>JAJLXG010000001.1:163278-451432 GCA_030571235.1 Wickerhamomyces sp. yHMH26 | reverse complement strand
CGTTTTAAGAAGAATGTTTTCCATTAAAATAGTCCAAAGAGATTAAATATGGAAGGAGAAGGAGACTAAGAGGAACGAGATAGAAGAGAACCAGATGCTGTACTCTACAATGAGACAAGGAGCTGAAAGTATATAGATTAGATCGTTTAATAAATTGCTTAAGGAAAAAAAAAAATCATTAAGGCAATTACTACAACTTCTCACCGCTAAAATGGCTCACGTTGTTCTTCTAATCCTACAATGACAAAGCGAGTATCGAAATCTTCCCATGGTATGAACATTTGACTGGTGAATTCCTGAAATACTTCATCAGAATCCCATCATCCTCCTATCTGAAAAAGAATGTCTAACCCGAATTCCACTCCACAGATTTAGAAAAGATACTTGAATTCTGCACCAAGACAGGCGAGGTCTTAGACAAGAATCCAGCACAATGAGATTCTTGACAGAAGACCTAGCCTCACTGGTTGGCAAATTGAGCACGAGAGGTGCAGAATACAAAGCTCCTACACCATCTCAATTGACGCGGAGCCCACTGAGTCTTTTATACCACCTTGAAGCACACGAAGTCTCTTGGCTGGAAGCTTAGTTGAAGGTTGTTGGGAACAGAAATTACGTGGAGAACCCTTTTTGTTTGAAACCGAGACCAAACCGGAAATAGCCAATAACTGTGTGCTTAACCCAAGTCTTAGTGCATATCATCTCAAGAACACTATGAAAGACATAGAAGGGAAACACGTATCAGGAGAGTCATTCATACACAGCAGTTTTATGCCATCTCTCACGATCCCATCACGAAAGAAGTAAAGTCCATGCTAGAAGGTGGAAGAGGAACACACACTATAGAGAGATCTCTGATAGAGAACAATTGGGATCAGTTTTGGAAAATAATTTACAAGATCCAAAAAGCAGCTCCAGGAAGACTTGAGATGCTGCATCGATTTAACTGGGGCATTACTATCATAGAATTCGAAGGATCCCTCAGCCTAATGAAGAAAATGACAAGAGATATCCAAAGAGAAGAAACATGATGTGCTGACTGTGTGGAGATCAACCAGAATCCTTCTTCCATTTGTTTGAAACTTGATCAATGTCACAAGAGGTCTAAACAAAACTGGTCAACCCAAGTGTCAGAGAGATTGAAGTTGAAAGAGACCTTATTCTCCCAAGAAACCGAGACAACCAGGAGTACGCAAAAGCAAACGACTACATTGAATGCATTTTAGTTGCTAGAAGTCACAGAGGATTTGGTGCGGTGAAAAACTGCAGACCTTTGGGTTCAGTAGAATAGAGTACTATACCAAACATTATCCGAAGATCAAACAATCACAATCAAATCATTACCAAGAGATCAGAGCCTCAATAACTAAGAAAGTTACCTCACGAAGGCTTGCAACAAACACTGCAGGAGATAGAATGATGGTGATTTGAACCCAAACTCAGCCAACATCGACGCTCTGGAGTCCAGCGATCATATGATTTTAAGAGCTAGTCGACTTGGAATCAATTAGAAGGTGTGGAGAATAGAAGGAGTATTCAAGAAGAGGAGTAAGTGTCATCTTCACCACCTGACATTGATAGCCAGAGATATATATAAACTTGAACCGTATAATAAACAAAGTTAAGGGAAAATAAATAGTTAGAAGAAGACTTCTTCGTTATTTACACTTAGTACCCTGAGAAAGAGTCACGAATTAGTGCTTACACTCACTTTATGTAAAGTGATCTAAGAATCAAGCAATGCTTCGCAGTTTCAAAGCATGGATTGGGCTCATGATTAATAAGCCGAATGAATGTTCCAAGCCATTTGCTCGCAGTGGTTTGAAAAACCTGGTTGCGGGTCAATCATTTGTTGAGTTGCGTAAGCCTTAGCGTAGTACGATTGATTGAATGATATTATACCGGTGGGAACTGAGTTTGACTCATATTAGAGGATCAGGTAAAATTATGGCTATAAATACATAAAAAGTTCAGCAAGTACCTTTGAAAGTTGTGTGATGCTTCTCCTTATGATGATCATGACTAGTTTTGGTTTCATTATCAAATTCACCGCCACTTGCAATGGAGTTCAACAGCTTGTAGATGAAGGATTTTTGAACAGCAGGGTCATCCACAGATTTAACAGATTTGCGATAGAACTCGCTGGATTTGATCAACGCTTCAGTGACTCTGATAATGTCTGCGATCAACCTGTATAACAAATCGTAAGACAACTCAACTCTGCAAACAACCCTCAAAATCTCTGTGTCTGATTCACCCTCTGGTAATGGGTAGTTTGGAATGATCCATCCGTTCTTACGTAGCAAAGTTGAGATGATGGATTGTGGGATGTTTGGATATGTTTTTTGGAATTCATCAGTGAATTTGAAAGCAACAACTGGAAGTCCCTTGTTGAAATAATCATGATGATTGTCTTGGTTAGAAACATTTTCATCGATAGCGGATGCTTCAAAGTTATGTATACCAGACTTGCGGTGGATGTCGGAGACAACTTCGAAATATTGTGACTTCTCCAAAAAGTTTGACAAGATTCTTGCGTTCTTCAAAGACTTCCCATGTAGATCTCTGAACCCATTGAAACCAAGATTCAAGAAATTGAAATATTGATGAATTGATTGGAAACCTGGTCTTGAAAAATTCAAATTGAAACTCTCTTCAACACTTCCCAAATATCTCAGTTTGAAGATCAACTCCTTAGGCAAATTGTCAGAATTTCTCCAAATAATCCAGCCCAAACCAGCCGTAGTCAAGCCAAACTTATGTCCAGACGTGTTGATGGAGGCAACCCTTGGTAATCTAAAGTCCCATTTCAACTCTGGATATAAGAATGGAGCAACAAATGCACCAGAAGCACCATCGACGTGAATAGGAACGTCAAAACCCTTTCTTTTCTGGATATCATCCAACAGATCAGAAACTTTTGCTACATCTTCAAAAGCACCTGTATATGTCGAACCCAAAATAACAAAGATACCTATTGTGTTCTCGTCGACTTGATCCTCAATTTTTGTGATATCAAGAACATAGTTCGATTCTTTCGAAACTGGAATCAATCTCGCTTCAACATCAAAATATCTTGCAAACTTCTCCAAAGCAACTTGTGCATTAGCACCCATGATAATATTTGGTCTGAAATAATCTTTACCTGCATCTTTTTGACGCTTTTGCCATTTCTTCTTCAATGCCAAACCACCAAGCAAGATTGCCTCAGAGGAACCAGTGGTAGCGGTTCCAACAGGATCAGTACCGTTACCGTTCCAAAGCTTTCCCAAGATTGAAATGTTACGATTTGTGATGTCAATCAACGTTGGATACTCATCTGCATCAGCAAGATTTTTGACCAAATTCTCCAAACTCAATTGAGTAGCTTTCTCACTGGAAAAAGTATTGACAAAAGATGCCAGATTCAAAGTTGGATTACCGTCTAAATCCAAATCATTGCGTAGCAGACGGTACGTTGTCTCTTCGGATAAACCTTTAGTTGGAATCCTGTACTTATTTTGAGCAACAAACTCTTCACCATCGTGATGATAGTGAGATTTAGAGAAGATAGTGTCCTCCAATTTGTCTGGGTCAACGATTTGTGAAAGCATTGTGGGTCTTTACTCTGTTTATTGAAAAGCTGGCGGTTGTCTTAATTCCTGAGCAGTTAGTACGAAATATAACAGGAAATGTGTGTGCTTTTATATCTGTGGAGGCTTTTTCCGGAATCACAGTTTGCTCTATTTTTATTGCAGGGAGTACTATTACTGTCAAAGCTAATTCTGGTCCCAATTGATGCAAGACTGTCAAATCATGGAAAGAGTTGCTTGCATCTTTTTGAAAGCTCGGTTACGTATCATGACTGAGAACCGCAATTGAGCTTTCGGCAGAACAAACCGAGCCTTTCGGTGCCAACACCTGTCTTCCTTCGCTATTATGTGGGCAGACTGACTAATACTTACCCGAATTCGATTGGCAGACACAATATCCGTAAGCGGAAATTGCGCTTTCTGGTACACGATCACGTGCACAATAATAAAAGCGTTAGTAAAATAAGAGATTGCAGTAATATTCAGGGTTGGATTTTACTTCTACATTGGTTAAACTCACCACGATAGTTGTTTCATAACCGTTCGCTATTATGCTCTTTGTTATATGCTTGGAACTTAAAGGTAAACTTATTCGACTTGAGATTCAAAGTTTTCACCTTCAACAAGATCTGGAATTTCATCATCATCAGCAGCAGTGACTGGAGCACCTGGGGCACCACCAGCTTTTTGTTGAGCTTGAAGTTGAGCAGCCAATTTACTCAACACGTCCAAGTTTTCAGCACCTAGTTGTGGAATGATACCTGGGATCAAATCAGTGATTTCTTTCTCTTGTGGAATACCGTAGAAACCGTGGGTGTTATAACCTTCAGCGGATTGGACACCGACTCTGTTGAAGTGCAAGACTTTACCGTCATCTTTGAAGAAGTTAGCCTCATCAACACCATCTAGGGTGGTAACGTTTAGTTTTTGTAGAGTGGCTTGCAATTTGGAGTCATCAGCAGAAGGTTTGGAAGTTGGCTTCTTGGCTTTTCTTCTGATACCACCAACTTTGTTGTTGGATGATTTTTGAAGTTTAGCTAGTTTTTCTTGGTCAATTGGCATTTTGGAAACGGTTCGAATCTACTCTCTAAAGTCTTCTGTAGGCTCTTCGTACACAATTTGCCTATTTTTTTTCACTTTTGTCGACGACGTTTGGTTCAAAAAAAAAGTTTGGTTTTTTCGCGAAAGGTGTCCGGGTGTTCTAGCCAATTCGCGGGTACTTTTCTATAAGGTGAAGAAGGAAATTAGGCATGATGTGCTCTGTGGGAAGTTTGTTCGAGATTGTTGAGCTGCTCACGATGCTGCGATTCAGCCAGAGGTGCTACTCGGACCTGGCACACACTTACTCCAAGACGCTTCAGCTGCCCAAAACCAAGTTTCCTAAGAGATCTAGCTACGACAAAGCCATCAAAGATCTGATTCCCAGATCCTCACAGCAGCTATATAAACACCAATATGACACAAAGCCGACATCGAATGACATATTCATATTCCACGATGGTCCACCGTACGCAAATGGTGATCTTCATTTGGGTCATGCTTTGAATAAGATCTTGAAAGATTTCATCAATAGATATCATCTTCTCGAAGGTAAGAAGGTCTACTACAAACCAGGTTGGGATTGTCACGGTCTACCGATCGAACTGAAAGCATTAGAGAAGATTAATGCCAAATTGAAGAAAGATTCATCCACTATTCTTTCTGTGAAGGACATCAGAAAGTTAGCTAGAGACCATGCCTCTAAGACTATTGAGAAACAGCTAGCTAAGTTCAAAGAGCTTGCCATACTGACAGATTTCGATCATATATACAAAACTTTATCTCATGGCTTTGAGATCAGACAACTGCAAGTGTTTCAGAAACTTTTATCCAAAAAATTGATAAGGAGACAGAAAAAGCCAGTTTATTGGGGCTGGGAAACTCATACGGCCTTGGCAGAATCAGAATTGGAGTATAATGATAAACACAGATCAACAGCAGCATATATCAAATACCCAATAGTTGAACCATCCAGTGATCTCTCACATATTCTCAAATCCAACAACATAGATAATGTAAAAGCGTTGATCTGGACTTCTACACCCTGGACTATTCCTTCCAATAGAGCTATCAGTATCAACGATCAATTCAACTATACAATCATCAAATCTTCAACCGAATCACTTCTTGTGCTCTCCGACCTTTCGGCAGGAATCCTTTCTCTCGATACAGATTTCAAACCAACAAACATCACAATCAAAGGATCTCAGGTTATTAATTCCAAGTATTCCAACCCAATCACCCCCGAGCTACTCTCGCCAATCATCCATGGTGATCATGTCACAAACACTGCTGGTACCGGTCTAGTGCACACGGCCCCTGGTCATGGTAATGACGATTATTTCGTATGTTTGAAAAATGGTATCGATCCCTATTCTCCAGTGGATCAGTTTGGTAGGTACACTGATGAATTGAGCCCCGGGTTCAAATCCCTTGTTGGATTACAAGTGCTTGGTGAGGGTACAACTGAGATTATAAAGATGCTCGAAACGTCCGGTGTCATCTTCCATGTTGATAAGAATTATATTCACTCCTACCCATACGATTGGAGATCTAAGAAACCAGTGATTATCAGGGCCACTCCGCAATGGTTCTGTGATGTTGGTGAAATCAAAGACAAAGCCATAAAAGCATTAAGAGATGTCCAGTTCATTCCTGAAAAAGGCACAAATAGATTATTATCATTTATTAAGAATAGAAACGAATGGTGTATATCCAGACAAAGAACTTGGGGTGTTCCTATCCCAGCGTTGTACTCCAAGGCTGACGAAAATGTTGTGTTGATGGATGATGAATCGGTGAAGCACATCATATCCAAGATTGACGAACTAGGAACTGATGCTTGGTTTGAGATTGAAGAGAACATTGAGAGATGGTTGCCCGAATCATACCGTGGTCAAGGGCTTGAATTTGTGAAAGGGAAAGATACAATGGATGTTTGGTTTGACTCTGGATCAAGTTGGAATGAAATTGCAGAGTTTGTCAAAGAGAATAATCTTGAAAGGCCACATTTGGCGGATATCTACTTGGAAGGTACTGACCAACATAGAGGCTGGTTCCAATCCTCATTACTGACAAAAATTGGTGTTTCTGATGATGCTAACCCACAAGCACCATACAAGTCAATAGTCACACACGGATTCACACTAGACGAGAAAGGACTCAAGATGTCTAAGTCAATTGGTAACATCACCACGCCAGATGCAATCATCAAAGGTGACAAAGGAATGCCAGGTGTGGGTGTCGATGGGTTGCGACTTTGGGTTGCCCAAGCCGATTACACTTCAGACATGTCCATAGGTCCAAACATCTTGAAACATGTTGGTGATGCATTGAAGAAACTTCGTGTTTCTTACTCATTTTTACTTGGTAATTTAAATGGGTTTGAAGAAGATGATGTGGTACATCTCAAAGATCTGAAGAAGATTGATCAGTACGCTTTGTCCAAACTTTCTTTGATGAACGAAGAGGTGTTAGCATTGTATGGTGAATACAACTTCAGCAGAGCTTTCAAGGCATTAACACAACATTTGAATACTGAAGCATCATCTGTTTATTTCGACATTGTCAAAGACAGACTTTACACAGAGTCTGCTGAAGGTCTTTCCCGACGTGCAGTTCAGACCGTGTTAGTTGAATTCTTGAAGGTATACACTTCATTGCTATCACCACTCGTGCCTTTGCTAACTCAAGAAGTTTGGGATTTCGTACCCCTTTGGTTGAAGAAGGATAAGATGCACCCAGTACTCAATGGGAAACTTGATCTAAAACACCTAAGAAACATCGAGTTAGAGGAAGACTTTGCCAAATTATGGGCAATAAAAGATCAGATCAAGTTGCTTGTTGAAGTTGGACGTAAAGGTAAATTGATCAGAGGATCTTTAGAGACTGATGTCTACCTGAGAGTTGAAAAGAATGGTAGAGTTGAATCTCTTTTGAATAAGTACAAGGATGAACTCACTGAGATCTATCTGTCCTCACACATTCACATCAACACTGAACTACCAAAAACAACCAATTACAACTTTACAGGATCTTTGACCGTTGATGGTGAAGATGTTGTAGCGTCCATTGTTCCTTCCTCTCATAAAAAATGCCCAAGATGTTGGAAGTTTACTTCAAACTCTGAGGAGGATTTGTGTTTGAGATGTGACGAGGTTGTTAACTAAAGGTCTTTTTATTTCTGTACAAATGTAAATAGAGCATAGATCCATAAGTATGTATGTATATATAGATATCGTTTAATCATGATCACAGCATACAAAGCAACCTCAGATTCACTCTGGCTTCACTCTGGCTTCACTCTGGCTTCACGTTTCTCCATATGTCAGATGTGACGAAGCCTTACTCAGTATTCACAATGGCTCCACTGCTACCAAGATCACCCCTTGAGCATCCGGACTGAATCACATCCTCCTCCTCACTCTCTTAGAGCGTTTATTGCGGAACAACATGGCATCGTTGCTTCGTGAGGTAATTCTCTTGATATGAGCCAGAAGTGGTCCCCTGTGACATTTAACGTCAAGCGAAAGTGCGACATAACTGTTAACCTGCGGAGGGTCTAGAACGTCCCGTGGTCCTGTTCTTGACAATTCACCTCAGTTATCGGAAACCTTTTGGTAAGTAGAGGGAGGAATTGTATGGTCTAAAAAAAGACTAGACAACGTTGGGATATCATATTTGCCAATGAAGGACAGTATTCTATCAGTTATACCAAAGGGTTGTTGAGGAGAGATGGACGATTGGTATGAATACGTGTAAGCCTTTAGGATTTATATTTTCTAGATCATTTGGGTTTACTTGTATTCTTACCTATTCTCTATGATAGTTCAGCAATGGAAATGGAAACCGATACACCAGAATCTAAGAAGCAATATTAATATATCTTGCTTTGTTTAGCAATCTAATATACAATGTTTGCAAGGTTCCTCATGCCAATACCAGTGGCAGATATGTATAGCATGCAATAGTGTAATCAAGTGCTTGTAAAGCGGAAATCAATATGTTATGTCTGAAGTTTTCTTATATTTAGATATTTTAATCAGTGCTGTGTAATCGGGAAGCTTCAGATTATTTTGTGTCACCATGGCAGCACTTATAGTAGCTGCCTCACATTACATCCGGAACATCTGACTTGGAGTCTGAGCACCAGAGAACACGACTTTGGCGCTAGATTTGTCACCCGACTATGTCAATTTCAACGCGTCGTGTTTGTCACATGACCTTCGGCGAGCCTTCTTGTGATGACTAAGCTTCCCGCCAACGTGAAAATTCCAAACCATCAAAAGAGAAAACAATCAGTTAAGTTATTGAGCAATCCAAATAATCATAAAGTTGGCGGTTCAATTAATTTCAGGATTTTATTTTCTCGTTCTACCATCATTTTCTTCACATTGTATTCGCATACCATATTCCACCCTGTGTGCGCTCGCAATTCAGTTCGAAAAGAATTATCACCACCAACACCAGATTAATTGATTGCAGAAACCGCTATCACTATTATTGACATGCCGACTTTGTTTCAACCCAAACATCAGAAGTTAATCCTGCAGTGCTATCCTCCGGGAAGAGGATTCGACAAGAAACCGAACTCTTCAGAACTCAGCTACTTGTTGTATTATGCCACCACAAGAAGAGTCAAGCTTGAGAAAATTGGTAAGTTTTTGGTGAGAAAGAATCATGTTGATGTTGGAAGAAGCAGAACTGGCAACATTCAGGTCACATTGGAGATCCTTAACTCTTTGATCAAGGCCTGCCCAGATGATTTGAACGTGTTTGCGTCATACGTGACCTCGGTTCTTCAATCCGTCTTTAAAACGAATGATTTGGGATTGTTACAACACGCTGGTCCTGTATTCCATACATTCTGTGAAACGCTTGACGGAGAATTGTTCAGTGGTGATTTAGAATTCGTCAGTGCTTACACGAGATTATCAGAAGATTTCTTGAAGCTGGAATCTCATCGTTCAGAAGTTAACAAATCAGAATGGAAAGCTCTTTCTCTCAAAGCGGCTGGTTCGATTGCTCATTGCAAAAATTCATCTCAGCCTAATGGGGAGTATTTGGTGAAAAAGGCAATCCCATTACTCCTTTCTGAGATCCAACAGGACATTACCGATGATAATCTAATAAAGAGAATCAATTCACATGGGTCAGAAAACCATTCGTTATCAAGGTCAAATACAAGGGCAACAAAAGTCACGACCATAGCGGTACCTACACAGAACGCTAATGGTGCACCATCTTCGCCTGTTGAAGTTGATCTCGATGATTTGGCCATTGAGTCGTTAAAAGCATATTTTACCACCTCTTCAAACACACAATTATCAACGAGTACCCGTGAAGTTGCAGACTACATTGCAAAAGGACAAGTTGATGCGAATTGGTCTTCTGCTCTAATTGAAATGATAACAACATGGATTCCACTACAGATGAGATTTCTGGTGTTGAGTGTGTTAATTAGTAAATTGGAAAAAAATGGTAAAGCCCAGAGTCAATTGATTTATCTTAATGCAATCACAGGGTTATTGAGTTCACATGTCAGTATGGTGGGTTTATCAGTCATTGATAATTTAAGACAATTTCTTACACTTCAAAGATACTCCATTTTGAATTCTGCTGACAAGTCTATTATCGGTGCGTTTTCAGAAGCCATTGGATCATTAGCCAACCATATATACTATAAAGATCAAATCATTGATTTGGTTGGTGAGATATTGAACAAGTTGAAAGGTACCACCCATGCTGAACTGATCCCGGTATTGATCGATGATGCAGCTAAAATCTTGGATATCTCAAGTGCAAACACCACAGTTCAAAGAACGTTTGTTCCTTTAGAAATTTTTGAAAATACGTTTGGTTTATTGGCTCATGAAGATCCTCTCATTCAACTCAAATATATAAATCTCCTAGAAAAAGAATTGGTTTTGCAATATAATGATAAATTTGAATCTGTTCAATCAGATCATAATGATTTGGTAAGTGGTGCTAGAACCAGCGTTTTGAATGAATTTTTTGAAAGTTTTGAAACAATAAAGAATCTTGCATCATATGATAAATTTATAAATTTACTTCAATTGGTTTTTGTTAAATTTGGTATCAATGCATTTGTGAATTTTGTTCCTTTTTTCTTTCAATGGCAGCTTTCTGGTGAACGTGAATTTTCAGAACCACAAGTTCTTCTTGATAACATTGCATTCACAACGTTGCTTATTGGGTCACAAGTTTTAAACTATGAATTTCTTGAGGACGTTATTCTTTCAAGAATCAACTATCGTGAAGCAAATAACACTTGGTTATTCAAAGGATTTCCAAATACTCAATCCCATCAAGAAATTGAACGATCACTATCAAAAGAATACTTAGCAACTATTATAAAAGAAAACAACTATAACGTTCAACAATATCAAGACATTATTTTCCAATCACATTACAAATACAATCCAATAATCGTTGAAGACACCGAGGACACACCTGATGATTCGATGTTATCTGCTGATCCATCACATAACCTTTCATTGACAATGCTTGTACAGCCACCATCATTTCAAGGAGCTGATGTTCATAGCATAAGATCTGCTCCATTATCAGCAAGATCACTTTTGTTGGGAAAATTACAAGTTCCAAAAGTTCAAGAGTTGAGAAAGGCCATAAGTGGACAAAATTTAAATAACAGAGTTATAAGTACAACTTCTAATAAGACTGATATCACAACGTTGTTGAGTGACTTGGATTTGGATTCAGAACTGGATAATAGAGGTTCTTTAGCTTGAACGGATCACCTAATGAATAATTATATATATAAAATTGAAATACAGTAGTGCTCGACCAAGACAAATATTTTCTTTATTTATTATAATGATGTAATAAATCAAAATAAAGATATATGTTAAAAACAAAACCACAGAACAATAGGAATTTCAACATAGAACTGCAGTATTTGAAAATAAAGGTGAAAGCAAAAAAAAGAGGAACAAACAACTTTAAATGTATACTTTCAAAACAACAAAAGGTGGAAAACAAACAAGTGGAAAAAAAAAAATATTCACAAAATGAAGAGATATAGAGATATGACTCTCTCAACGTCAAGAGAAAAGAAGATGATATAGACATGAACGTAATGTAATGATGTGACAATGTAAAGATGTTTTTTTTTTTTTTCATTCCTTATCTTCATCACTTTCTTCTTCTTCTTCTTCTTCTTCCTCTTCTTCATCACTCTCTTCAAAATTTAAAGCTGCAAAAGCATTGAATTTTGATTTCGATTTTTCAGGTAATAAATCTGCAGCGTTTCCAGAACTTGCACTTGCCATTTTTTTACTATTAGCTCTAATTTTATTAACTGCTTGATCTTTAATCTCAGTTTTGAAAAACTCTTTTTGTTGTTGACCATCTTCATTACCAAATGAATTTTTTTTCTTTTGATTAGTGGTGACCCAACCATCTTCATCAGGTTGTGGAGCTGGTGCTTTGGCTCTTTTTTGAAAAGTAAACTTTGGTCTTGAACCATGAGTTGAAGATCTTCTTCTTTGTTGTTTTGAAGCTTCTACTTCATCTTGTAAAATTCTTTGTTCTTCAATGGCTTGAGTAAAGACAAGAAAGTCGAAAGTGGTAGGAACAACAGCGGTGGAACGCAATTCGATCAATTCAGATTCTGTATATTTGGTCATCTTTTGATTATTTTCAAAATTGTCAATATCACACGCGATGATGTCCAATTGGGAAACTGTGGTCAACAATTTTCTGCGTCTATATTTAATTTTTTTTTTTTTTTTTTTTTTTTTCCTTTGGAAAGTCCGGGTAATAGTTTTTTATTTTTCTGTTCGCGCAGAGTACGATCACGTGTCATATCATGTGATCATTTTGAATCAAGAGATATCTAATACAAATTTTTTTTTTTTTATATGTCAAATAGAACACTCCCATTTTGTTGAATAACAATACCAAAAACCCTTTTAAGACATAAGAATAAAATGCCTGTTGTTCACTCTTTAAGCAAAGTCCAAAAGACCATCAAAAAGTCGAAAGGTGTGATGCATCCAAAAGGTCGTAAGATCAAACAGTTAAACAGAGCAACTCTAAGAGAATCAAAGATAGTTGACAAGAAACAAAAACATGCAGAAAGAAAAGAACATGAACATCAAAGAATAATTTTTTTTCAAGAGGTATTACAAAATAGACCTGATAATGATGCATTTGGAATAGATGACGTAAAGATATTCATTGAAGCTTTTTTATCAAGAGATGATGAAGAAATTGAACATTTACAATCTGAAAGACGTAAAGGAAGACCACCAACTAATAGACAGGCATTATTGGAAAACAAGAGAAAACATGAATTAAGTGAATATGAATCTGGATATTTGATCCCCGATATAAACGATGAAAAAACTGCTAAATTCTTGAGAGAATGGAATGGAACTAGTGGTGGGATAACTCAGTTGAAATTCGTACGTGTTGCTAAAAATGATGTTGTTTTACCAAATTCAGATGCTCCTGGTAATAGAATGGAGATATAAAAAAGCTGTGAGGATGTCTTTTGTGTTTTGTGTTTTGTGTTTTGTGTTTTAATTACTGCTCTTTCTTTTTTTTTTTTAAATACTTGCATGCACATTAACAAAAAATTTTTGTTATAGGAAATGGGATAATCCAACAGTCAAAGCCAATATTGAACTGATAACATAACCAACATTGATATATTTTTGTCGTTGTAAAATTTTCAATTCTTTAGGAGTCAAGAATCTTTCAAAAATCAACACTTTATTATCATTATCATAACCTTCAGTTGCAATTAATTTCCAATGCTGTTTTTCATTCTTTAAAACAACTTTCCAATATTTATCACTTGAAGTTGTTGAACCTAAACTTTTCATCAATGTCAATAAATCAGGTTTATGATAATTTCTTGGAAGTGGACTTTCTGTAATAATTAAAGATTTATTTTTACTCCAAATTTTGAATTCATGAATACGATCATCAGAATTTGGTAAAGTTGGAAATAACATATGATCTTTGTTTTGTAAGATTGGATATTTACCTCTTTTAACTTGTCTTATAAGTTTCAAATCTATTGGAGTGAAGAAATTTCTTTTTTCAAGTGATCTTGTCTTTGCCACAGATGATTCAAAAGCACGAACTTCTCTAAAATGTTCCTCTTCTGTTTTTTTCTTCAAACTCTGTGCATCTTTTAAGAACTGTTGTAATTCCTCAACTTTTATCTGTATCAGATTTTTCTCCTTTTTAAGTGATTCAAGTTCTTGTTCATCTTTTTTCCTTTGAGCCTCAGCTTGTTTGACTTTATCTTGTAAAGTTTCCAAAAGTTTTTTATCAGTTGGATTCTGTTCAGTAACCAGTTCGAGCACGTCTTCCAACTTTGATAAAGTGCTTGAGATTGAAGTTTTTATATTGAGAATTTCAGTAGGATTTAAATTCTTTTGTGGTGTAGTGGTGGTGGTATTGGTGGTATTCACCGACCAATGGGGATCGATTTGAAAGTCTGTTGGTTTCTCCTTTTGAAAATTGATCTGTAGTAAAGGTCTTGATACGTTGATAATATTTGCTGTTGATTTGTTTTCGTCTTTGTCTTTTGTTACAATTGGAGGAGGAGGAGGAGGTGATGATGATGATGATGATGATGATTCAAGTGGCGATTGAGGTCTGGGGATTTTCTTTAAAGAGATCAGATCAATGTCATAATGATCGTTTTTGTTCTTGTGTGTTGAATGCAAAAGACGAGAAATGTGCCATGGAACTGTCTTGGACTTCATCAGAAGAGAAAGCGTAAATAAATAAAAAGTTGATTACTTTGTTTAAAGTAAAGGTCAGGTGGGGTATGAATTTGGTTCAAATTTTTGTATTTCACGAATTATCAACAACAAAAAAAGACGAAATAAAAAATTTAAACACTTTATAAATACAGATACATAATCTCATATCTCATATCTCATATCTCATATCTCATTCTTTACTTTCTCTTTCTCTTTCTCTTTCTCTTTCTCTTTCTCTTTTTCTTTCTCTTTATTTTCTCCACTGATATAATTCAAACCTTTTCTAAATACTCCAAAAACAGGTTGAATGAAATGTCTTGCAAAGAAAGGAGTCAACAAGATTGAAAAGACGACTCTTATTGGGAAGAAAGCTTTTACTATTCCATAAGCCGTTGCTCCTTCGATTATAATTCTCGTACGTTCTTGAATTGACCAATCTTCACCAGCTGTTCCTATCTGGTTGTAAATGACTTGTTAGTATAAAAAAAAAAAAAACATGGCTCTAATCTAATGCTCAATCCTTGAACAAAAAACACAAACTCACAATTTTTTCAATGAAACCACTTCCTTTCAAGATCATCCAACTTGGAATATCAGCAGGTAAGAATCCAAAATGATGGAAACTCCACCAAAGTCCAAGAAATGGAATAACTGCGGATAATTCATGAAGTGTTAAAAATGAAACGATATGTTCAATTGGAGAATTCGCAAGTCTTGAACCATATTTTTGAAATCTTTTAGGTAATTTTGATACAATTTTAGAATACCTTGATTCTTCTTGTCTTTTCAGTTTAAGAGGTGATGTTTCTAATTTAACTTGTTTTGAACTTGTTAGTTGATCAAAATGTTTGTTTGTCAATGGTAATGATGTTGTGAAATGACGAGTAGTTGTAAGAAGAGAGATTGCTCTTTTTGTAGACTGGGGAGCCAATGGAAACCGCGTGTATGAGAGAAACATAGTGACTTCTTCTGATAGTGAAAGTGTCATCTAATACTAAAACTATTTCTAGTTGATTATACTCAAAAGTGTAATATTATCCCGACTATTTGGTCACGTGCACAATCCCCCGGAACTCGCTCTCTCTCTATCTATTTGTTTACATTTCATAAGATAAAATTTAACAAGAATCCCTTTTTAATTTTATTTGGTTTGCTTGCAAAGAGAGAAAATGAGTTCCAATTTACTCTTTGTTCCTTATCGTCGAACACAGCAGATTGAATTTGGTGAAAAATTGGGAGATCTTATAAATAAAGAATTTTATCAAACTTCAACTGTTTTTAACAAAGATTTAAAAGAAGTTGATACGTTAAGAAACGATATAATAGAACTTGGAGTAAGCGTTCAAGATCTTGCACTTTTAAAAAGATACTATATTCATCTTTCCACGACTGTTGAATTGAAATTTCCTCAAGATGTTGTTGAATTTCCATGGTTTGGAACTTTAGGTTATCATCCAACAGGACCTGTTAGATTACGTTCAATTTTTTTTGAAAGAGTCAACATTTTATACAACATTGCAGCATTATATTCACAGTTGGCAGTTGGTGAAGATCGTACGAGTGATGAAGGATTGAAGAAATCATGTCTATATTTCCAATACTCTGCAACTTATTTTGGTTTGATTAATGAAATTTCCAAGAATAAAGATAAAGATGGTGTTACATTACCTTTAGATTTACAATACGATACAGTTGAAACTTTAAAATATTTGATGCTTGCACAAGCACAGGAGACTTTTTGGTTGAAAGCGTGTCTGGATCAAATAAAAGATTCAGTTATATCAAGGCTATCAATTCAAGTTTCAAACTATTATTCAAAAGCCATTGAAAGTATAAATAGAAGTGAAGGTTTTAGAAGTGAATGGACTCATCATTTAATTGTTAAAAAAGCACATTTTGCCAGTGCGGCTGAATATAGAGCATCGTTAGTTTCAGTTTCTAATTCAAGATATGGTGAAGAAGTTGCAAGATTACAAAGAGCATTTAAATTTATAACTGAAATTTCATCAAGTTTAAAATTTGTTTCAACTACGGTGCAAAAGGATATAGGTGGTTTAGAGAAAAAAATCTTACAAGTTTTAGAGAGATCTGAAAAAGATAACGATTTGATCTATTTACAAGACGTTCCGTTAGTTTTACCAGAGATAATACCTGCACCTATGACTCAAAAGATGAAGATTGATGAGATTGTTAAACCTTTCAAAGCCCTTGAAACTGGAGAATATGGTAAGATTCTTTTCAAAGATCTGTTACCATTTTATGTGATACAAACCGCTGAAGCATATCGTGAAAGACAAGAAGACTATATCAACAAGCATTTAGTTGTTCCTTTGAACACACTTGATAAAATCATGAACAATTTTTTAAAAGAGAGGAATTTACCTTCAATTCTTGATACAAAGTCCAATTCCAATTCCAATTCAACAGTACCTTCCAATTTATTGGAACATCATCAAGAGATTAAAGCACATGGTGGGATTGAACAGTTGAGGAGAAGTTTATACGACGTTGAGAAGTTGGCATTAGAAGCTGAGAGATTGATTGATGGATGTGATGAGAGGTTAAATTTGGAAAAAAAAGAAGATGAGATGTTGAGATCTAGAAACGTTATTGGGAAAGATTTGAATCGATCTATTTCAACTGAAGCCTGTGCAGATCTTAATCTAAGATTGGATGAGTTGAAGAACTATTTGAAACAGGCAAAATTAGGAGATTCTACTCTGAAGGGACAATTTTTGGATAATGAAGATGATTTTAAAATTTTACAAGATTTCAAGATTGATGAAATTGTATCGAAATTGCAATCAAAGAATAAACAAAAAAATTTGAGGAATTTAAATTTGACCAAATCATCAACTCAAGTTTCACAGTTGAAACAATTTTTAAATTCAGTTAGTTTATTACAAAATGAGTCAGAGTCATTTCTTGAAACTTTACAGTTTAAATCCAAGAGTTTAAACATTTTATCCAAACTAATCAATGAATATAAAAAAAAAAGTTATTTAAATGATGATGATGATGATGATCATAAAGATAAAAAAAATGTCAACTTTGAACATGTTTTCCAAAGACATATTGATGAAAATTTTGGCAATGATTTAAAATTTGTTGAAAGTTATAAATTAAAACAAGATGAGTTGGAATTTAAAATTGACAAGATTTATAACGAGTTGAATCTAAGAGATCAACAGAAAGATCAAGATCAATTTAAAGATGAATTTTTTAAATTTGAATCAACTTATCAAAATTTTAAAGAGTTAAAATTTAACATTGAACAAGGTTTAAAATTTTATAACGAATTTATTTCAAATTGTCATTTTTTAATTAAAGAGATTGATGAATTTATCTACAAGAGAAGAGTTGAAGCAAGAGATTTAGAGTTGAAGTTTAAAGAATTGAACATATCAAACGATACAACAAAGAAGCAAAAAGAAGGTGGTGTTTGGAAACCTGAAAATGGTATAAATTTTTAAAATCAGTTTATTGAATTATATTTGATGTGATTTGAACTCTTCTTCAAGTTATAAGAATGTCTTCTACTCTTTAGATGAATTTCATATTGTTTTGAACCAACGAGTAATAAATCACAAATTTGACATTTGAAATGTTTCCAATCGTTTTCAACACGTTGTTCAACAAGCTGTTGTTGTTGTGGAATCTCTTTATCTTGTAAGAACAAATTCGACATTTCAATACTTTTTTGTAAAACTGTTGTTGACCAATTTTCTAATAAAGTTGCATCAAGTTGAATAATTTGACCACCGTTAACGTAGTTGAAAAAAATTTCATTTGAAAGATCAACGCTTAAAGAATCTTTAATCCATTTCTCTTGTTTTTTAGCATATTGTCTTGTTCTTATCTTCATCATTTCAACACTTTTTTGAAATAAATTTTCATCTTTACAACCATCTTTTAACCATGGTAAAAATTCTTTAAATCCAATAACTTGCCATATCCCTCTTTCTGTATTTAACTCTTTTTCTCCTTTTTTTTCATTCGATAGTTGTACAAATTCTTTATACAGTTGTTTAATCTCATCAATACCACCGTTGTGTAACATCTCATCAACTCTTAAATCAAGTCTTTGGTTTAAAGTTGATCGATCACATTTAATCCAAAAAACCAAAGTTTTATAATTTAGACAACTTTTTGCAAGACTCAATTCAACTTGATCTGCATATAGATCACTTGTCTTTTGAGAAGTTAAAAGTATGATTTCTAAAGCTCTTTTAACTCTTCTTTTATCATTTGGATGAAATTTTTGTGCAATTTTAGGATCTCTTTTATACAACTCTTTGAAAACGGTTAAAGAATCCGATTCCAAGAGTTCAAGATCTTGTTTTGAAAGTTGTTCTTTTCTTTTCTCTGGTTGTGGTAAAGTTTTGTTATCGAATAGTAACGATTTTAAATAGTAATGAGTTCCACCAACGACTATTGGTAATTTACCATTTTGATGAATTGATTCAATTGCTAAATTTGCCTCTTTGGCAAATCTATGGATATGGTACTCTTCATTCCAATCAACATGATCCATAACGTGATGTCTAATCCCTTGCATTTCAACTTTAGGATGTTTATTAGTTATTATTGGTACATTTTTATACATCTGCATTGAATCTGCATTGATAATTTCACCGTTTAATCTCGTTGCAAGTTCAATTGAAAGTTTTGATTTACCAACACCTGTTGTACCAACTATTACTATCAACTTCATACAGACTTTTATGTATATTTCTTTATATTTCTTTGTGTATATTTATTCTTTTCTTTAATAATCATCATCACTTTCTTCATCAAAATTTTCAAATTGATTTAAATATTGAAAAGATGCATCACTTAAAATTTCAATTGAATTTGAACGTTCATCTGTATTTGAAACAAATTTAGATACAAATTTTAAAGAATCTCTTAAAGATTCTCCAAATTTTGAAGTTGTCTTTAGTGATATTTTCAAAGAATTTGAATCAATTGGAAAACAATCTTTTGGAAAAGAATCTGGTGTTGGAAAAGTTGAATGAACTTTGAACCCATTCTGATCTTTATTATTCTCAATCCCATCAATCAAAGGTCTTTGAATCTCTAAAGATGAAAACTCAAAAAAACTCTTCACATTTGTATTTTTACTTTCCAAAAATTCATCACCAAATTCCATAAACTTGTTCTTTTCAAAATTTAAACCTATTGATGACTCCCATGAAACTTTATCAACAACATTTCGACGTTCATTTTCATGGTTCAATTTGGAACGAATCTCTTGAAAACTCTTTCGATCTTTAAACTGTGAACCTAAAGTTTCAACAGTATCATATATAACGTTTTGTAAAGCACCAATTTCCCAATTTGTTTCATCTTTAAACTGTTTGTTTAAAGGTATCACCAGATCACAACTTTGTTGATATCTCATAAAACATCGAAGTCTATCCCATTTTAAATTGTGTTGTAAATTCTTGAAAGAACCATCGTAAATTAACCAACTGAAAACTTGATCTTTTGGATTGTAGTCATCTCTCAAGATTTCTAAAGATTCCATTGCAAAAGAACCCCAACTTGAATCTAAATCAACAACAACGTTGATTCCATTGATCAAATCACATTCTTCAAGTTTTGTACGATATTGATCTTCCATAAATTCAACACCTTTATTATCCAATTCAAACTCTTCAACTCCTAATTCATAACCATTAAACCCTTGTTTATGTTGTTGTTGTTCACTGTTTAAAGACCAATTCTTTACAACGTTGAAACTTTTAGGTGAGAATAAAACTCTTGAATAATCTGACCATGATCGAATCTCCTCTTTCTTTAAACTTGTGTCCATAACACCACCTAAATCTAAAATTTTTTGATAGTCAATTTTATCAACTCTTTTAGAAGTTTGTATAATCTCATCGTATTCTTCTTCACTTTGTTCACTTTGTTCAAATTTTTGTTGATATTCAAACTGTCCTAATGAACCATATCCACCGTTTAAATCCCATAGAAGTGCTCTTGGAGTATAATCAACGGTATTAAAACTCTTGTTAAAACTTGGATTAAAATGAACGTTTGCATCGTTTCCATTCCCATTCTCATTTGTAACTTGACTTTTGGTATAGTCAAACTGTGATTCTTGTGAGTTATAAAAATGTGTAATTAGATGATTTGAAGAATGTGAAAATGATAAAGTTAGAATTTCATGCATTTTACACTAATACATTATTTACAATTAAATATATAAATTTATTTGGTTAATTATTTATTTATTTATTTGTTTTTTAAATTGATTCATAGGTAATATCATCAAATTTAAACCTTTTGTTATTTCTTAATTGTAATTGATCAACTGAAGCTTCTTTTAAATTCAATTCAATCTCATCAAGATCAACTTTATCAAATTCTCTTTTAAGAGAATCATCAAGTTTTTTCCTCTTTAGTTCACTTTTAAAACTAATTGGATTATAATAAACAACATCGTTTAAAGAATCAAATCTTAGTGCTAATTCAACAGTATCCGAATTCAAATCTTTGATTTTCAACTCATAGTCTCCTTCTTTAACGTATTTGAAAAAATGATCAGTCTCTTCTTCTTGATCTGGTAAAGTTTCTTCTAATCTTGATAGTTTTGATTGAATTTTAGAGATAACTTCATCGTTAATTCCAACGTATAACGAAGTCCAATCAACAAGATCATCATCCAATTTAAAACTTCTTAGAATTGAAGTATCAAAAAAATGAGGTTTTGAAATCAAATCTTTTGATCTACTCTGTGTAAATTTAACAACTTGAAAAATTTGATCCAATCTTGAAACATCAGGTAATAACTTCCATATTTTAACAGCTTTCAATTGGGTTTTCAATGGATGTTTTACAAATTCAGGATTTTTCAAACTCGTTGAAGCTTTTAAGAAACTTGTCTCTATAGTTTTAAGTTGATTTTCAACTTTATTCGTTGTTGTTGTTGGTACAACACTTCCACTTCTTGAATTTGAATTTGAATTTAAACTGTTATTTCTTAAATTTGAACCACCACCTTGTTTTGATGATATGGTATACTCTGTTCTTCTTAAAAATGCAACATTATTTGAAGAATCTCCTCCAACTCCTCCAACTCCTCTTTTTTGTTCAAATTGTGGATCTCTTAACAAAAAACGATCTTTAAAATCCAACTTCTCTTCAACTTCATCTTTTATAGAATCATCATCAACAACGAATAAATCAGGTTTTGAAACTAAATCAACAACTTGACCTAATTCATCATCAATTGAAATTAAAGAATCAATTCCTTTTTTTCTAAATAACGAACTAATCAAATTATTAAATTTTGGTCCTTGTTCATTGTTATCATCATATGATAACAATCGAGGTGCTGTGACAGGTGCTGGAAGATCATTTTGATAACGAATACGTGCAATATAATCTTGAGCACGGGACATGACAAAGAAACACAATCTCTATATTCTCTACTTCTCTATACTCTCTATTTATTCTCTTTATCTTCTTCTATTTGTTTTACAAAAAACAGTTTCGAGAGAAAAAAAAAGATTACCCGGACATAACACTTTTATCTATTTATTTTATATAAAGACATCTCCAATTTCTTTTGACAGGGCTCTTGTAGTTCTTTTTCGATGATTTGTGGTGTTTGTGGTGTTAGTGGCAGTGGCAGTGACAGTATCTCCTTTCATCAATCGTATCAAACGATCACCTCCTTCATCGTCATATCCAATCTGTGTCATTCTCATTGGTTCTTCTTCATCATTTATCATCTCTTCCTCTTTCTCTTTACTCTTTTCATTTCCACTTTCTAAATTCAACTGTGAAATTTGTGCTTTCCCAATAATTCTCCCCAATGTATTTCGTTTATTTCTCATCGGTGAAGGTAATTTAGGTCGTTGTTGAATTTCTTCATCTTCTTCTTGTCTCTCTCTTTGCTCTTTATCTCTCTGCTCTTTCTCTTCTCTTTCAGATCTTAACAACATCTGTTGTAGTACTTTTTTCAAATTTTCAGGTTTTGGACAGTATAAACACCAATTCTTGTTGTTCAAATTGATCAACTCATCCGTTCTATTCAACAAAAGTTCAAATATAAAAGATACAGAAAGTATTGGAATCCCTTGACTCTTGGCAAATGTCATCTTTGTATTTGTTGATCGAAGTCTTGTCATGTTTACATTATTTGTTTGTGTTTTTTCCTTTTCTTCTCCAATCAAAGGTTCAAGTTGAAATAAAGTTGGATATTTCATAGTTAAATTCCCTTGTTTTGTTAAACTTTTAAATAGATCAATATTAACTATTAACAAATCACAATTTGAATTCAACTTCTCTTCTAAAATTAATCTTAATTTTGAAACTTGATTGATCAATTTTTCCAAATGTAATAATTCAACACCTTGAAATCCAGAAATACAAATCTTTATAATTTTATCATCATCTTGGTTTTTAAAATTTTTGATAAAATTGAATGGTAATCCCCATTGATCAATTTTGAAAAATTTATAGTGTAAACTTCTTTCAATAAACCATTCAGTTAAAACACGAATCGTACCATCTTTAAAATTTTGTCTTTTAATAATGGCTTGAATATCAAATGATAACTCTTCAACTGGGAAATTAGAAGGTATGATAATATAGTCAAATTTATCAAAATTAACCTCGCCATCATGAGAATTTATAACTTTTTCCAACGTTTTAAGTTGATCTTTGTTAAAATTGATCAACTTGAACGATTTTCTAGAAAAAATTGTTGATTTTTGTGGAATTTTCTCCTTCTCTTTCTCTTTCTTATCATTTATTAACGTTGATTTAGATGTTTGTAAATCAACTCCTTCTACTTCTTCTTCTTCCCATTGTCTTTGTTCATTGATCAAAGGTTTCAATTTTAAATTTTTTTCATTCATAATACTTTTCCATAACGTTTCATTCGTTCTTTTAATAACAAGTTTCTCCTCTTCAACATCATCCTTACCACCATATTTTTTTCTCTTCTTCTTATCATCCTCTTCTTCTTCTTTCTCATCCTCTTCTTTTTGATGATTTCTTTTCCGTAATCTCTTCTTCTTATCTATCAAATCCCAAACTTCACATGATCCAATACCAATAAGATCATTCTCCACTTCAACAACGTCATAAAACTTCCATTCTAAAGGTGCACTTCTCCTTATCGAATGAATGATCCAAATAGGATGAATTATTGGTACTTTCCAATCTTTAGCAACGATAAATCTTTTACCTTGTGTCACATTAGTCACAACCATATTGTTCAATTTGGATAAAGATTCAGTAACAGTTCCACCATTTTCAATAACAAATCTAGTTAATTTGGAAATTTCAACATCTTCATCTTCTTTCAAATGTTTATCTTTCAAAATCCTTGATATACAAATGTTTAAATTTTGGAAAATTGGGAATTTAAACTCCAAATTGACACGTTCATCGTTAATCCATTTTAAATGAATTTGATTGATAAATTCAACTGTAACAAATTTAATATCTGATCTTTTACGAATACAAAATTGATACTTCTCAGTAGTATAATCATCACCAACAATTAAATAGTTAACATCACTCATAAGATTAGAAACGTGTAAACCTCCCATAGATTTGATCTTAGTGGAAAGTTCGGATCGTACATGACTCGCAATTCCAGTAGAACAGAACTTGAGATTTGCAAAAGGTTTGTCGGACATTTGTATTTTGATTCTTTTTGTTTCTATTTCTTTCTTTTTAAAAATAACCAAAAAACCTCATAATCTTGTCTCTCTTCTCTTTCTTTCTTTTCTCTCTTTCTTTCTTTCTTTCTCTTTCTCTCTCTCTCTCTTTTTTATTTCTATTCTATTAGTTTATGTTTTTTTTTTTAAAAATGGTAAAGAAGCCCTGATGAAGTCACGTGGTGTTTTTTTTTAAAAAAATTTCGCGCTTTCGGTGGGGAGCACGTGACACTTCACGTGACTGCACATTTCATTTAAATTTTTTTTGACAGGAGTCAAGCGACTTCCCCGGAAACCCGGAGGAAAGCGCCGAATTCGCGGGTCGGCCAATCAGAATGCGGCAGATTACGTCAGATGACTCAATTTTGAAAATCTGGGGGAAAGTTACGGATTGATGGAATAGAGAAATATAAAAAACAAGTTGAAATTCCCTTTCAAAATGAAATGAAGAGAATCACATACATCAAGATATAATCTGTTTTTTTTTTTTGTTTTGTGAATTGTTAGTTAAAACCAAGATTATTCGTACTATGAAACTCATCAGAACATCCACCACGAGAACGTCACAGGCTTGTGATCGATGCCGTGTCAAGAAGATCAAATGTGATGGAGCATTGCCCTGTTGTTCCAACTGTTTGAAAATTGGTTATGATTGTAAGATTAGTGATAAATTGACAAGACGGGCTTTCCCAAGAGGTTATACTGAAAATTTGGAAAAAAATTTGATCACTTTACAGAATGAAGTTGTCAAGTTGAACGAAGAGTTGAGTCTGTTGAAAAATGGACACCCTGGTGGTGTTGGTAGTAGTGGTAGTGGTGATGAGACGTTGATTACGGATTTTAATGATAAAGTTAGAACGTCTTCAATCTCTTCATCAAATCTGACAAATACTTCAAGTGTGAAACCTGACTTATCGGTCAATTTTTTCAAGTTCAACAACGTTTTAAACAAGAATCAATACTGTGGTTTAAACTCAATTCAAACAATTTTTAACAATGTTCTATCTTCACATGGCTTGATTGTTGATATCAAAGAATCGAAAGATGACGAAGCAACGTTGATCAACGATACTTTTTTACTGGACAACTTCATAAGCAATTTCCCTTCGAGACATAATCTAGATTTGATCGTTCAACAACATTTTCAAAAAATGAACACTTTGATTCCAATCATCAATGAAGATGTGTTTTTTGACACTTATAAGATCCAAGGACTTGATAACTATTCCCATGATTACATCATTCAATTGATCTTAATCATTCAACTGAACTGTTCCATTTTTTCTATCCATGATATCCATAAGTTGATCACAAATCAAGTTGACATCATTTCAAGTCCATCGTTGATCAAATTTGAAAATCTTCTTTTAAGTACATGGTTGTTTCATAACAAGAACTGTTACTCATCAACAGTAATTTCAATCTCTAATCTTTTGAAATCAATGGTGTTAAATTTAGGATTGCATTTAAACTATAACAACTTGAGTTCGAGTGAAAACAACAATTCAGAGACAAAAGAAACAAAGTTTCACAAATATTCACATAGATTGAAACTATTCTGGTGTTATCATATCTTGAGCAGATGGACATCTATTCTGTATGGATTACCAGATTTTGCCTTTTTTGAAACTTTCCAGATCCCTAAATTATCAAGTTTGATCAATTTTGACTCAAATTTGAAGTATCCTTTGAAATTGATTCAACTTTTGGATAGAGATTGGAACTTGTTGGATTCACCTTCATTGGAGAACCTGGAGTTTCTTTCAAGTTGGTTTGAATCTCTGGATCAGAGTTCTGCTGCCCTTGATTTCGATGGGAACAGTAAGATTCAAGATCTACAGTTGATTTTGTTTGGACTCACATTCAAGATATTGTTGAAGGTTGACACGTCTGACAGTTCGCTCTCATTTTTACAAACGATGCAATCTTTGAACAAAGTGAAAGAAAATGGGTTGAACAGCTTCGAGTTCCATATAATTCCATTGAATTTTGTGAAACTGATGATCATCTCTCTGTTCAATGTGATGCCATCTGAAAATAACGAGGATGTCTATTTGAACGAAGATTTGAAATCGCAAACCACAGAGCTAATCAAGGATTCGATTTATAATTCGATCAAGTTGAGATATCCTGAGAATTTTCTTTTGTTTAAAGATATTTTGAAATTCATAACGAAGAAAACAACAATCTACTCATCAACTTTATCACAAGATTTGAATTCCCATGGTTCTACACATCTCGATTCAGATTTGGATTTAACAACAGACCATCACCAAACATCATCAACTTCGTACCAATCTTTATTTGGCAACAACAATAACAACTCCTCATCAAGAAACTCGTCACATTCAACACCATCAATAACATCTACTTCATCATCATTAAATAACAACAACCACCCAAAGTCAAAGATCAGAAACCATTCGATCGTGTCAACATCATCCGTCGAGTCAATTCTAGCATCACATACAACACCAGTAAGTTCAAATTCAAACTATTACCATACAAACACTCCACAACTTTCTTATGACATCAAGAATGAGAGTTATACGTTAGGAGGTGACAACATGATAAGTCTGATAGCCACAACATCTGCTAATGGAGGTGTGTCGAATCATGAAGCTAGTTTGAGATCATCTGGTGGTGATAATTCAACGTCTCCAAGTTTGTTGTTTGCAGATTGGAATTCGACTCATGGAACAAACTTGCTGACATCGACACCTCAACCAACAACAAGTGGAGTTCAATCATGATCCCAAGATTCCCTTATTTATTATCTGTTATTTATATAACTTTCACTACCCCCTCTTCTAAATATTCCTTATTTATCATCATTTATAATCATGTTTCAAATCCAAAACTCTATAATGATTCCTTCTCTCTTTGTAATTCAAACACGTCCTCGTATTTCAAACCAAAGAGAAAAAAAAAAAAGTGTGATAAGTAAAAGATCAAGTTCATTTACAAAATCATAGAATATATTCCAAAAATTCCCATTTAAAAACCAATTCCTTCTCTCAGAGAACTGAGAAAAGGAAAAGAAAGTTAATAAAGGAGCAGTCGGGTTAAAATTTTCAACCAGCAAAAACACGAACTCGGAATTACTTCCTCACTGTTACGCGCATTTCCCTTGCATAAGGATAAAGAAGAAAAAAAGAAGAAAAGAAAGTGGAAAGAGAAACAATTTTTTTTTTTCAGTTTTTTTTTCAATATGAAAAAAATCATACCTCGGATTAGGCACGTGCCTCTGTTCCCATTTTCACCCCGGATTACGATTATCTATAAACTCTTCAAATCTCTTTTTTTTGTTTTTTGATTTATTTATAAATTCATAAAATCTTCATCATCTTCACTCAAGAGTAGATGAGAAGATGGAGGGATATTAACTCCATGATCATCATTCTTAACATTTTCATTTGTTATTTCTAGATCTGAATCTTCAATATCAACTTCATCATCATTTTCATTGATTGTGACCTGAATATTTGAAATGTGTTCGATATCATCGTCTTTTACCACTATCCTTGATACCTTTAAACCATCATCACTATCATCATCTCGTTTTTCTCTTTTCAATTTTATAATTGAATCAACAAAATTTTCCAATCTTTCTGAACCTCTCTTGGTTGAATTTAATGAAAAAAGTCTCTTGAATCTTTTAGTTTCCACACTATTCCTTATTAAACCAATTAATCCAAACGTCTTTTGGTAACTTATCGTTGGATTCACGTTTAGCTCATCAATCGATATGTCTGTATAATAACGGCTGTAAAACCTCGTTGTTTCCTCAGGGGTGATGAATCCATCTTCAGGCTCGAATACATTGGCATAGATCGTATCTGGTTTTGTATCTCGAACAGTTGATTGTTTTACATTTGGTGGTGGTGGTAGTGGTAGTGGTGGTTGAGTCTGGGTTTGTGATAAAAGATCAATGTATTCAACTTTCACTTGTTTCTTCTCTTCCAGCTTCTTGTTTTTCAAGAGTTCTGTGATGTCGATTTTGGTCTTCAGATTTTTGTCTTCCACTTCATCTCCAGCGTGACGCCTCTTGGAAGATCTTGAAACTCCATTGACCTTGCCACCATTAGACTTTGTATGATTATGATCAGAAGAATCGTACTCTTCAGAATCAGGATCCAGTTGATAATTCTCATTCATAGCTTTTTGATCTTTTTTCAAAGGTGATACAAGAGAACTGATCGAATTACCCGTGTTATGTTCATCTTCATACAGTCCAAAATCAAGAAGTTTGGAGTTCAGATGTCTCTTTTGTGAATTTATCTTCCATGCACGATTCAATCTTATAAAACTTTCATCATTTTCATCGTCATCCTCACTATCAGATATTTCCATATCTCCTTCAAGATCTTTCAAAAGATCTCCATTCTTGATTGTTCTTGGCGTTTCAATATGATGTGAAGTATCTGAATCTTGTGCTATTGGTGAAGATATGATTCTTTCAACGGATGATACAGTTAGATCTTCTTTTCTGAACTCCTCACCAGACCCATGGATCTTGGTGGCCTCTGTAACGTCATGGTCTTCTTCCTCATCCTCTATCTGTCTCCTTCTTTTCTTCTTCTCACTCATAACATCATCTTCCTCACTGACTCGTTGTACCAAATTTGGTAGTTCATGGCTGTTCAAAATCTCCAATGATTCAGAGTCGACGGGTACAGCCACAAGAGAATCTTTCTTTCGTATCGACACAGACTTCTCTTCCAGCTGGTCAACTGTTGATTTTTCAACAAACCACCCTTCTTGAGCATGAGGTGCATCGATTACACTATCACTCACCGGAGCTTCAAATGCATTTTCGAAAACCGAAGGTGTTAAAAAGGTCTTTGTAGATGAACTCGGTCTTGATATGGATTTATTTGACACTCCCGAGATGTCTGGAGTACGGAAAGACTTGTTCGAGGTCACTTCTGTATCATCTTCTTCCTCTCCCTCGATGATTGTAGAATTGTTAGCTGAACGACGTTTGTACCTTCCATTCAAAATCTTATCGATGTCATCATCACCTTCATCGCTTTCCCCCGGTTCTAATTCAACACTTATTTTCGCACCATCAGACTTCGAGTCGGTATCATCTCTCTTCTTGACGAGATTTGAAGCTTTGGAGAAACCAGTAGTGATATTGTCAGGCATGAAAAATCTCTTCTTTGGTGCTTTGACATGTTCCGCAATTTTACCAGTGGCTCTTTTTCTAGAAGTCAGACCCGGTGCACTTGATTTCTTACCTTTTGGTGTCTTACCGAGCATAGCTTGTGTTGCGTATTTGATGACTTCATCCTCATTTTCTCCTCTTGCGATGACCAAATTCTCTTCTGGAATCTCAATGAATAGTTTGATGCATGTTGGATTCAAATCTTTAGGAACAATTCTGTCACTCGGAATCATGTCTAATTCTCCATCAGTGATTCTCCTCTGAACATTGGCATATTCAGCCATACTCTGATTGAACTTCGACTCCTCAGAACCAGCAAGTAATAAGATAACTTTACCGTCATTTTTTCTCCCTGTTCTACCCATTCTTTGGATGTTTTTTATTGGACTACTGGTGGAGTCGTAACAGATGATCATATCAACTTCACCAATATCCAAACCTTCTTCTCCAATAGATGTTGCAACTAGAACATTAATCTCACCTTTCTTGAATTTGTTGATTAAATCTTTCTGAAATTTTTGGTTCATACCTTGAATCTGGGCCTCTTCCGAAGTTCCCGTTCTCGAAGATGCACGCTCAGCAGCAGCATCAGTCTTTTTCCTCTCTTTCTCCTCTTCAAGTTCCCGCTCTTTTTCTTCTCTTTCCAATTTCTTTTGTTTACCTCTGCCTTTCTTTCCATTCCTCAATGTGTAAGAATCTTCATCAAACCCTTCTTTGCCCCTTGCTTGGCCAATGAAAATGTGCGCTTTACACTTATCACCAATGACATTATCTACACACTTGACAATCTCTAATGCAGATTCTCGCAACTCCGTGAAAACAATAACTCTTGAATTCTTCTTTTCTTCGAAGAAATCGACCAATTCAGTAGTCAAATGTTCCAATTTCGGGTGACTGATGTAATCTTTCTTCTCGATAATCTCTTCGCATATTTTCGTAACTTGCTTCAGTGAATCATGAAAGAAAAAACCAGCCATCAGTTTATTCTTGGATTTGCCCAAGTTGTATTTTGTTTTGAATTCGGTACATTTGTTTTGAAAATATGAAAAGAATGTCCTCACGCCGTATATCTTCAATCTTCTTATCATCTGACCAACATATCCAATGACTTGTAACATGAAGTAGTACTTCCATTTCGTACCTTCATTGAGTGATGGATTCTTTATTATTGATTGTGATTTTTGAAGCACCGCAAAATGGCTGATTCTAGAAGCATCCGTAACGTCATAGATGTTGGCTTCATTGGCCAGTTTTAACACCGGATCTATGGCAGCACTTAATAACTCAATAATATCACCCATCTCGGAGCTCAAACCGACATTGATCCTCACAGTTTCTTTATTCTTCATATACTTTGTGATATCTGGACTTTCTTCAGTTCTGATCTCGACCAGAGACACCTTCAGATTGTTGACAACATCTTGGACACCTTCTATATCAGCAGCAGGAGTCGCAGTCAAGGCCAATATTCTGAAGCTTGTGTTGAATCTGTAGATAAATTGAACAACATTTGTATAAGCATATGCGCCTCTAGCACGATGGGCTTCATCGATAACCAGGCACACGATATCTTTTGGATCTAGTATCCCAGTTTTTAAATCATTTTCAACAACTTGTGGCGTGGTGAAGAACACTCTTTTGGAGTTCCAAATCTCAGGTCTATTCTTCCTGGACTTGTCGAGTAAAATAGCTGTATCACTGCTGGGTATATCTGTCACACCAAGACACGCCTGAATTTGTTGAGCGACAAGGGGCCTTGTAGGTGCCATGAAGATGATTTTGCCATTCTTAAACCATCTGTAGTAGTTGAGCATCACGGTGGATGCAATAAAGGTCTTACCCATACCAGTGGGTAAGGCGCATAGAAGGTTTGTGAAGAGTGCTTTCTTGATGATATCGAATTGGTAATCTCGTACTTCGAAATTGGACGGGTAAAGGTAATTGTTCAGAAAGATTCGATTCAGTTCGTGATGCGTCTTGTGGAACGTTACGTTGTGCCTGATCTCTTCATATTGCGCTGGTTCTTTGTGCAGTCGCTCTCCGGTCAGCGTTCTCTGGACCACTGGGTTATGCCTTACCACTATTTCTGAGACCTGGCGATTCACAGCTGTTGTCTTCGTAATGAGTTCGCTCATGAACTCCTCATCGTTGTCAAAACTCTCACTGTCTGACATTGTGGAGAAGCTCGAGTCGAGCGATGGCGGTAGTTGGGGGCAGGCACGATGAGTGGCGCACAAAATCTTGGATATGTTGTTTGTTTATTTTTCATTGTTGTTCGCGATGCAACTCGCGATTACAACGCGTAAACTTTCCAAGTTATAGTATCACCTTCATAGAGGCCGAGTCGATATACCCACATGACTACAGATAAAGAAGTGATCAGGTCATCAATGACATTCAATTAGGAAGCTCTGGCTGTGTTGAAAGCTGCAATGATTTCTTTCTTACTGAACCCAACTTCAACATCTCGGTAATACCTGGACACAATGTTTTCCAGTCCCATAGCTGTCGACACGAAATGAGCTTGAATTCCAGACCAAATCTTCTCAACAAGCTGCAATTGAATTTCAGTATCTTCCGAAGAACTTCCAACAAAAGATTTAACAATTTCAGCTCTCAATGAGTTTACAATTTTATTGATCTCTCTTGTATCAACACCACTCAACAACTTAACCAAGACGGCTTTACTGTATGCATTTCTCTTTGAAGGATCAACGTTTCTTGGACTGGTTTCTTTGATCAAACCTTCAACATCAGCAACAAATGAAGCAATCTTCGAAAATCCACCGCTTTGAAGAGACAGAATATATTGATCTTTCGCATCAGAGAATATATCCCTGGCAGATGCAATGGTTGGTGATAACACTTGTAGTTTCAATGGGATTAAAGTCTCAATCAACCAGCTAGAATTTTGAAGTAGATTCACTAAATGGGTTTTCTTTTCTTCAACGTCGCTGTCATCAAGAATGTTGAATCTCGATGGTCTCTCTTCTTCTCGTGCTGTCAAATTCTTGATGATGGCATTTGCAAGTTGTTGGTAAGCACCATTGACAAGATCTCTCACTTCAAGACTAGTACTTGTTTCGGCATAGCTCAAAGTCTCAGCATAGTTCTCCTCAATCAAGTTGACCATCTTAGAGAAATTCTTCACGAAAACAGATACTTCCTTTATTTTCTTTGGAGCCAAAGTTGTCTTCTCAATAGTCTTCACCTCGATATCCACAAACTTGGACCAATCAACTTTCAATCTATCACTCAATTTCTTGTATGTCACGAGTAAGAACTCTTGATTACTTGATATGTACTTCTTCGCGAATAATTCCAAATATAGAATGACAATGGGGGTATTTCTCTGATCATTTCTTAAACATTGGATCAAGTTTTTTATCAAAACATCCAAATTTGGCTGAAATATCAAATGCAATGAGTTGTAAATTTCACGGGTATGCTGCATGTAGACCTCAGAATCAGTAGTAGATGAGTCAAACAGCTGGATACGATTTTGGTATGGATTGCTCTTTGAAAACTTACCAACATCCAAATCATCTCTTGAAATGTGAAAGAACGACAATAAGAAATCTTGTTGTAGAACAACGTGACTTTGCAATGATTTCAATGTATCAAAGATATGATGCACAGCCTTCTTCTCCTTTGGTTCTTCGGTTTGCTTCTTTGTAGAAACTGGTGCAACATCTTCATCCATACCTAATCTTGCCCTCAACTTGTCATCTCTTGTGAAAGTATGTCTTTTCACGGTAGCAGATGTGACATCGTTCTTGAAAGCGGTGAGACTTGACAAAGAAAACTTTTCAGGTTTACTAACAAGTTTCACCAAATTGTTATTCAAAAAGGTTAAAACATTCTGTAAGAATGAGTTGTTTGAACCTTCCCATGTACCCAACAGCTCTTCAAAACTTTCATCGGAGATATCTTTAACAAACAAAGTCAAGCTCGAATAGACCATTAATCTGGACAAAGATCTTCTGATATCGACCGCGTCAGTGACACCTTGATTGGATAATTCTTGGAACAGAAATCTGAATCTTGTTTCCAAATCCCTGTTCAACTTCTGGATAAATCTAGCAATCACAGTCTCATAATCCCGTCTTCTTTCTCTCAAAGCTTTCATATCACCCAAATCTTCATCATCCTTGTTATCTCCTCTAATGGCAGTAATGGCGTTTTGTAAAGCAGCAATAATAGGTTCAATTGACTCAATGTCTCTATCAATATTAGCACTCAATAAGAACTTCAACGATTTGTCGTCCACGGAGACAGTCTCAAGAATCTTACTCAAATCTTTCCATAGATATTTCTTGTTTACCGTTTCAACTTGTAACCCACTACCTTCAATTTCAATATGTTGAACGTTGTTAACCAACCCACTTAATTCAACTGAAAACAGATTCAACAGAGGGCCAATCTTCTCACATTCATTAACAATACTGCGGGTGTAACCTTGTAAACTCACCGACTGTTCCTTCACGTCGATCAATTGCTTCACCATTTCATATTGTGTATCGGCAAGCTCCTTCATCAACTTGAAAGTTAAAGTCTCGGCATCGTCATTCTCATCCCAATCAATAGTATCAAAGACATCATCGAACGTGGATCCTGTAGTGACCTCATTTATTGTTGTGTCGAGAGCCGAATTGACGGTATCACCACGATCACGTTTGGTGTTTTTCCTCAAAGTCAATCTTGGAGTATCAATTAACTCTTCAGGAATATCATCTTCCAAATCATCATATTCGTCATCGGACTGTGTATTTGCTTTTATGGTCGCTGGCGTCACTGTTAGATGCTCATGACTTTGGTTGGTGTATGAGTCATCAAATGAGTACTCTTGATCTGGATTCGTAACAAGAGAGTCTTCATGATACAAATCCGTTATATCATCAGATTCTTCTTCCAATTCTTCCTCCTCTTGAAACTCAATCAAACTTCTTCTATGAGCAACAATCTCTATACTCTTGATGGAACGTGTTTCCGATAGAGTTGATGGCTCGTAACTTGCTGGTGGGGAAGGTTCATAGATTACCGGTGGTTCAGGATACGAGAGCTCTTGTTCCAATTGGGGAGGTTGGAATGGAACTGAAACTCTTGGAGCTTCAGATGGTTTGTCTCGTTTACTTGAAATATTTTCCGTTCTTGCATTTATATCGTTTCTCACATGAATTTCATCCATCAATTGTGCATCGTTTCTTAACAGTATATCATTTCTTAGTGGAACTTCTTCAACAATGTCTTTTCTGCTAGGGATACTTTGATCTTGGACAAGATCTAGCCCACTCATCTTCCTTGTAATCTCTTCAGCAAGTTTTGACTGTTCAAACTCATAGTCAGTGGGTTGTGCAACTGGTTTCTCGATGGACTGCGTAGTATGTGATCTTTCTTCAAAAGTTTGATTTCTCAAAGGTACGGTCGTTGGCACAGGTACAAAAACTGGGGGTGATGGATTACTTCTACTAGATGGATCTAGTGAGGGGCTAGATGGTCTTCTCTGTGGTCTCAATGCATCTGTGGATCTATTCGATGGCGCTCGTTGGGCTGTGGAAGTCCTTCTCTCTGGTATACCATCAGATATTTGAGTTTGCGTTCTTTGTGCATTGGAGATTTTTCTCTCTGAAATCTCATTTGGATATTCTGTTCTCGTATTTGCAGATGATGATCCTCTTGATGATTGCTCAACTTGTCTAGACGAGGTTGAGCCACCTGTGGCAGGGATTGAATTTGTAGACTTAAATGATGAGTTCGTTGTTGGCTCAAAAGTCTTTCTTGGTGATGGTTGTGGTTGTGAAACGGCATTCAAAGCATTCGTTGGCTCTCTCGTCATTGGCTTCATTGGTTTGATTACACTAATTGGAGATTCATCAATTGGCCTGTGAACATGTCTGGGAACAGGCTGAGCATGAACTGGAGCTGATGCAACAGCTGGTGGAGCAATTGTAGAGGCTGCTGCTACTAGTGGCGAAACATCTCTCTTGTTGTCCAAAATGTCCTTGTTCAAGAACAGATCATACGATTCAACATCCAAACCAAAAATAGCCAAGTCCCAATTTATCAGCTGTGGTAGTGAACCATCTTTAAACTTTCTGTATACCCTCACAAGTGAGGTTACAAACACAGTTCTGGCTTTTGAATTGATGGTTTCCCAATAGTAATCTTTGGCAAGCCTGACTAAAAATCCTGTATCTGACTGAAGTTCCTTTTGGATCAACCTCAATGTGTTCAAACTCCAACTTGACCCTATCTGGAAACTTCCGTTGTCGTTCTCTCTTCCCTTGTGAAGGAAAACTTCACCGTTTTCTTTCACAGCAAGCACAAGGACTCTATTTTTCTTGTTTGAAGCTGGGGAATTTGGAGGTGGTCTCGATCCTGGATAAGCAGCATCTTCAATGATTCTAACGTGTGTGATATAGCTATCACTCAAGTTCCCTTTACTATCATAGTTTGAAAAACAGTACTTTATAAGTCTAGCACGATCATTCTCATATTGCTGGGCAGCAGTGACTGAGCTAACTGAATTGGAGGATCTGACACTGTTGACCGTGTTTGACTTCTTCAAATTCTGAGCTGTTCTTGAATTACCGGAGTGAGCTCTTGCCGGAACCGCATTCCGCTGATGTTTGGAGCCGGAGGATTCCTCACGGGATCCTTCCCTACTGTGTGTCAGCTTCTTCAATGCCGAATTGATGGCCATTGTTTCGAGTTTGAGTGGCTCTGATTGATTAGACGTTTGTTTCCGCCTTTGTTTTGATCTGTGAGCCTAGCAAAAGAATCCGGGAGAGTATTGCTTCAATATAGATCGGATTCGCGGAATGTACTTTCAACCTAGAGATGTTCGGATGTTTATCTTCAGCATGACACTAACCACCAGACGTCAAATTTTTGTTATCACGACATCTATCAGTTCCTTTATTATTTGAGCGTCTGGTGTTGTATGATGGCGCAAATGTCTGTCAAATTTAAATAGATGAAGCTGTCCATCTTTCTGCTCTCTTTTATGGCTGGTTTTGATCCCACCTAATACTTCAAAGAAACCGAAGACATGAGTAAGTGGGCCCCTTCCTGCCAAATCACAAGATCACACTGATTAACTGAAAACACCAAGCCGTCTCCAGACCACTTAAACTGAGAGTACATGCTGCTTTGTTTGATGTTGATGGAACCATCATCAACTCACAGCCATGCATTTCTGCTTTCTGGGAAGAATTTGGTAAGGACAAGCCGTCTTTCGACTCACAATACGTTTTTGACAATTCACATGGCTGCAGAACTTTTGATGTTATCTCCAAATATGCTCCAGAATATGCTGACTTTGAATACGTGAATGTTTTGGAAGGAGATATACCTGACAAGTACGGCCACAATGCTGAAGAGATCTCGGGCTCTCCTGACTTGGTGAGACAGATCTTGAATTTGAAAACCCCTGACAATACACAAAGAGTAGGCGTTGTCACTTCAGGTACGTACACAATGGCTTCCAAATGGTTTGACATTTTGAACTTAGAAAAACCTAAAGTGTTCATCACATCTGAATCTGTCAAACATGGAAAACCTCATCCTGAACCGTACCTATTGGGAAGAAAGAACTTGAATGTTTCTGAAAAATCGAAAAACGTTGTTGTGTTTGAAGATGCACCTACGGGTATCAAGGCCGCTAAGAATGCCGAATGCATCACGATAGGAATTGCCTCTACATTTTCTATTGATAGTGTCATTGAATTCGGAGCTGATATCGTTGTTAATGACCTATCTTCCCTTAAAGTTTTGAATTATAAGGAAGAGAGCGATACTTTCGAAATATCAATCCCATTGTATCAATTCGCTAGTGATCAAATTCTTGAAGTAGCATCGTGATATTTTTGTCTACGTGGTGTTTAGAAACAAAAAGAGTCTTTTTTAAGTCATTATCTCATCATCAATCCAATATTCCAGTACATTTTGTAATTTCCACTCCATCAGTATCGCCTTGTCCTTTCTTTGACATCACCGTATCAGACTCATAAATTAATCCCCATTTACCTTGAAACTTTGTACCGTTAATGTTCTGAACTCTCAAGTTGTGCTCTCTTCTCTCAATTGGGGGTGACTGAACATATTCCAAATAATCAGGTGCACCTGGATTAAAAATGTTATCAGCAAAGATCACACACCCCACAGTTATCACACCGAGAGTCTCCATCACTCGCAAGTCAGGCAAGTAATATGATTTGTAGTGATCAATGAAGAGTAAATCGATCTGCTCGATCTTATACTTGATAGCCCAGTCTTCAGCAACATCACCGACTTTGCCTTTCACTTGAACAATTCTGTCTTGTAAGCCACTCAGGTTGAATACAATCGTACTCACATTGAAGAACCACGGATCGAACTCAAACGTGTAGACTTTTGAATGGCTCTTATCCTTCAGTTTTGACAACTCATACGCTATCTTCAATGCAGAGTATCCAACGTATGTTCCAAACTCCACAACGATATCTGGATTGGTATCTTGCAGCACATCCGCGAGAAGTACACTCTTGTACGGGCCCAGGTTAATCAGTCTATGCTCTAGTCCAAAGTCATCAATTGCTTGAAGTATAAGATCCGGTTTGTTCTTTAGCGTGTCTTGGTGTGAAAGAAGGTGTTGGAGCAACTTCTCCTCTGTTGTGTGATCCTGAAGATCCCGCTGTAAGTCTATCTTACTTAATCATGTACAATGCCAGCTGGCAAAAGGCACTTACTCTGAAAACCATAGTCAATAGCCAAACCGAGTTGACGGCAATGAAGACACTTTCAAAGAATCTTTAAGTTTTTTATAAATCTTTTGGGGTGTCTGACTTGAGAAGGCTCAAATTGGGGAGTGGGACCAGTACTCCACTTGTTCCTCAGCTAGCTAATAGAACTAACGTCAAGGAGTCAAAAGTCATCGAGTGGTGTGACGGTAAGCTTGGAAGTTGGATGGATGGGTAGCATACCCGTCAGATCCATAAAATGTCAGTACTAGTGCCCCCAAATGGCCACCTCGTCTGTGTCATTCGATTTATCGGCCGGGGACAGATTTTTTTATAATGGGTACACGTCGTATGATTGTTCAAATTTAAAGTGGGATGATTTTGAGAGAGTTGACTATTTGGTGAAAACTATTTGAAGATGATTTGGGAGCTTCCGATTATAATGACTTTGAGTTTCCCATAACCTGTGAGATGCATGTTCCTTATAGAGTAGAAGACAGTTCTCACAGTTAGGTAGTATACGTCACGTGACTAGACCCTAGTTTGAATATAGCACAAACTTTTGTATTACTATGTGTAATTTTGGATAACCTTTTGTATTTTGAAGATCATTGTTTTTATATTTATAACAATAACTACTTAATTTCAAAACCTCAATTATAATGCTCTAGGTCAAACAGCTAGATTCCTTAATTATTTGTTAAAGCTGTAATTTAGTCTTCTTTAATTAATTCTTGTATATATATGCAACTAATAATTAATTAACTAAAGAGAATATCTCAAACAACCACCTTTTCTCTCTTTATAGATATATTATGATACTAGCCGCATGAATTAATACTCTGATAACAAGAAAGTCGAATTTAGGACTAAGTATAGAAGAAAAGTTTTGTAGAATCTGTATTAACTCCGACTCCCCAAGGGGATCACTAATTATCTCCGACATCATACATCAACACTTATTCTATTCATTGGGTTCGAGACTGAAAGCTTAAATTGTCTAATCTACGTGATCTCAGCTCAATAAATATTACTTTATCTATAGTATGGACTGATTGAGCTAAATACTCAATTTCTCCACCGAATAAACAGGAATAGTGTGAACTGTACTTAATTTCTTCACTTCAGCTTGTTCAATCACAGCAAGAGTCTTCGTTGCACTGTTTAATGCCTCGATTCTTGGTGTCAAGACACACTGAAGCTTCTCCACTAACTCCTCACTCCATGTGAATAAACCACTTGAGTCAATCAACAATGAGATCAGTTCAAATCCAAAGTTTAGGTTGATAATACGTTCAACAATTCTGAAATTATCCAGATCTTTGAAATTCAGTTTCTCCTTTGGGAATTCGAGAAGTCTTTGAATTATATCTTTGAAGATATCGTCGTTATCAGTGGCATTCAACTCTTTCAATAATTCTCGGATTGAAACGTTACCAGTAACAACAGCCTGTCTTAACAATCTTGGTTTTGTTCTCAATTTATCAAGTAGGTCGTCAACAATTGGAAACAATGGATGCGTTAGCAAATAAGTTAATGCTGGTTCCGGTAGTTCTTCTAATGTAAGTAAATGCGAAACCACTCTTTCTATGAAACCAGCACCAACGGTCTTATCCTTCTCTGTATAGTAATCTTCTTCAGCTTCTAGAAATTTCTTCAACGCGACGTTTATATCTGATGCATTGAGCATTTTTGAAATATAAACTGTGTCTTTTTTAATATCCAATACCGAAGGAGCAATGTTATATTTCTCAATTGTTTTTGAGCTCTCTGAGGTGAATCTCTTCCCTAAGGAGTCTCTCAATGTGTTCGTATCGAGTGAGAACGTGACACCTGCAAGATCACCATGTCTCAGCAACACACCGAAAAGTTGTTGCGAGGCACTTTGTGACTTGCTTAGCGGTGATTCAACTCTCAAGATCTCAACTTTTGTTTTAGAGGATTGATGTGATAGCACGATATTGAAGTTTGTGTTGATTAGGTAAAGGTCTTTATCCTGTGCAAGGATCAATCTATCAGCAGCTGGAGATACGATTGTAGCTTTTGATGTGGTTGGTGGGATAAGTAAAATTGCTAGGTCCAAAGTCTTGGAAACAGTGAAATGTGGGACTTTGTATAACGTGATTGTGGTTTGAGAGTGTTGGTAAAGGGTGCCTTGACTGAATGCAAAGGACAATTCTGATGCAGAAGTCGATGATTCAATAATTTTGGAGTTGATCTCTAACCCTGTGGATGAGATTAATCGAAAATTCAAAGTTTTCTGTCTTGGTTTTGACTCGACTAATAGTATAACATCTTTTTCAATGAACTTGGAGTAAATGCAGTGGAACAGAGCAGTTGATTTCCAGATCTGTTCAAAATCATGTGTATAAGCAATAACCGAATTTTCCAAAACAACGACGTATTTATCTTCGTAGTATTTAACATTCAGCACTTTAGAATCAACTTCAACTTCATGTAAAAGTTTTGAATCGTTCTCCAATCTTTCAACAACTTGAAGCAACTGTTTCTTCTTTGACTTGTTATGAATACCTATAATGTATTTGCCATAAAGCTCATCAATAGCAGTGATGATGAAAGAAGGTGGAATGGAATGGGACCATATTAGTTTCGGACTTGGTTTCAAGACGTATTGTGAGATAGAGGCACCAGATAATGCAATGTGTAGCTCATCAGAGTTGAACTTATGTGTGACTTGCGCACGATCCGAAGTCACAGAGACTCTAGGAAGTTTCACTAGCGTGTAAATATCTGATAAGGACATCTTGTGAACCAGACCGGACAGCTTGTTCCAAGAACACAGAGTTTTAACGTTTCGTGAGAGTAAAGCTCATCGGAAATTTTTCACAAGAATGAAACGGTACGCGCCACACACGTTTTTCGCGGAAAGGTAGCTATTCTCGCGAATGCGGTCGGTGATAATTTCCCCTCACCCTATTAGCGTATATTTGAGACTGAGGCGTGGGGAGTTCAATGCGTAAACCCCAGAATGACACCTGATTACAGCCCAGATCCTCGAAGGTGCATAAAATCAGCAAACAAAGAATAGAACAGCTGGTTTATTAGTTTACATTTCGATGTTGAACTCAATCACATCAATTTATCTATTATTTAATACTTAGAAATGACCTTTGCAGACGACTTGGTCTCCAGACACAAAGATCTCTTCACAAAAGCTACCACTCATAAGTTCACCACTGAACTGAGTAAAGGTACTTTATCCGATCATCGTTTGTTGACTTACTTAATCCAAGATCTCAAGTTTTTCCAAGTGGGCATCAGATTGACATGTAAGGCTGCCTCATTATGTGATGATAATAAGGCCCAGATCAAACTTTCTAAACAAATTGGGTTTTTCGCAAACAATGAGAATGATTATTTTGAAACTACCATAAAGCAATTGACCTCCAAGATTTCAAATGCTTCGGATTATGAGAATTTGATCATTCCAAAAGTTGAGACTTACGTTGCTTACTTGAAACAGTTGCTGGAATGGAAGTCATACTCATATAAACAAATCATCACTGCTATTTACTTGATGGAAGCCGTCTATCTCAAATGGGCAAAAGATGCAATTGATCAAGGAATCATACCTGATGATATCGAATACAAACATAAAGAATGGATCGATCTTCATTCCGGTCCTGTTTTTGAACCATGGGTTGATTTCTTGAAGACTGAAGTCGATAGAGTTGGTGATTCAAGTGTCGAACAGATCTTTGTGGATTTGAGTAAATTGGAGTACGAGTTCTTCGAGGCTTGTTACACTCACGAATTCTGAGACCAATTGAAACAATGTACGATAACACTTAACAGAACTGATTGTAATATTTATCTGGCCTTCCTGCTCTGTGTAGTGGGTAAATAAATCAATAAAGTCAAGGCGTTTTATCTTTCCGACTGAGCCCCTCGGAATTTACCCAAAGCGGCCCATCACCAAATAAATTTATTTTTCCCGTCACGAGGAATTTAAACAAAGAAAGCGTTTGAAAGCCACTTCTCTTAGACTGGTTAAGGGAGATATTTGGGTGAACTGATTTTATCACAACCAGACTTGCATATCAAACTCACTCTTCATTCAGTTCTTCTTATCCTGTTAAACAGAAGATGACGATAAAAGCCAAGAAATACGTTGTCATATCCTCTGATCCTGATGTTATAGAAGACGATGACGATGTTGAAGTGTGTTCGTACGATATCGAAGGGACACTAACGAAACTACAAGATATAGAAACACCAGAAACGGTACCCAAGCTTTTAAATCGTTTTTTTGACGCCGATTTACCATACATCAAGTTCCAAGAAGTCAATCCATTTGAAATATTCGATGAAAGATGTGAAGTCTCAAAGACGAGGATCTTCAGAGTCAGTGATGCGATGCTCGAGAGAGATACAGAAATATCGAACGGTATTGGTGTCCGTACAAATAAAAGGGAGAAAGTTGAGTACGTAAGAGAGAATTTGTACCTGCCTGCATTACCTCACCTGATAAGCGATGAGTATCCTTTATTCAAACCTGATTTGGAAGGAAGTCACGAACTTACCAATGAGGAGTTTCACAAAAGATATGTGAAACGGTTTGAAAAAGCGTTGAGTAATGGGTCACAGGGAAAAGAAGGAAAGAAGAATGGTGATATGCTGTTGATTGAGAAGTTGAAAGATTTGATTCTATTTCAATCACCTGTCGGTTACGAGAACTACTTCAGCTGTGATCCGCATGAATTCCAACATGTGTTCATGGACACGATATTTGAATGGATAGTGGATATTTATTCTGAATTTATCTATCCTGAAAAAACATTAACGAGGTTTTTCAAAGAAGTTGATCCATCTTACCATCCAGTCCTGGCCAAAGAACCATTTCAATCGTTAAAACCCATCGGATCAGTGGGTCATACGTCTTATCAATTGGGAATATTGGATCCAGAAACGATTTTGCTGAACAAACTACTTGTCCATGTTGAAACTGTGAATTTGGCATTGGCTATAGGTGAAGGTTATGAACTTTACTTTGATCCACATAAGAAGAATTTTACAAATGAGAAAATTTTGGGTGCTGATTCAACGAAGAAAAATAACTTCATCAAGAGATTTTCTAAATGTGTTGCAATTTGCTTGAACTCCAAGATCAATAGATTTATTATCACTGATTACTATTGGACTGGTGTGTTCGAAATTGAAGATATCCACGATGGTGAAATTGAAGATGCAAAAAGATTGATATCCAGCACTAAAGTGAAACATTTCGCATACTTCAATTTCGAAGACGAAAAAAAATTAAGCACGAGGAAGATAATTGCTGCTTTTTTCTACCTCAAACCAAGTGATTTCTTCAAAACAGAGGAGGTCATGACATCGTTAAACGATAAAGTTGTCAAAGAGTGGACACAATTCAAGAAGAACGAAAACTCCTTGATGGTACAGAGACAGGCAAAAAGGATCAAGAGGTCACCGTATATTTATAGAACATTAGGAGGTTTATCGTTCAACAAGCAGCATGTTGATCTTGAAAAAAGTTTGATTGAATTCACCGCCATTGGTATGAAATGGTCCTGTCAAACGCTAGTTGTTGACGTGAGGAAGCTATTCAATAACAAGTCTCACTTGAACACTTTGAAATTCAAGAACCCAGAGACGTTGTTATCCGTTTACGACGAGTACTATCAATTTGCAGATTTAGTATTAACAGATAGACACATTGGCACTAGTACGTCCAAGTTCTCTAATCCCGAAATCATTCAGAACTCTCAGGATGTCTATAAAAAATGGGAATCAAGTGTGACATCTTATGAAAAGGCTAAGAAGTTACAAGGTGATATCCTTGTGAGCGTTCTTGATTATGGATACTTGGAAGATAAGGCTTACAATGGAGCCGAAGTCCATTTTAAGACTGATGGTTACTATATTCTTTTCGACCCGGTAGCCAAGAATCATGAACTTGAAACAATAGACTCCGAAAACGAGGACCATTATAAATTGGCCAAAGAAGCGTTGGATAAGCTACATAAAGTTGGGATAACGTTCCATCCAGCTACAGAACCAATTAAAGAGATCTTCAAAACATACAAAGGCAAACTCTATGTCATCAACTTAGAAGATACATCAATATCACCAACAAACACTAACATCAAGAAAGATCTGTTGTCCTTGGATAAGATTTTCAGTAAGAAGTCTGATTTAAGTTATCTTGGACCTGGGGGTAAGAACAGCAGAAGAAGAAGTTCATCCAACAACAAGAGATCTAAGATACAGTTGTTGGAGTCCCTAGTGCGTAGCATTGGAGGCGGACCTTCGGACGGAGTTGCATTCTTGGACGAAGATGAAAATGATGAGTTTTATTGAATGTCTCCTGACCTTCTGATATATATGTTCAAAAAGTGTGTAGTCTCCACGTGACGTCACGTGAACTGGTCAAATTTCGCGACTTAAAAAAAAAAATCTATAAAAAAAAAAAAAAAATTGCGTCGAAAACAATGCGGAAAAGCCAAAAAAAAAAATATTTCACCAACACAAACATCAAAAATACAAACTGACCAATCCTCCTTATTTCAAATTTTTGTCTCCCGATTCTGTGCGCACAGTCCGACTGATTCCCAACTTATTTTCGAAGCTTCTGAACACACAGCCCTTTCCCCCGGTTATCCTCAGTGTTTTAATATTGTTTTTTTTTTTTTTTTTTGACAGCTGTGTTATAATTTGCTCCACACAGCATAAACACCACAAGCAAAAAAAAAATACACAAGACACCAAAGAATTTCACAAATACAAGACACCGTTCTTTACAGATCACACTATAATCTTCACACACATCTCAACACTGCATACAACATCAAAAAAGTTTCATGCCATACACTCTATAGACACTACTGTTTTTACACACTTTTAATGCCAATCATGACTTCTTTCTCACACGCTCCAAACAACCATATGACGAGAAGAGCCTCGATATCGGCCACTGCGCCCTATAGCATCCCTTCAAAGGCGCATTCACAGAACAACCATAACAACACGCCCTTCAGCCCTCCACACTCGACAAACGTGCATATTCCTCAACATCAACAAACGCACCCAAGCAACAACAACAGCACCACCAACAATAATCCGCAACTGTCATCTTCAATTCCGTCATTGAGCAGGGAATTTGTCGTTAGAAGAATCAGTGAGGGTGAAAGTGGGAGATTGAAAGAAGAGCTGAAATGTGAAGCATGTGGGAAAGGTTATAAACATATCTCGAGTTTGGCCAAACACCTATGGGAACATACGCCTGAATGGAACGTCACAAAGAAGCTTTTGATTTCTAAACATCAGCAAGTGCAATTATTAGAAGCTGCGAGTATCTTGATTTCGATGAACGAAGTTGAATCGCCAAAATCAGGAACACCAACAGTTCCAACAATTGATGAAGAAACCAACGTTTTACTCAATGAGAAATACAGGGAAACATCACCAAATCCAATAAGCGAACAACCGGAAGACACCTCAGATGATTTGGATATCAAACTAAGAACAGGCTCAATTTCACAATATCCTCCAAGTAATGATCCAAACGTTTCATCACCTGCCAAATTCCGTCAACATTTAAGTAACGGTGGATTTTTGGATACGCCATCAAAATTAAGCAATAGCGTTTCACATGATGTTAGTGAAGGAAATACACCAAGCAGCACGACTGCTGAGAATGCTATCATTGACGACGATGAGGATGACGAAGATGGACATCATGAGAATAGTCGTGCTCATGTTGAAGACGACGATGTGTTTGGCAAAATGGAGTGAAAGTTGTTTATTTAGGTATTGGTTTACGTTTTCTGATATTCTGTTTGACTATATATTGAATCTCTTGTTCCAAGGAGTAACGCAAAAGACTTGGATTTTGAAGAATTTTTTTCATATATATAGATACCATTGCTGTCTTGTCGTTTGCTTGTCGTTTTTTGTTTGCTCTTGTTTTTAATGATCAATTCTTCTTAATCCACAAACTCCACTCCGTTATCAACTGGGGTTGAGTTGCCATTCAAAGTTTCCACATTGATTTTAAATCAAAAATGGATTATAGTTCTTTTTTTTTTTTTAAAAAAATGGTTCAAAGAGACGCTAAAGTTCATTTCATCTCAATTTCTTCGTAAACAAGGCTATTTTTTCAGGTACTTGTCATAATGGCGGTTCAACTTATCGTTAAACTGTTTGTTTTTATCACTGATGTAATTCTCTGTGTCTTCAAGATCATTTTTCTTTTTGAACTTTCTTCCATCTGATCCCTTCAACGTTCCTATGAGTCTATCCAGGGCATCTTTGGAAGGTTTATCACTGGTGGCTTCACTCTTGTTCCTCATATATGCCTCTTTATCAACTTTCAACTCCCCAATCTCCTTTTTATAACTCTGTTCCGCCAATTGTGAATAGTTTACAAACCCTGAATTCTTCTTATTCTCATTCTTCTCGCTTTGAATCTTATTCCATTTCTCATGATCCTCGATGCTGTAAGCCCAGGCCTTCTGACGCTCCCAATCCTGGCCTTTCTCTTCAGCCTCTAACTTGTCCAACTCTTGCCGTGCTCTTTGTTGTTTGGCCTCTAGCGTTCGGAGCCTTGATTCACCCACCGTCTGTTTGCGATGCTCCCTGAAAAGCTCGTCTCTGTTCTGCTTCAAGCCTTCGCTTTTCTTCTTCTGAAGTCCCCTCAGCCTCTGTAGACGTTCCTGGGCCGTTCTGCTACTCATTTTGCCGCTAAATCTCTCTGCAACCAGCACTAATAGCTCGTAGTTCAAAAGAGATAATAAAGATCTTACTTTCCCAAAAAAAAAAAAAAAAAAAAAAGGACAAAAACAAAAGAATTAGTTGGCAAAACCATTTAAGTTCGCTTTCAAATTGGCTCCAGAAGAAATCAGAGACATGGTTGCAGACACAGCTTATTACGACATTTTAGAGGTATCAGTGGATGCATCTTCTGCAGACATCAAAAAAGCGTACAGAAAGAAATCCATCAAGGCCCATCCAGATAAGAACAGAGATGATCCATTGGCCACTGAGAAGTTCCAACAGATCTCAGAAGCGTACCAGGTGTTGAGCGATGACGGTTTGAGAAGCAAGTACGACAAGTTTGGTAAAGAAAGCGCTGTTCCTAATTCTGGGTTTGAAGACGCTGGTGAATATTTTGCCGTTATTTTTGGTGGTGAAGCCTTTGCCTCTTATATCGGTGAGTTGAGTCTTTTGAAGGATCTTTCAAAAAGTGCTGAGTTGAACGAGGAGCAGGAGAAACAGGATAAAGAGAAAGAGAAAGAGGAAAAGGAGAAGGAAAAGGAAAGGCTAGAAAAAGAAAAAGAGAAGAAAGGACAGAAAGAACAAGGGTCCCATGTCACTAGTAGCGCCAGTAAAACTAGCACGAACCATACCACTCATGCCACCACCACCGATACTACTCCTCCACAATCAACTGAACCTTTGAGATTACAACACAAAGAAGACAAAACAGAACAGCATACCAGTACCGAAGACAAAGATAAAGACAAAGACAAAGAGAAAGAAAGAACGAAACTTGAAGAACACGAAGAGGAAGTTCGTAAGAAGAAAGAGGAATCAATAACTCAACTTTCCAAAAAGCTTATAGAAAGATTGTCAGTACTTACAGAATCCTCATACGATAAAGAATGCAGAGAATCATTTATTAAAAAATTTGAAATTGAGGCAAATTCATTAAAGATGGAATCATTCGGTCTTGACATCGTTCACACAATAGGTAAAATTTACGTTACAAAGGGTCAGATATATTTGGATTCACAACAATTCTTAGGTTTACCTGGATTTTTTTCAGGTGTGAGGGCAAAAGGTGGAATAGTGATGGATACTTTTAGAACCGTTTCAGCTGCACTTGATGCTCAATCTACAATGCAAGAATTACAAAAAATTCAAGAATTGAAAGAATCCGATGATGTTGTCATTGATCCAAAGACAGGTGCTGTGATTGAGAAACCAACAGATGAAGAAGTTGCAGAATTGGAGAAATTACTGATGGGCAAAGTTTTGAATGCAGCATGGCATGGTTCGAAATATGAAATACAATCAACTTTAAGAGAAGTTTGTGATAAAGTTATTCATGATAAGACAGAAAGTAAACAGACGAGAATCAGAAGAGCAGAGACATTGGTGATATTGGGAACTGTGTTTGTTCGTACAACGAGATCCAAAGTTGAACAGGAAGAAGCTCAAATTTTTGAAGAATTGGTTGCAGAGGCAAGTAAGAAGAAAGCACATAAATAGAAGTGCAGTTATTCAAGAGCATATATATATATAAATGCTATAATCATAATATATGATTTTCCTTCTCTATTTAGTTTACACATTAGAGACCAGCTCTTCTTGTCTTTTGCGCTACAGCAGCAAATTCACCATTCTTGATATCTTGAGCCGCAAGTTCGTCAGCATGGACTCTTTTAGGGACGTAATCAACCAATTGATCTAAATCAACAGTTTGTGGGATACGGACTGCACCATTGACATCAGCTACGATCAGATCCTGAGACTCAATGGTTTCAAATTGGTCCTCTTCACCAACTCTTATCTTTAATGGGACGTTTACTCCAATAACTTTTACAACTGGTCCAGGAGCAGTAGTACCTAATGAATAAGCGAAAACCGGATATTCCAAGTTCTTATGCTCGTTCAAATCCCTAATCCTACCAAAAATGATGGAACCACTGGCTCCTAAAAATTGTGCCCTTGTACTCATCAATCCACCATAAAGTGCATTGTTGACTTTAACATATGGGGCCTGTGAAATCTGTAATTCCTCAGTGAGGGCAATCACAACGACAGAACCTTTAGGCACGGTATCGATGTAATTTCCCTTGATGGCAGGTCTTGGATCAGTTAATGGTGCGTAAAGAACAGTATATGCTGGGCCTGCAATGGTGGAATTTTTAACAGATGGTGAGAAATTGGAAAGGTTTGGTAAGAAACCACCAGATTTATGACCGAATTTCACCAAGGCATCACTTAGATCACATGGAGTGTATTTGGTTAAGAAGCTGACGAGTTCTGTTACTGATTTACTCATTGTTTCTCAGTAGTGAGGTCTCCAATTGATTTAGATCATTGGGTGCGTGTAATTTTTTTTTCAACCCTTCACAAAAGGTGTGCCGATGAACTGTGGATCAATGGAACTTATATTCGCTATTATACTAATTGCGGAATTAGCTACGTAATCCGAGGCATTATCACGTGATAAGCTCTCGGGTCTCATTTATCTTGCCTCGGCAACTTTTGAACACCGGACTATAACAAGGCTCATGAGGTTCAGTCTAAAAATAAGCAAGGCTTTATAAAAGAACAAAACAAAACATCGCTAAAGTAGCCATTCCAAACAGAGTATTTCTATTTCGGGTAATGAGCTATGTGTTATTCAGCAAGAGTATGAACCTTCTTGTCGTGAATGGATGGGGTTTATGACAGTTGGATCAACATAGCCCTGACAACCATGTAAAATCCAGCTTCATAACACTATCGCGAAGCGGTCCTTCCTATATATAACAAGGGAGCACAGTACAAGTTCCAATGGGTGTTAGCCCAGCTTATTATCTATCAGCTATGTCAGCACGTATAGCTTCGACGTGGTACTCGTGAACACTTCCTTTATACAGTAGACAAAATAGCAACTAGCAGCCTATAAGTTGCTGCTTACTATCGCTAAATCTTCAATATTATGACGTCGTAGATTCGATTACCGTCACCCGAGAAGTCCCAAGTACCGCTCGCTGGAAGTAGCCATAGTCAAGAGCTGTAGACGAAATCCAGCTGAAACTAGACACTGCCAACCTCCATGAAACTTTGCGCTAGTTAAAGCCCTTAAGTGGAAGTAACCACACGTCATCATGTTTTATTTCCCGGAAAGATTTTCCCACTGGTTATCTGAGTAATGAAATGTGAGCTATGAGACTCTGATCAAGCCTAAGTTTCGTAAACAGATCTTCCTCGGATTAAAAAAGTCCCTGCCTTTGGAATGCCATCTTTTCTTTTTTTAAGGTACAATGACACTATGGATGAGACTGTGAAACGATTTTGCAGCCCAGTCCAGACACGGATATGAACGGCACACATATTGGTGAATAAAGACGAATGTCTTTTCTCAAGAATGGTGCACCCAATTTTGACGATTAGTGCTTGTAAGTACAAAAGATAACAGCCATTTGAAATTAGTGTCTGAAAGCCCTGTGGGTTTCCTTTTGACAAGCCCCCAAGTCGGAGAAAGTGGAAAGTCCCAAAGTCTCAAATTTGATCACCGAAGGCGCTGCGCAGTGTTGATTTCCCTAAGTCCTTGTAGTCCTGCACTGGAAATAGTAGTCCCGCTCTGGAAATAGTCTCACGACCAAGAAACTATCCAAAACAATATTGAAAAAAAATTCTTTTGAAATTGTAAAGCTTTCACTTTGATACAATTCCCTATCTTCAGAATAGGGGGATTTCCATCACTCCAATCTCCTCTTTTATTCCTCCACTCCATCGTGGCACACTTTAGTCGATTCTTGCAACCCTCTTCACACTCTTTAATTTTCGCTCGGGATTGAGCACTTCCCTCAATCACAACAATTTTTAATCAGAATCAAAACATTGTTTTTGTTCGTTCATCCTAAACGTCACACGTATAAGGATCTCAAGCTCATTCAGTTTTTGGTTCCAGTAATCATAGCCTTTGTTGTTGCATACTCCAATTATCTGCACCACACATATCAAAACGTCACATACCGTTATACCCAGCGCCTTCTATCGCAGCAGCAGCAGAAGTATGTTTATAACAAAAGCATTCATGCTCGTTGTACGATTCCTGATATCAGTAGTCAAATCAGGATTGAACGATAGAAACGTTTTTCAACTGGCGTTCACATTTGCATTAAATTTCAGTCCTGTTGGGATATGGTTGGCTATCTTCAAAAACGCAGGAAGAATTCCAAATGAAATAAGGCCGCCTATCCATGTGAGATTGGTCTACGATTTGGACATGCTAATGTTCTCAAAGAGTTGGTTTTTATTGTGGGTTTTAATCAGTGTCATTTTCAGTTATTCTTGGTATTTGCTAGTACAAAGATTCTCCAACTATTTCAACGATCCCATCACTCGAGGTCTAAGGATTGACGAAGAAGCTATAAAACTCGATACAAGAAACAAGACCCCATTCGATGAAGATGAGGATGACACTCTATTAATTGAGGATGATGATTATTCATCCCCTGACTCTTCATCTACGCAATCCGATGATTCCGCTTATTCATCCGATGACGATTTCACAGAATCCAGAATGATCCCAATTGACACCACAGCAATCACAAGAACTCGTTTACTTTGGATCGTACCAGCTTTATTCTTCATGATCTGGCCAGTGTTGAATTTCGACAGTTATATGGCAAGAAATTTGGAAACTTATAAAGATTTAGTGGCATGGTTCTTTTACGTTCTTGGTCATATCACTTTCCCTATCCTTACTGCGGTTTACCTTTACGTGTTCAAACCTCCAGGTGCTGTGAAATGTTTTTCATTTGCATTGGGCTCACAAAACATTCTTGGTGTCATGACTCATCTTTTGTTCCCAAATGCTCCACCTTGGTTCATCCACCTTTATGGTCCGGATGCTGATGCCAATTATGACATGCCTGGTTATGCTGCCGGTTTGACCCGTGTTGATACGGCTCTGGGGACACATCTGCATTCAAAAGGTTTCCACAAGAGTCCTATTGTGTTTGGTGCTCTTCCATCTTTACATTCAGCAATGGCGTTTCAAGTGTGTCTGTTTATTCTTTACTACGCTCGCTCAACCATCTTGCTTGTTCTAGGAGTTTTGTTCGTTGTTATTCAATGGTGGGCTACCATTTATCTTGACCATCATTTCAAATTGGATCTGCTTGCTGGTGTTGGTTATGCATTGTTCACTTTTGCTTGTGTTTATCCATTGATTTTAAAGCTAGAGAAGGATTTCATCATGGCAAGATTGAATGGTAACTTCAAAAAGGGCTCTTCAATGGGTATGAGAGTATTCAAGAAGAACAAGAGGGTTCAAAAATGGTTTGATCCTTACAGGTAGTTGTTATTTTATATCATTATTGTGGGTTATTTTATCATCGATAGGTGTTTTTCAATTTGTGTTCCTTGTGCCACAAAGCTTGCTCGTTTTACCAGATTCAATTTAATATTTGTACCACCTTATTTGTCTTATGGGTCTGCTTTTCTTTAAAAGTTGTTTGTTTCTATTTTATTGCATGAAGAAGTGGAAAGACAGCAACTACGATATTTTATGTTTGATAGTTATGCATCTCTATCTCTAGTTTATTCCTGAATCAAAATTTTCTTTATTCAACTTTGTAGTTCAATAACCGAATAGGCCACAAAAGTGGGTCAACTTCCAAAACTTGAACTTCAAACTTTTCCCCGTTGGTCTCTTTGCACCCATTTCCATCTTCAATCTGTTGATTTCATGATCCAAGTACATGATCTTCAACTCGCAATCATAAAACTCCTGGAAGATCTTTGGCATTTGGTCAATATGAGCTTTTCTCAATCTCTCACTGCTATAGAAAGCAAACTGATCATCTGCAGTCTCTATACTCTTCAACACGCTAGCGTAATAGTAGTCATGAAATTGAACAATAAGATTCAACCTACACAACTCAAGATGTTTGATCTCTTCTTTCAAATAAAAACATTCCCCGTTAACACCCAATTTTGCGAAATTTGTCTTGTGTGTAATATTGAAGTATTTATTGTATGAGGCAACAGCACGATCGATTGCCTTATCAAGAGCAGCTCTGTCAAACGTCTCGTCGTGTTTGTGTTTGTCGTTGAACTCCTCAATGAACTTTTTGTGACGTTGACGTGTTTCCCAACTGTCATCTGCAAACTCGGCAGCAAAGTCAATATCCACAGTCAATGGGGTCTGTGGACTGATAATCTTGATGTAGTCTTTGTAAGAACCATCCTCAAGATGCTGGAAAACAGCAGTGGAAGGTAAAGTAGCAGCGGTACGAGGTGACGGAAAAGTACTGGAGTACACTGGAGAAATAACAGTAGTGGCATCGTAACGATCGTAGTATCCTCCGGACATTGTAAGCAGGCTCGTGTTTGAATGTGTAGTGATCATCGTGAAGAGAGACAGTTAAGGTAAAGAATCGGAATTGTTAGCTTCTATACGCAGAGGACTTGGTAGAGACAGACAGACTGCCGAGTGACACTCTGATATTTTCTGGCAACCCGCAAAGATCTCTCATTTTGATAATTTCTGTTCATGGTTGCCAAAGTTTCCGCTTTTGTGTCAAAAAGAGAGACGAGGGGGGATATTTAAAGAGAGATTTCGTGAGAAGAATTTGAGATTAAAAACTTGTTGTGATTTCGCGAAAACGCACAAGTGTTCTATGCGCGAAGAGTTTTGTCTTTACGATTTCCGAAAACTTTGGAAAAACGAAAAATAGCGACCACCAAAACAAACAACAAAATCTGTTCAAGAAACAAAAGGCAAAAGACCCTCTTCGCAAAAAGAAAAGGACAAAGCCAATTCATTTTCCACTTCTCAACCTTTTGCTCTGTATCAGCCTCTGTCCCAACTTGCGACTGGTTTTTCATTAGCTTCTGAACGGCATACAACACAGAAGAAAAAGAGGTTTGGAATCATGTCTTCCATCGCTGATGATGACGAGGAACGTCCAAGAGTTTCTGACGTTGAAGATGGTGATGATACAAACAACGCTGCTCCATTCGACTCATCTGAGGAGGAGTCAGACGACGATGAGGAGGAAATTAAAAAAGTTCGTGATGGATTCATTGTCGATGATGCAGATGAAGATCGCGATCGTAAAAGAAAGAAGAAACACAAACATCGTCGTATTGAGAAAGAAAACATCGAAGATGAAGGTCTGCTAGACGAAGATGATTTGGATCTTGTGATGGAGAATTCTGGTGCTACAAACACAAAAGAGAAATCCAAGTTCAAGAGATTAAAGAAAGCATCAGTCGAAGAGCAAGCCAAGAGAGGTGGTGATTTGAACGATTTCTTCTCCGAAGATGAGGATGAAGAAGAAGCTGATGGTGATGACCTTGACACCCTTGGTGATGATCGTGCCACCTCAAGAAAGCCAAGCAAGTCTATCGGCCATCAAGTGATGGATGAACTGGATGATTTCATTGAGGATGATGAGTTCTCTGACCTGGATGATGATGCTCGTGAAGAAGCCCGTCAAAGACGTAAACAAGAAAGGCTGAAGCCTACTGAACTGTCTGGGATTGATTCAGAGAAAGTTGATGAGTTGTATGACATCTTTGGTGACGGTGAAGACTATGCTTGGGCACTAGAAGGTGAAGATGATGATGGAGAATTCAGAGAGGATGAATCAAGACCAACACTTCAAGACATCTATGAGCCAGAGGAGTTGAAAGCTAGAATGTTGACAGATGCCGATGGTGTGATCAGAGATACCGACATACCTGAGCGTTATCAAGAACTAAGGAAGAATGTGAACGATTATATCCTTGATGAAGAAAATTTTGCATTTGAACAACAGTGGGTTTCATACAAGCTTGGTATTGAGAAAGAGGCGAAGAGAAACCCAGATGATCCATTCGATCAGGATGCTTTCAACGACGCCGTGGGTTCCGCTTTGAAGTTTATTGCAAGAGAGAATTTGGAAGTTCCATTTATTTATTACCATCGCCGTGATTATTTGATGAAGACCACAATCACTGGTGAAGGTGATGATGCTACCACCGATGTTCTAACATTGCTTGAAGAAGACGATCTATGGAGAATCGTGCAATTAGATTTGGAATTCCATGCTTTGTTGGAAAAGAAGAATCATGTCGATAACTTAATTGATGCATTGGACGTTGACGATCAAGTTTTGAAAGAGGCTGCCGATTCCACAGAGAGTATTCTTGATATCCAAGACGTTCAGGACTATTTGAACTTCCAATATAGTGGTGAACTCAGAGATTTGAATTTGGTGAAAACTACAAAGAAGACCATCCAAGATAAAATCAGAGCTGATAAGTTGTTCGAATTGGTTCAAGCTTTTGGTATCTCAGTGCAAAATTATGCCGAGAATATTCATACTGATGCCAAATTGTTTATCACTACAGACCATGCTTCTCCACCACTTGAACTTGCTGATGAAATTTGTTTGGATTCTAACTCGCTCTATGCCAAATCATCACAAGCTCTTGAGGCTGCCAAGCATTATTTTGCAGAAGAATTTTTCAACAACATCAAGATCAGGAAATACTTTAGAAAGATCTACACTGATTATTCCACCATTTCAATTGTTCTCACTGAAACTGGTCGTCTGAAAATCGATAAGAATTCACCATATGCTGATTTCAAATATGCCATCAACAGATCTTTGAACGATTTCTACAGAACTCCAGACGTTTATTTGAGAATGTTGGAAGCTGAGGCTTTGAATTTGGTTGAGATCAAATTGGAACCATTATCACACGACAAGCTATTTGCAAAACTTTTCGAACTCTTGGAATCCGATGGTCAATCAGATGTTGCTAATGAGTGGAACATGTACCGTCATTCAGCCTTACAAATTGCCACGAGAAAACTTTTCCCATTCATTGCATTGAACATCAAAGAAATTCTCCGTCGTGATTGTGAACGTTTGTTGTTCTTCCAGATCCGTAATGCATTTCTCAAGAAAATTGATCAGGCTCCATACAAACCAAACAGAGTTGATGCTGTCGATGGTGATCTTCCAAGAGTGTTCGCTCTATCTCCTGGTAATGGGCTATTTGGTCGTGACTCAATCATTGGGGTGTACTTGAATGAGAATGGTGAAGCCGTCGAGACATTCAAGATTGATGAAAACCCAATGATTCCAAGAGACAGAGTTCCTGAAGGTGAAGTACCATTCGATCAGACTTTCAAGGATATCATCAACCGTATCAATCCAGATGTCGTTGCCATCAATGGTTATAACGTCAAGACCAACAAGTTATTCCAAAAAATCAGTGAAATTATCAGTGTTGATAACTTGCAAATCAATGGACTCCCACTTGAGATAATCTATGTCAACGACGAAGTTGCAACAAGATATCAAAACTCACAAAAATCTAAAGATGAATTCCCAGATAAATCGAGTTTGGTAAGATATGTAATTGCCTTGGCTCGTTATGTCCAATCTCCAATTTTGGAATACGTGAGTCTTGGTGATGATCTGAGTACTTTGTCAATCCATGAACATCAATACTTGCTACCAGAAGATGACTTGAAATTCGCTTTGAAGACCGCGTTTGTTGATATTGTCAACATCACAGGTGTTGATATCAACAAGGCTGTTACTGATTCATACCTTGCTACTATGTTACCTTATGTGAGCGGTCTTGGTGATCGTAAAGCTTCTGGTTTGTTAAGAGCTGTTCAACAACATCCACTCTTCAGTCGTCAAGCACTGGTGACTAATCAAGAGATCAAGATTGGTATGACGATATTCATCAATTGTGCCTCATTCTTGAGAATTCCACAAGGAAGAACCAATCAATTGAGATCAGGAACTGATATTGAAGCTGTTCATCCTTTGGATAACACTAGAATCCATCCTGAAGATTATGAATTGGCTGAAAGAATGGCAGCTGATGCTTTGGATTTGGATGAAGAACAATTGTCAGATTTGAAAGATGCGCCACCTGGAGAAACTGTGATTGATAAGTTAATACAAGAAGGTGCTGATATACTGAGAAGTTTAGTTTTGGAAGATTATGCAAGACAATTGGCTGAGATCACTGGACAAAAAAAGAGATTCACATTGGAAATGATTTTGGATGAGATTACTGGTCCGTTTGCTGAGATTAGAGGACCTTTCAAGAGATTGGAGACTTCAGAAATTTTCCAATCTTTAACTGGTGAAAGTGTGAATAGTTTCTACGAAGGGATGGTTATTCCAGTTTATGTGAAACGTGTTTCGAAATTTGCTGTAAATGCTCAAACTCCTTCACTAATCGAATGTACTGCTTTGGAAGGCGATTACAATGATATTCCATTTCCAGAGAGATTCCAAGTTGGTCAGACTACTCAAGCCAAGTTGTTGAAAATTGATTATGCTCAATTCACCGCTGAGATCAGTCTTTCACCAAAGGAGATCAAACATCCAACTTCAAGAAGAACGTTTGAAAAAACAAATCAGAATTGGGATTTTGCTCGTGAGACTTATGATGAGAATCAAGAAACAAACAAGATCATTCAAAATCAGAAGAAAGTTAGATACATAAAACATCCAGCTTTTCAAAACATGAATGCTCAACAAGCCCAGAACTTTTTAGCTCCAAGAGAGCGTGGTGCTGTTGTCATTAGAGCATCGTCAAGGGGAATGGATCATATCACTATCACATGGAAAGTTGACAACAACTTGTATCAACATGTTGATGTGGTTGAACATAACAAAGAAACCGAATTAAGTTTAGGTGAATATTTGACCATTGATAACACAAGATTTGATGATTTGGATGAAATCATTGAAAATTATATCAATGCAATTGTGAACAACATCAACCAGATGATGAATCATGAGAAATTCCATTCAGGTACAAAAGAAGAAGTTACGAGATGGTTGGAAAACTTCTCAAAAGCCAATCCTCAAAAAGGTGCTTATTGTTTTGCATTAAACCATAAAAGACCAGGTTCATTCCTGTTATTGTTCAAAACAAGTGCAAATTCGGAACTTTTCTCATGGAATGTCAGAACAACACCAAATGGATTTGAACTTCATAACTATCCATATCCAGACATGTTGAGTTTATGTAATGGTTTCAAAACAATTATCAAGACAAAAGGTGCTTCAAGTCGGGCCAGAGCTCCAGCTGCTGGTTCCAGTGGCTCTGCTCCACCTCCTCCAAGACCATCATCTTATGGACAAGGTTACGGACAAGGTTATGGGCAGGGTTATGGACAAAGCTATGGTGGTGGTGGATATAATAACAATAACAACAACTACTCTGGTTATAACAACAACGGTGGTCCTTCTTATTCATCATATAATACTGGTGGTACTTACCGTGCCAACTATTGATTTATCGTGATTCATCTTTTACTTCAATCTTGTATAATATAAATTATCATACGTTCGGAAATGTTGACCTTGTAGACTACAAAATGAAATTGAAATGAAAAAATCTTACTCGTTTTCCTCGATATGAAGCGTAATTACGTTAGTGAATGGATTCCAATTACATTTGTCATACCAATTCCTCCAAGTCTTTCTGTGCTTTTGCAAATTCTCTTCCATCATCACCATCATCATCATTATCATTATCCTGTTCCTCCTTAATCAACTCATCCAGATCAAAATCAAAATTAGAAGGATTTGAATCATACTTGTTACTTAAAACTTTCTCCTTTCTGTTTCTGATATTTGAAGAATCATGGATCCCAAAGTTCGTTTGAAATTTAACAGGTAAATCTCCTCTTGAAAGGTTGATGTTGTTTCTGAGTTTGTTGAGTTTAGAGTTGTTTTTTCTTTCCAACTCAGCAAGTCTCTGTGACTCTTCTGGAGAGACGTAAGTGGACGGTTGTTGATGGGCCTGGTGATGGTCCTGTGACGATGAGTTGTTGCTGCGTCTGTGTGATTGCTCAACTTTGAAGCTGCCGATGCCACCGACAAGCGGAAGCACCACCAACAGCGCGATGATCAGTACGAAAACGATGAGGTAGACGAAAGGATCCATGGCGAAGGAACAATTCGGTTTGAAGAAGTAGTTTCTGCCTGGTGAAGAATGATAGTTTCTCTTTTAAGTTCGCAGCCGGCCTTTCCACTGAAAAGAATAATAGAGAAAAAAAAAAAAAAAAAAAAACACACTTAAAGAACCCACCAAAACAGTAGAAACCACAGTTTTTTTTGCCCCAATTCACTGCGACTTCTTTGTAAAAGATTATGTTCAGACCACTGGGACTCTTCCCACTGAGCCGTGTCCTTGCTAAATCCACAACACTTGCTTCGAGAAAAGCGTTGAAATCTGCTGTGATGCGCCCAAATGGCGTACCAACCAATAGGAGCACAACGTATCAAATTATCAGAAACCATTCGATAAAGACTACTGATGGAAAAGATGCTGTTGGAGAGATCGATGAGCTGTCAACAAAGGACTACCACACTATCACTGAGAACTACTTGGAGCTTTTAACGGATCATCTGGTGGAACTGGGTCAAGAATTCCCAGGCGTTGATGCTGAGTACTCTGTATGTATCGACCACATCTCACTTGTTTTATTCTCTTTGTTAATGGAACCCATACTAACTATGTGCCAACAGCACGGTGTGTTGACTCTGGAATTGCCTCCTAATGGGACCTACGTTGTGAACAAACAACCACCAAACAAACAGATATGGTTGAGTAGTCCGCTCTCAGGACCAGATAGATTCGATCCGATTGATGGTCATTGGATCTCATTAAGAACTAAAGAGAGATTAGGTGATGTGTTGAGAAGGGAAGTTTCGGAGTCTGTGGGTCAAGAGGTCAAGTTGGAAGGCATTGATGATTGAACGCTTATATGAAGAAAAAGATGAAGATTTGTACATATCACTTTAACTAAGCATTATTTATTTTTTAAACTAGAAAGACACGTGTAGCTCTCCCATTGACTTTGCTAATGTCTCTAAGGTTCTCTGTTCATGATTCTCATACAACAAGTCTTTAGTGTCTTTTACTAATTAGCCACCCACAGTCACGTGCCACCACTCCACAATTCACAAGATCTTGAGATTATCAATGTCGATAAACAATGAAAAGTTTTTGGTGACCGAGAAGACTTTTGATCTCAGCAGAGTTGCTTCTCTCTAAACTCTTTTCGAAAGAATCCAATTTGGCTTCCTATAAACTTGAGCCAAAAGTCGAATGTAAAAGAGCCACTATCCTTGTTCCGCGAATTGATCTTAGACATGTGAAATTAAACCAAGAACACAATTGATTAAACAGCTGTTTGCACTCGTTCTCAGTGATAACCATACTTTTACAGAATGGACGCTTTGAACTCGTCAGATGGAGGAGGTGGAGGAGGTCTTCGCAGACCGACACCGCGAGTCGCACGGACTCAGTTCGTCATTGCCGTTCTGTTGGGACTCATAGCCTTTGTCTCCTTCTGTATTCTCAGAAACACTTGGTCTAAACTGTACGCCTCGAGGTTCACAAGAAGAAAAGGACTGCCCGAGCTCCCCAAGAAGACACTGTTCGGATGGATCCCGGTCATCTTCAGAATTAAAGAGGAGAGTCTGCTTGACCACGCTGGATTGGACGCCGTTGTGTTCCTAGGGTTCTTCAGAATGGCGATCAAATTGCTGGCTATTTGCACTGCGCTATCAGTCATTGTGATATCGCCAGTGAGGTATCATTACACGGGGAACTACGACCAGGGCGATGACAACGAGCCACCTGCTGATAACGACACTTTTATTAAAAGGATGAAACCAAATATACCGGATTGGGCCTTGCCATTTCAGTTCAAACCATATTTATGGATGTACGTTCTGTTCACTTACATCTTCACTGCACTAACGCTCAAATTATTATTGAAACAGACAAGGCACGTCGTCGCTATAAGACAGAACCATCTCGGACATCAGAACTCCATTACGGACAGAACAATCAGACTCTCGGGGATTCCTCCAGAGCTTCGAGATGAGAAGAAACTTACTGCACACATCGAGGGTTTAAACATTGGCAAAGTTGCTTCTGTGACGATTTGTCGTGAATGGAGACCTTTGAATAGACTTTACAAGAGACGGAAACAAGTATTATACAAATTGGAAGATCAATGGGCAGAATATCTAGGTCCTCTTTCCATAAGTGATAAGAGACAAAATTTACCAGTGAGGTCAAGAGCTAGAGAATCCATAAGATTGGCAAGAAGCCCAGTGATACAACCATATAGGGACGATCCAGGTAGCATCACAGACGAAGATGATGATTTACAGGGGACTCTAGAGGATAGCTTTACTTCATCAAACCAGGATGATGATTTCAGAAGCGTCCATGACTATTCCATAAGAAATGGTGTTGTAAACGTGTCTGCTAAGCCATACACGCATATCCGCCCAAAGATTAAGACAGGGCTATTTGGATTGTTTGGAAAGGAGGAAGATGCCATTGAATATTACACCAATCAACTCGAGGTGATAGATGAAGAAATACTTCGTGCAAGACAGAAACATTACCCTGCAACACCCACAGCGTTCATAACGATGCAAACTGTGGCAAGTGCGCAGATGGCAGCACAGGCTGTACTTGATCCCAAAGTTCATCATTTGATCACAAGAATGGCACCTGCCCCACATGACGTTATTTGGGAAAACATTGTGTTGTCAAGAAAAGAAAGATTGATCAAGTTATACGCCGTTACAATTGTGATTGGTATTTTAAGCGTGTCATTGATTGCTCCTGTTGGTTATTTGGCAACGTTGTTGAATCCAAAGACTATAAAGAAATTTTGGCCTGCACTAGGTGCTTTCTTGGAAAAAAATGAGTGGGCTAGAAATACAGTTTCAGGATTACTTCCAACTTATATTTTTACAATCTTGAATTTTGCAATTCCGTTTCTTTACGTTTGGTTATCCTCAAAACAAGGTCATATATCACATGGTGAAGAAGAATTAAGTGCTGTCTCAAAGAATTTTTTTTATATTTTTGTTAATTTGTTCTTAGTTTTCACCACTGCTGGTACTGCTTCCAATTATTGGGGATTCTTAAGTGATGCTACTAAACTTGCTTATCAATTGGCACAATCTTTAAACGAGTTGAGTTTATTTTACGTTGATTTGATCATACTGCAAGGAATTGGTATGTTTCCTTTCAAATTGTTATTATTTGGAAGCATTTTGCGATTCCCTTTCTTCAAGATTGGATGCAAGACACCAAGAGATTACAGAGACCTCTACAAACCACCAATCTTCAACTTTGGATTACACTTACCACAACCGATATTAATCCTTATAATCACCATCATCTATAGCGTTTTTTCCACAAAGATCTTGGTCTCAGGGTTGGCTTATTTCATCATCGGCTACTACGTTTACAAATACCAATTGATGTATTCTGTTGTCCACCCACCTCATTCAACAGGCAAAGTTTGGCCGATAGTATTTAGAAGAATCATCGTGGGTTTGCTGTTGTTTCAATTGACAATGACTGGTACTTTGGCGGCATACCAAGATGGCTACATGTTGGCTTTACTTTTAATCCCACTACCATTGGCAACATTGGCCGTTCTGTGGAATTTCCAACAGTACTATATTCCATTATCGTTTTTTATTGCCTTAAATGCGATCGATAATGATAGCATAGAAGTAGATGAAGAGAATATGATCGAAGGTAATGAAATCAGTGACACTGAGGAAGAACATCAAAGAGTCAAGTCAAAGACGTTGGATGAGACAAGAGAACAGAACCAAACGTACAAGTATCCTTACTTGATCCAACCCTTAGATGGACCGTGGATCTCTATGGAAGGCGATGAAGTCGTCGTTGCTAATGGGGAAGGAACAGTGAGAAAGAAGATAAACTTACTGGAATGGGAATAAACTAACTATGGTGGGTAATACAAAGGAGCTTGGTTTTCACATTGATTTTGTAGATCGTTCTCGTTTAATTATGTTGATGTCATTGAAACTAGTAGTACCATGTCTTAACCGTTTCAATGGCATGTTTCATTAGCAATTGCAATTCATGGTACTCGGTGATTGCAAATTTGTTATAAGTTTCAAGATTCCCACTGGAAAGCAAAAGAATCAACACTGTTTTTGTGAATAGGAACCTCATGGAGCATAGCATGCAGAACAGTTGGAAAGTATAGACCGGGTTGATATTCGTTACTAGTCGAAGTGATTCGATCAAATTGACACTGGCAATGGAATTGATTATGCTTGTTATTGTGGTGTTATCATATGGCCATATCAGCATCAAAATTGGGAAGAGTTTCGTGCCACTAGAAATCAAGATCGTGAGCGAGAGCACATCTTTCAAATAACTTCGATCTCGTAATCTTTCAACACCTTGAGGACACCATTTCATGTAATCGAGTATGAACCAATGTGAAAGTTTATGAGTTATGAAATCATCACAAACACACTTCGTAGCGAAAATGAAATACTGTGTTGCAACGTTCAACTCCAGGATCCTATGTGACACCAGATATGCATTTCTGTAACGCAGTGAATTGACAGATTTCTCGGTATACGCCCACGTCAAATAGATCTCGAATAACACGCTTAAGAACCGTATCCTCTGCACGTATCTCTTGAAAGTGCCATCCGCATTCGACCGACTCATCATGTTGAACACAAAATGTTTGTAAGCCTGAGGTTTCAAAAGCAGGATGTCAATGAACAACAAAACGTTGTCAAACTCGATGTACTTGTCTGCTGTTTTCAAGCAACTAGGACAGTCGGTGAGCTTTATATAGCCATTCTTGTACTCGACATACAGTGCCTCGACGTACTGGCCACATTCCACACAGATCATTGGTGGAGAAAACTCGTCAACGAGTTCTGAGTTCCTGAAGACGATTTATTAAACGCTAATCCAATTGCGTATAAAGTGCCTTCCCAAATAAACGTATTGTCCAGTACCGAGGCCAAAATACCCTCGGATATGCGATATTCTATTGCAACATATGTATATTCATACAGGTAAAGAACCTCCAAGTGTGTGAGCTAGAGGCTGTTCAGTGGTACTAATTTCAAAGCTCTGAATGGTCTATTATCTTTATAGAAAAGGCTAACATATATCCTCAGTTCTATAATTTCGATCTTATGTACTTTCGCTGATTATAGGCTCGTGAAAAGATCAAAACAAAGGAAAAAGAGAATCTGACGAACTCATCGAACTCAAATTTGCAGAATCCGACCAATCAATGTCAAATAAGCCACCGTGCAAATTCTTTCAGAACGGTGAGTTTTTTCTCAATCTATACATTTATCAAATTCTGATCTTGACTAACCTCTTTCACAGGAAACTGCCGAAATGGTATCAGATGCCAGTTCCCACACGTCAAAGAGAATAATCAGAGTTCTGGCTGGGGAAACAACCACAACAGAAACAGTGGGTTTGGCAGCAACAATACGGGCTCGCAAGGTAACAGAAGTGGTTCATATCAGGCAGAGTTAGAGAAGTTTTGGTCACCTAATTCACTTAAAACTAGAGAAGCTGAACTCAGTGATGCATTCACAACTTACAAAGATCTCGAAATAACACCCGTGACGTCCTCATTTGGATTCAGTGCTCCTGGTATTGGGAACTTGATCGATGGGAGGGACTACTCCTTCGAAGAGTCCAGGTGGGATTATTATCAAGCACAACAACAGAACACAATACCGGAATACGAAAGACAGTTAAACGTGAGACAGAATGATATGAACGACTGTGTCAACTATCTCCAAGAGAACGGATCTAAAGCAGCAAGATATGGTCAGCTAGTGACTAAATCACATTACGAAAACAATAATACATTGGTGAAGCCGTTCATGCCACAGCCATTGGACTTGAATGCTACCAACTCTTCACTATTTGGATCAAAGGGTGCATTTGGAGCTTCTTCAACGGCCCCTTCGAATCCATTTGGAGCCTCAAAAACTACGTCGAACCCTTTTGGTGCCCAAAAATCACCATTTGGCCAAACATTAACGACAGCTTCAAATCCATTTGTAACTCAATCACCTACCAACACATCATCAGCTTTTGGTTCTTCAACATTTGGCACAAAACAACCTACGTCTGCAATTGGTTATTCGGGGCACGACTCTACTGCTCCTTCAGCAACCACCACAGGACCAGCATTCGGTCAATCTTCCTGGGGTTCCAAATCGGCCACATCAGCTTTTGGTACTTCTGGATTTGGGTCAAGTACATTTGGACAAAATTCCACGTCATCAGCTACTACAGGGAGTGTATTTGGCTCTTCTGGGTTTGGTTCTGTTGCTAAACCTGCCACTGGCTCCCCTTTCGGCGCTGCATCTACAGGAACTACAGAATCAGTTTTTGGGAAGTCAGGATTTGGCGCAAACACCAGTTCTGTTCCAGTTTCTTCCACGACTTCTGCATTTGGATCATCTTCATTTGGTAAAACTCCTGCTTCATCTGCATTTGGACAATTCTCCACATCAAACATCAGTCCTTCTGGAGCAGTAAAGCCAATAGAGACTTCTGTCTTTGGTCAAAATTCTACCTCTAATTCAACTACGCCTGTTGGAGCTTCAACCAATGCTCCATCATCTTTATCATTATTCGGTCAACAAGGTTCTACTGCACCCTCTGCATTTGGAAAGTCAACATTTGGGACACAGCCCACTTCTACAACATCACCTTTTGGACAGTCTGCTACACCATCAAATTCATCACCATTTGGTCAAAAATTGACAACCACGAATTCGTCTACCTTTGGTAACAACCCTGCTTCACAAAAAACATCATCTCCATTTGGTGCTGGTCCAATATCCACTGCAACACCTGTATTTGGATCGTCGACAACAGGTGTCTCACCGTTCGGAAAGCAGACAGCTAATGGATTTGGCTCGGGAACTCTTGATTCTTTAGGTTCTCAGTCATCTGTGCCATTCACGCCTTCATTGAAGCAGAGTTCAAAAGATGAAAATCGTGTGACAGATGAAGAATTGAGTGAAACAATGAGGATTCAATTTTCAGGTGACAAATTCTTACTTGGAAAAGTGCCCGAAGTGCCACCACCTTTGAAATACTGCTGATTCCCTATAATATGCATTCATACATGCAAAGAATTAGCGACTATTATATTAGTCTTCATCATCACTTGCCACGTCTTGTTGATGTCTAGTATAGGCTGTAATTATTGCATTGCTTCTTTGTGCTGAGGTTGCATATGCTTCTTGGTATAAGTTAATCATTGTACTCAGAACATCGTTTTTAGTCTTCTTTCCTTCACAAATTTGCTTTAGTTCAATCTCCATATTCTTTCTCAAGAATGGCTTCGTCAATGAATTAGTCATATTCATGCTATCAAATCCATCAACTAATGACATACCTAACGGTGTTGGAACTAAACTTGTAATACGATTTCTTTGTATTTTCGTCACGTATTGCCTATCAAGAATCTTCTCGATATGATCAGCAATGGTTGCATCAGTACCAATACCGTTGACATCCATCAACCCAATTAGTTCAGTTTCCGTCATTAAACTTGGCGGTGATGTCTTTGAACTCTTCATATCAGCCTGATAAAGTTTTACGATCTCACCTTTCTCGAAAACAGGTAATTTGGATGACGATTCCCAGGATTGATACTTGTAAACATCCAGAAAATTCCTTTCAAGGACCGTTAGTCCTGAAGCAGTGAACGCTTCTGATGCCCATTGCATTTCAACAGAAATTGACTGACCTTTAGCATCATTTGAACAAGCTGCGAGAAAATGACGAACGACAAATTCGTAAACTTTTTTTTCATTTTGAGTCATATCCTGCATAGTGGTGTGAATCACAGGGTGGATAGGAGGATGTGCTTGATCATCGTGTTTACCGCGCCTTGGATGGTCGAACTTGTTCTGTTCTATCAAAGATCTTGCGAACTCACCCCATTCTGCACCACCTATCTGTTTCTGCACTAGTTCTTTCAAATCCATCTGATGTGGGAAAGAGTCTGTTTCTGTTCTTGGGTATGATATGAAACCTTTTTGATATAGCTTTTCAGCAGCAGCAAGAGAATCTTTGGCACTCATTTTGAAGTAGATGGAGCATAACTTTTGGAGCTGAACTGTGGTGAGTGGGAGTGGTTTGTATTTTGATGTGGGCTGTGACTTGATCTCTGTGATTGTGCCAGTATCCGTAGTCTTCAAACAGAATTGATAAATTGCCAACGTAGCCATCTTATCAAACAGGCGGCCCCTTTTCCAATGGAGCTTTAATAGATCTGGTTTCTTGATTGACAGATCTATGTACCAGTATTCCTCAGGCTTGAAGTTCTGCACTCGTTTGAACCTATCAACAACGAATCCAAGAGTTGGAAATTGGCAAGATCCATATGAAACAATGTCAACCTCTTTTGTCTGCCTCTGTCTTTGAAAGACTTCGCACAAGAATCGAGTGAACGCCGATCCTGTTCGAAGGTCCAACTCAATTCTCGTCTTGACGGCATCAATAGCGTTCCGATCTAACTTGACTGGGGATTTTGCAGCATTGTGTATGTGTCTCGGTTCTAAATGAGAAAACTGAGCCCTCCAAGTGTTATCCAATGTCATATTTCGGTTTCCTTTCCTCGCCACTTCTAAAATCTCCCACCCAATATATTCACCTTCCCTGTCACAATCTGTCCATATCATCAACTGATCACAACGTTTACTCAATTCTTCAATATTCTTCGCCACTTTCTTCTGATCATTACTGTATTTTGCTTGAATTGGAGCATCGAATAACTTTCCTGGCGCACAATGGCCCCATTGATGGCCTTCTCCAAAATCGTCACTTCGGAGATGTCCAGCAACACTTGTCATCACCACATCAACTCTTCCGTTACCGAAGTCGTATTGGAATTCATAGTTCATCACATACTGGTAACCGGTTTTTCGAGACTGGATCCGCCCACCGCCAAGGATACCAGATACTGCTTTACCGATGGAGTTCTTTTCGGCAACACACAAAACTTTCATTTGTATGGGTGAGGGAATGTGGAAGCAACGTGGGTTTTGATTCAAATCACGTCTTTGAAGTTGGTATACCGATGATTTGACGCTTTGTTTACTTTTCGATTTGCATTCGCGCAATTTACTTCTGGTGTTCGGATGTCATGATAAGCACAAAAGATCTACCTATATATCGGTCGCATGCAGCGCTTCATCTAGAATCTTAGCGGCTTTGATCACATCTTCGAAGGAGTTGTATAGTGGAACCGGCGCAACTCTTATGACATCCGGCCTTCTCTCATCACATATGACCCCATGTTGGTTTAAGTATCTGTTCACTTTGTCCATGAATCCATCTGCTTGACCAGCGTCAGTTTTAGGGAAGAACAAGAGTGACAACTGGGCACCCCTCTGCTCGGGATCAGAAGGAGTCAGTATGGTGAACCCCTTCTTTCCGGGACTGACTTTGAATGACTCCTCTGCCTCAATAAAGTATTGGGACTTCTGTAACAAATGCTCGAGAAAGTTGGTCAGCTTGACACTCTTCTCTCTCAAGTTTGAGATACCACCCTTATCATAGATCAGGTCCAGACTACTTTTCAATGAAACAACATCAATCACACTTGGATTTGATTGTCTGAATCCCAAGGCGCCAGGAATTGGTTCAAAATGCTCCAACATCTGAAACCTCTTAGCGGAGTTGTTTCCCCACCACCCAGCCAATCTAGGTGTGAAATCATCAGAACTGTCATGATGCGATTGATGAACAAATATACCAGCAATACCTCCTGGGCCAGAATTCAAATATTTGTAGGAACACCACGCCGCAAAATCAACATCCCACTTGTGCAGTCTCAACGGAACATTTCCCACAGCATGTGCGAGATCCCAACCGACAACGACGCCTAAGCTCTTTGCAAATTTGGTTATCCTCTCAATCTCAAAGAGCTGCCCGGTATAATACTGAATACCCGGAAGCAATACAATAGCAATCTCATCTTTGTTGTTCTCAATGTGTGCCAGTATATCTTCTGTTCGCAAGAAATACTCGTTCTCTCTAGGAGATAGCTGAATGAGATGATCTTCAACAGGGCCATCAAGATCCTTCAACTTGACTTGGTTATAAAAGGAGTAGAAATCAGAGGGAAATGATCTTTTCTCAAACAAAATCTTTGTTCTCTTACCCTCAGGTCTATAGAAAGCTATGAGTAGAGCATTCAGGTTTGCAGTCAAAGATCCCATTACCGCAACCTCGCTTTCTAAAGCACCAACAACTGGGGCAATAAGAGGAACAACTGGCAGGTCGATATCTACCCAGGAAGTTTTGCCATGTGTCTCACCTGGGTGTCTGAAATGTGACTCAACTGCTCTTTGAGACCAAGCATCAAACTCATCGTTCACATATTGACGGGTCTGCTTTGGCATCAGACCAAGACTATTACCACTCAAATAGATGACTGGTTTTTTCTTATCCACGATGTTCTTGACTGGAATACCCAGAGATCCATGATTTGGAATGTTGAAGTCAGAGCTGTATGTCGGAAACTCCGAATCCAGAATTCTAGCTTGATCAATTGATGCCATGATTGACACAATCCTATAGGTGCTTAAATGGCCGTGAGATTCTTCCTTTTTAAACTTGATCAATTGCATGAATCATCGCGATGCTCAAATGTCGGTTCGGGTGTTAAGTTTTGGACACGTTATATATCCGGATGGCGGAATATGCCATATTAGGAAATTACAGAAGTACATCAAAGATCTCCAAACAAAGCAGCTTTTCAAACGAGTCTGGAACTGGAGTTAGTTAAAAAATATCAATCTGAATTAGAACTTAATGATTAGTTGATACAGGGATACACCCAGGGCGGCTAACCCACAAGGCCATTGAGCGATATTATCAGTCAAAGGAACTTGATCACTTAGACGATTGGTTAAAGCTGCACAGTGTCTTTACACGTCTTTCATCAACCATTGTGCTTAGTGGGTTTGAATTGTTTTCATTCGGTGGCAAATTCCAATCACCAAATCACGGGGTGGTGTGAACTGTTCTACATCTACGATGTCTGATATTGAACGGCTGTTGGGACTCTCATCAACACATTATCCTCCTAGCTCCTCTGATAACATTGGCTTTGCTTTACGCGCTGATGGTCTTGCTTCGAGATCAAATGATTACCAACATCTTCAGGCACTGCAAAATGAAATTGAAAAGGCTGATAGAGTGAGATTGTTCAACAAGATGGTACCGCAAGGCGAACAACCTTCTTATCTGTGGCCATTATCTGCGCAGAAGGAGCTGAAATTGAATGTTGTTCCATCAAATACACCTTCACAGTCACCCAAAGGCTCGATCAATTTACCGCCGAGCATTGAGTCTGCGCTTACATCATCTTTTGTTCCAAACTTTTCTACTTATGGTGATGTTGATGCAGATGGTGACCCTGACAGGGGAGGACTGATCCAACCACGCGTTTTGTTTGCGGAAACATCTGATGCACGAGACACTTGTGCACAGTCCAAGCAATACAGCAGCAGTGATGAGACCCTTCAAGCGGTATGCTATGGTGATGATGAAGAAGATACAGTTATTCTTGCCGATAAAACGATGGAACTGCTTCAGTCTTCACGGCCACCTTCTTCTAGATACAAGGCAAACAACACATCTATGGCTTCAAACAACTACACACACCAATCAACTGTCAATCAAACAGGTGCTACTTCTTTCGAATACACCTGCAATGATTCTTATGCTCCAAATACAGCATTATTTGATATACCTTTCATAGACCAAGATCCTTTCGAGAACCTCTTTGACCCTATATCTAAACTCAAAGCACTACCATCGGGTCCTCAACGATCTCCTTTTGATGAAGAGAAGCAATGTTATAAATCTTTGATGTCAACCTTCGGGTTAGGTGATCTTATTGAGAACGAAAGATTTACCTTGTCAAGCTCACCAGCTAGGTTTGATTCAAAATTTCCAGAGCCTAAGCAGATTGCTGAACTATTTGGCTTTGATGAGCATGATATTATTGAGACTAAGCAAGAAACCCTTATCAGAAAGAGAAAGAAAGAGTTGCAGGAACAACAGCAGAGACAAATGGAACTTGCTCAACTGCAAGCCCAGTGTCAAGTTCAACTACAGGAAAAATTGGACGCTCAAAGCAAAGATCAATCTCATACAGCACCAATTCAGATATCAAAAACCAAGCCAGAATCAAAACCTCTGAAAAAGTCCAAATCTTTGCCCATACTAGCGAGACTGAGTTTATCACAGTCCACTTCATCGAACGATGCAGTCATGGCTAAGGATAACAGTGAATATCCTTCAGGCATACAGGGATCTGTCACTGATGAACAATTTACTGAATCTTTTTTGAGTAAAGCTGAACTCAAACCACCCAAATATGAAGAGCTTATAGTTTCTTCAAAAACAAAAAATGAAACCGAAGCTCCTTATTATCAAAGAGATAGCAATCTTAGATCCAAAATCAGTCTTGTTAAAAAGAAAAGACAGTTTAAGCTGGAAGTTGATCCTGAAAATATTTTGGAATCCAGCTATCGTGCAGCTGAAGGGCTCAGGGCCTTGAGAGAATCAAGTATTTCCAAAGCTCGTCGTTCGTATGATGAAAATCTTGATTCTGATCCTATTGCTAATGATGTCGAAGTCAAAGAAATTGATGATAAATTAAGTTATAGGTTATACAGACATAAGCTGAAGAAAGCTACAGTTTTCCAACCTCCAAGATCTAAAACTGGATGTTGGACTTGCAGAATCAGAAAGAAGAAGTGTTCGGAAGAAAGACCTGGTTGTTCTCAATGTGAAAAGTTGGAGCTCAAATGTGACGGTTATTCAACAGATAAACCACAATTCATGCGGGATAATCAATCACAAAGAAGAAGGTTAGATCAAATTAAAGCACATACTACATGTCGTAAGAAAATTGGTTTACAGAAACAATTTTTACAGAAGAAAAAAATGGCTAAAATTGAAGAGGGTACCGCAGCACATTCTGATGAAGATGGTTAATTATTATCATTTTCTGCCTTTTACTCATAACTCCTTGCTCTCCATCAGGGCAATTGCATTTGCATTTGCGTAACATAAAATAAATGATATTAATATTACTTTGAACTCTTCTCTGATTACCCTGCCAAACTTTTCATAATAATTTTCAACAGAAAACTGGCAAACAGAATTTATTTGGCCTCTTCAGAAAATCGACGAGTTTTATTGAAGAGCCGTATCAATCAGTTTTGGGATAATTATGATAACTCTTTGATTCCAATATAACCGCCAAAATACTCTAAAAGAACACCTTCTGCCCTGAAATAAGTCATTTATATCCCCATTTGTCCCAATACGTCAAAATTACCTGCAAATGACCACCACCTCAACCTCCTCTACCTCACCGTCCGAGGAAAACATTCTCATCCAGGTCTCCGAGTCTCAGAGACAACTAACTGAGGTATTGCAGCAAATTACTCCTGATGACACCTTGATCTCGGGCATTCTGAACTATGTGAGATCAAGGTTCACTACGTTGATCTTGAAAGACATCAATGATTCTTTGAAAAAGGTTGACATCACTGAAGAGACGATTCAATTGGCTCAAAATCAACCTGTTGGAACAAAGCTCACGTCTAATGATTTCCTCGAAAGAATTTGGTTTGATTTCCATCACCCTGTTCTCAAGATGTACTATTCCCAAGCTCAAGAGTTGAAAAAGGAAGAGAGTAAACATAGAAAGAGAACAGTTGAGATCCGTAAGATCAACGAGAAGTTTCTTATGGTTACTAAAAGTGTCAGAAGCTTCTATAATGGCTTACTCAGAAACGTCTTAGTTCAACATAAACTCGATTTTTTCATTCCAAAATACATTTATGAAGTTCTTGGATTGACCCAAGATCCCAATGCATTCGAAATCGACAAATCAAACAAGAAACTCATTGCCACCTTGGCAGTTGTCCTCTACCGGTCGTTGCTTTACCTCGGTGCCACATCCCGTTATCATTCAATGCTGTCGCAATTTCTTGGTCCAAAAGATCAACAGTCATACACTCGTTCTCTGGAACTCTGCCATTATGCGGAACTGATTCTTCCCTCGTACGGTGATGTTAGAAACCAGACAGGTATGATATATGACATACAGGATGATAAGTTAGGTGCTTTACATGAGTTCATGAGATCCACCTTATCGAGAAGTCCCTCGAAGTCTGGTTCTTCCAATTATAACAGTATTTTGACTAATATTGGTGGATCTGTTGAACAGCTGAAGAGAGCTCGATTGGAAAGTAAGATCACTCACCATTCCCAATATACTCTGTTGACTGCTTATTTCATCTCACTATATGGGTATTATTTCAAGCCTGATATTTGGAAATCAAGAGATGGTAGAGTCGCTCACGTTTGTAAAGTTGACCTGATCGAAACTGATCTCTTCCAGATAATCAAAAATATAGCCAAACAAGGCAATGATCATTTTATTTATGAAAAGTTGTTTTCATTGTTGATTGGCGCTCTTTATCTGGAAATCGGGGAAGATACAGAAGATAATCAGAATAACAACAAGAGCAAGTCCAAATATGTGGTTTTGCCAGCGGTGAAGGAATCATTGAAATTTGTATTCAAGTTCATAACTTTCACACAAAGTCAATTTATCAAGCTGTGGGAATCAAATGAGCAATCACAGGCTGTTAAACTAACCCCGACATTACGCATTGTCTATTGTTGGTTGAAAAACACTCAGATTGCACTTCAATATTCACACAGGAATTTGGAATTCTACAAGAACACTGCCAAAATCTCCAATATAATCACAGCAGCTTATCCTGAAGAAGACCTATCACACCGTCCTCAAAGAGACCAATATTTTGATGAAGATGTTGGATTGAAAGAGTTCAAACCAATTGGTACTTTTCTTTCTGATTTTGATGATTCTTCTTTTAATAATTCAGATTTTGAGTCAAGAGTTATTGGAACTTTCCAACCGCATGATTATCAAGAAGAGTCATTCCTGAGATTATTGGCAGTAGGTGCAATGACGAGAAAAGTTTTGGCCAAAAATAAAATGTCAATAGCTTTCGATAAGGAAAGTCAGTTGTTCCACTATGATGGTGCTAAATTGGAGAAGAAGCAAAAGAAACTGGTGAACTCCCAAGAACCACCTGTGTTGATTGCTCAAGAGGCTCCATTTGGATACATTCCATTCAAACCTCAACAACCAGAGAAACCTAAAGCAGTTGATCCAATTTTTGTTTCATCTTCCGATAAACAATCAGTTTCTTCAAGTCAAGAAGCAGGTAAGAAAAAGAAGAAGAATAGAAGACAGAGAGGTCAAGATAAGAAATCCAAAACACAGACAAGGCAACGGAACCAAGCACAACAATTACAACCACGAAATGAACCAAAGCCAGATTTAGAAACACAACAAAAGAATCCAAAACGTTATGAAGCTTCAGATAGCGAAGCACCATCAGCTTCACCATCACCACCTTCGTCACCAACAAATTCTTCTGATGTTGTTATTGTCTCTCAAGAACAATCTGAAATTCACGCCGGTTATAATCAGCCTATAACAGCCGATGAATTGGAATTCAAACTGTCAAGCACAAAGATATCAAAGTTGGAAAATATGGTTGATTCTTTGGTTGATCAAACTTCAAGAGAGATTATCACAACTCCACCTTCCGATGAAATACATGGACAGCCTCCTCAACAACAACTTTGGTCACAACAACCTTCTTCAATTCCATACTATGATTTAACAGAACAACAAAAGATCCAACAGGCACAATACTTGCAACAGTTGTATGCCCATCAACAACAGCAACAGCAACAGCAACAGCAACATCCATATCGGTACAACCAATTCAACTCACCATTGCAATACCCAGTTCAAACTTTACCACCCCCACCACCACAACAACAACAGCAACTATCATCACCTATTATTGTTACACAAGTTCCGTCATCTATTCCCACTCAGACCTATCCTGGATATCAGTACCAACAATTCCAGTATTTTCAGCCTCCACAACAACCACCACAACATCCAAATGGAAGTGGTATAAACAGATATTATCAGTATCAATAGATGATGAAACTACATTCGAAGAGATGTTGAAAACAACTTCATATCATATCATCAAACTTAAGTAACTAACTAAATAAATAAATAAATAAATCAATAAAAAAGGAGAATTCAGATCAATCAAATCCCTCTGTTTGTGCAATAATCTGTAATGCCAATCTCTTTGAATAATACCTAGCCAAAGCCAAATTACCACCCATATACCAGAAATTCTCATGACCTGAATCTCTCCAAATAGTTTTGAACTCACCTTCTTCATCAAGATTCCAAACAGGTTTCAATTTTGAAGCAACCTCATCTCCAAAAGTCTTTTGTGCAGTCTCCTTCATATTTGAATACCCGGTGGCCATAACGATAATATCCAAATCATCAATTACAGTTCCATCATTCAACTCAACACCATGTTCCAGGAATTTCTTGACTGTACCATGCTTCACACCAATTTTACCTTCAATGATCAATGTGGAACATCCAACGTCAATGTAATAACCAGACCCACGACGGTAGTAAAGACCGAATAAACCTGTACCACCCATTCCCGCATTGGTACGGAATCCCTTTGATGCCAATCCTTCCAACAGTTTTGAATCAGCTTTTGAAGATTCTCTGTATTGTTGTTGAAACAGCAAGTTCGTCAAGAACAGAGGATTTGAGTGAAGTAACATGTCAGCAGTATCAATCTTTGGACCATCCTGATCATAAACACCACGACAATTGATTTTCAGTCCTTCATCGGAAGAAATAACACACGTTGAGGATCTTTGCAACATTGTGACTGATTCAGCACCTTGCTCGTAAAAATCTTGGGCAATATCATGAGCAGAGTTACATGCCCCAATCACAAGAGCTTTCTTACCCACGTAATTTGCACCAGAGGTGTGCTGAGATGAATGAACCAATTCTCCCTTGAATGCATCTTGGTTTGGGAATGTTGGAATGTTGGCTTCACCTGAATGACCAGTGGCAAAGATCAAATGTTTTGGTTTTAGTGATTTGGTCTCTTTTGTAGTGTTGTTCACAATGTCAACTTCCCAAGTTTTTGTGTCTTTGTTAAATTTAGCACCAGTGACACGATTGTTCAAAAGAATATTCAACTCTAGAATCTTGGACCAACATTCCAAAAAGTTTGCAAATTGATCCTTTGATGGGTAGATTGGAGACGTTTCAGAGTTGACATATGGCAAACGATGATAGTAGAAAGGATCGTGTAAAGCCAAGAATTTATAACGTTTTCTCCAGTTGTCACCAATCTTGTTGTTGGACTCAACAATAACCACATTATAACCAAATGCCTTCATTCTCGCAGCAACGGTCAACCCACCTTGTCCACCACCAACAATTACAGCTAACGGTTGATGATCATCCTTATAGTCTTGTTCCTCAAATCTATTCTCCAACCAAGTCTTTCTTTGAATGTTCTCACCATGTTTGGTACCTAGAGGACGATTCTTACCAATACGCTCTGGTACTGAAGCAAATTCATCCAAAACCGTGTAGATCGACAAGGCCTTCAATCCAATTGGGGCAGACTCATCCTTGACAGAAACCAATCTGATAGCACCACGTCCAACACCATAAGAGTTCTTGTACTTGACGTATAGGAAGATCCATTCTATTGGAATACCTCCGTTGGAATCAGCATCGTGAATCGTTTGCAAAGAGACGCCAGTTGGAAATCTGTAGTCAGCATCTTTATCCAATTCAAACTCACCAATCTTCTCGCCAAAAGTTGGTGCAATGGACTCTTTAATCTTCTTAGGACCAATGAAATCACGCAAATCCAACGTCAAACTTAAATGATCCTTCCAGACAGTGTGCGGTAGGAGAAACTTGTCCAATTCGTCTGGCTTGGACTTGATTGCGGATAACGTCTTGTTGAACTCAGCCAACCAACCAGCAGCAAGCGCATTGATATCGTGATGTTTGATGTTTTGTGGATCAGCTTCGTAATCACCGTAGATTCTCTCGTTTGGAATGTTCTTGTTGACAGCTTCGTCAAGGTATTCTGGAGACACCTCGTTGACACCTGGAAAGACACTCATTTATGTAATTGTTATTTGGTTAATGTCCTGATAGTGGTAAACCATACCATCAAAGAGGAAAGTGTCAATGGGTGGATAGCGATGGGTTTAAATATTGAACATAGCCGAACAATTGGTTGACTAAACTGTGATCAGGGTGCTGAGTCAAGACACAGAGCCTTAGTCAGAAAAAATCACAACTCCATCTTATCACCAACTCTTCAGTTCCACGGTCCCCGCTCCCCGCGAATTACGAAAAAAAAATTTGTCAACACAACAACAACAACAACAAGTTGCTCAACAGCGTTAAGTATTTGCTGCGGAAGAGTAGGATCACTGGAAAAATTAATGTGGTGAACCAATGTGGTGAACTACTGACCAATTGAAAGTTTCGGGTCTCCGGGTGTCATATATTATTGAATCATTTAATGCTCGATCACTCTTATTGTTAGTGGTACCCTATATCGATAACTATATCTTGTGGAGAAAAAGAAGAATTCATGAGTTCATCCGAGTACAGTACTGTAGTCTTCTTTTCCATGCAAAAAATTAAATGTATTATTTTTGAACTATTTTCTCATGCCATTGGTGAATTAGTATACGCCATTGGTCTCATTGGAGGATGTGGTTGTGCTTCGTACTGTCTGAACTTCAATTCAGAAGTACCATTTTCAAAAGTCACGTTGATCAATGCACCTTTGTTACCTGTTGAATCACAGTAATTTGGAGCTGAGAAGATGGTAATTAGCCCACCGTCATGCTCTTCACTGTATCCGTTCATTCTAACCTCATGGCTTCTGATCACTTTCTTCAAGTTGTTCAAACGTAGGAAGTTCTGGGTTATATCAGGTCCGAATTGTACACCTATTCCTCTTTTACTAACACCATATCCATCCGCTTCTTGAGGATCAGTCCATAACAACTCCATCTCAAAACCGTCTTTGGGATTAGATCTCTTGTGAATTTTTTTTTTCAACAACTCCAACGTCACGCCTTGCTCTGAGAACAAACCACCATGCATAACTAAAAGTTCATTATTTATCAGAGTTAACAATGGTAATTCCATAAAAGTCTTCGAGAACATCTTGTAAACCTTATCACCATACTTATGTTTACACTCATCTTCAAAACCGTAAACTTTGTTCATATCACTCGTTTCATGGTTTCCTCTATTTAAATGCAATTTAGTAGGATGAAGAATCTTTAGTACATACAACAGGATTATCACTTCACATGACCAACTACCACGATCAACAAAATCTCCATTGAACAGATAGCTATGTTTATCATCAACAAATCCATTACTCTCAAAGAAATGAATCAAATCGAAAAATTGACCATGAACATCTCCAACGATTGTAAAAGTTTCATCAGATTCCGGTTGTAATTCTTTGAAAACTGGTTCTTTTGAAACAATCTCATTAATCTTTAGTAATATAGCAAAAATCAACTTTTTACTCAATTTACCACCAACTTTGAAAAACTCAATTAAATCAACAACAAATTTTTGATCAAGACCGTTAATATCAAGTGATTCTAAACCTTCTGAGTTAATAACCTCGATATCGAATGAAGGTCCTTTATAAACATCATTTTCTTTTTTAACCAATTCGTTCAAATGCGTCTTCAACTTGAACAACTCTTCAAATTCATCGTCACTTCTAATGGCTGCTTCAAACTTGAACTTTCTATCCAATTTAACCAAAGAATCACGTAACTTCTTCGCACTCACATCATTTGGCTTAACACCTAAGATTGAATTCAAATCTCTGATACTCTCTTTAAACTTGAGCAGATAAGAATAAGCAAGAGCTCTTCTATAATATGCTTTCAAATAGTTTTTATCCAATTCGATGGCTTTGGTAGAATCAAGAATTGCAAGTCCATATTGCTCCAATTTAATCTCTACATGAGCTCTGTTTGAATAATAAATAGCATTTGAAGAATTCAACTCGATAGCTTTCGTATAAGCGTCAATAGCATCTTGGAACTTGTTCTCTTTCAGAGAGGCATTTCCTTGATCTTTGAAATCATCTGCTTCCTCAAAACTCATTTGCCAAAGAGTGAAACATAAAAAAAAAAAAAAAAATTCTTTTAAGAGAACTTTGTTGATAAAAAACCAAATTTTTTTGTTTTGTTTCTCCAAACTTTTTTTTTTTCTTTTTTTTTCTCCCGGCTTAGTCATCACAGCGAATTCATTCTGTGGAATTGATTCACCAGCCAAAACAAAGAAACCACAATAACAACAACAACTAGAACAAATCAGCTTTTCATTATTTTTCTGCTGACACAGAGAAGAGAAAAAGTTGAAACATGAACGCTTTGGAACTGGACAAACAGCGAGTGACGCTTCTCTTGAATTTGAACACCTTGCTCATTCAAAAATCAGTTTTCGTACAATCACAAGTTCACCAATTCCAAAACACAAACAATCAATCACAACTATCAAAATTAAACGAGGTGTTGCAAAATTTACTCAAGAGACTTCATGCTAATTTGACATGTATTGGAGAACTATCGGAAAAACAAAATAACGGAAATTTCAACCCTAATAAAATCATATTTCCCTCAATTCTAAGTTCACCTCCAGAATTTAATGAGTTCAATCAAATATATACACAATTACAACAGTTGTTTCCAGAAGGAGTTCAGTTTTTGCAACATAGAGCAAAGACTTTGCAGCAACAGCAGCAGCAACAACAACAGCATCTTCATCATCAACAGCAACAACAACAACAAGAAAGACCAACAATCGAACAGTTGAATCTTCTGAAGAGACAGCAGCAGCAACAACAACAATACGGTAATCCACAGTCTCAGCAGCAGCCTCAGCAACAGCAGTTCTGGTAGTCGTCTAATTCCTGGTTTGTAATTGATAGAGTGATGACAGTGGTTTATAAAATCAATGAGAAGGTAATTCCAGTAAAAATATGTTTCATTGTAATCACTTGGCATTAACCTGAACTCACAGGGGGGATGATTGCAATCTCATCATCCAAATCTAGACTTAAATTCTCGTTCAATGCAGATTGTAAGGAATCCAAATATTCTAAATTATAGGTTATTCCACAACTCTCATTCAAAAAAATCAAAAAAACATCACCATATTTTGTAGACCAGTGCGTCCATAAAGACTTGAAGTCTATAATTATTGGTATCGTTTCAGATTCAATTCTTGTGAAATCTTTTGAGGGGCCAAAGTATTCTATAAGAACCATAATTACAGTCAATGATCCTCTTTCTTGTTGAACGAACAAATGATGTTTAACTCGCAAAGTGTCAAGATTGTTATAAATAGCGTCTGACTTGTGATATCCAATTTACAGCGAATGAGAAGATACCTTGTGATTAATCGCAAAGTGCACTCTATGAAATTCTTGTTGGTTTTATTGGCAATTGGCCATTTCTGTGTATTTCCATCGCGATTCCGAAGAAGGGAATTTGAAATATCAAGACATTATTGCCTATTCAGCTTATTTCCTAACTAGATAGTGCAGACAAATAAAAGAAAGGTCATGAAGTATGTATCCACTACAACCCCCCTCCCCTACATTTACTCCCAAGTCGCATCAATACTAACACTTCGCAATAAAGCCAGATCAGATCAATCGAGCGACTCAATCAAAGAGAACTTGACGCGGGTATCTCCATCGAAGCATCATGGCACCAGGATTTCAAAGATACAGCTTATATCTGTAAGTATAACCATCCACTCTCTCAATGACTGTGTCTTCATTAGGAATTACTAACCACTCACACGTTCTACCAGTCTTCGGATCACTGCCTTTTGAACTCAACGAAGGTGATATATTGGTAATTTTCTCACAGTATGGTGTGCCCGTTCATTTGAAACTTGTTCGAGACAAGGAAACAGGTAAAAGCAAGGGATTCGGATGGTTGAAGTATGAAGACCAGCGATCCACTGTTCTAGCTGTTGACAATCTTAGTGGTGCAAAAGTCCTGGGAAGAGTAATAAGAGTTGATCATGCTGTTTACAAAGAAAAAGAAGTTGATGAGGAGTATGAAGCACTAATGAAAGAGGCGTTGGATAAAGATTTCGCGAGCGACGATGAAGAAGAGAACGACCATGAGAACAAAGAGTATGATGAGTTCACAGATCCCTTGTTGTTGATGAATAAAGAGAAAGATGAGAAAAAAAATCATAGAAGTCATAGATCCAGAAGTGATAGAAGTCGAGAAAGGGATCAAGGCAGAAGGGAAAAAAGGCATAGAGAAGATAGAGGAAGAGAACACAAGTATGATAAAGATCGAAGATCGTCCAATAATCCCAACAGAAGTAGAGAACGAAATCATCCTAGAAGTAGAATTGGAGATGAAAGTAGTTAACCTGTGCATATAGGAACTTATGAACCACAATTATTGCACATCGACAGTAATATATGGTATTAAGTTTAATGTTGGAGTCTGATCTCCTTGACTTCATATAAATATAGATCACAAGTCATGCTCTCCAATATTGTGCCAAATTATGTAATCGATCAATAACAATCGGTAACAAGGCATTGACACTATCGTTGATCAAATTCTGGAAATGTATGATGGCTTGTTCCTCACTCATATCCAAACAAAATTTCTCCTTGACTTTCAGCACGGCAGTATCTCTTTCCAATGCAATATCAGGGATGCTTGAATCTCTCATCAATTCAAACAAATTTAAGATTAAATTAGAATTCTTTCTTAAGATTGAATAAGCCACGAAACAGTAATTTCTAAATCTATTGTAATTTGCAGAGTTAGCACCACCAAAGGCATCAATTATCTGTGGTGGTAATTTCATTAAAGGTGGGAAGGGCTTTGGATCTTGACCCAAGATATATCCAAAATCGGCATGGAAGAAATGACCATCGGGACAAATCAACAAATTATCCAAATGTCTATCACCAACACCGAGAATATATGTTATAACACAGTATCCAGCACATGATCTAACGAAATTATCCATCACGTTAGGTGCCACTCCCAACGGATCATCTGAATCGGGAAAATGATGCTGTAAATATGGTAAAATACCATGATATTTAGCAAGAACGTCTGCAAGTGTACTGTTAGGAATGAACTGCATCGCTCCTTCGGTGGGACCAGTAGCCAAGATCTTATAAGGAGTCAATTTCAAATCAACATTTTCATTAGTTAAAAGCTTGTTCATCAAAAGGATAATTTGAATCACAAGTTGATCCTGTCTTAAATCATCCCCATCTTTGAACATCAACGGATAAGTGCTACCATCTGTAGTCTTGAATGTGATCTTTAAAGGTGATAGAGAACTCTTGAAAACAGAACTATCATTTGGAATGGTACCGCAGACTTCGACTGATGGATCAAGAGGTAATCTCACAGGTGCAAATGATTTGAATCTTGTTTCAAGTAATGATCTCAATAATTCAATTCTCTTTGGTGTTGATTCTTTAGACGATTGGATCTTGACACATAGTTGTTTCAACGATGAGATTAAATCAATCTCTCTCTTTAAAGAATCTGTTGGAGTTTTCAGATAATAGTCAAGAATCTTTTTGTAGATTGAATTTGGTTTCTCTTTCGCTTCAACGTTCAAATACCAATACAAAAAACTACCCAACCTTTCATTCAACTGTGCCCTTTCAATCAAAAACTGTGAGAGTGGAGTAAGTAATGATCCAATATCACTTGATGATACTGTTGATGAACCATTCATCTCCACTATTGAAAATTCGCTGTTTGCCATGGTATTTTGAGAATAACTCTCATAGCTTAAGGCTTGGACTAGTTGCAACAAGTATAACTCCAATTCCCCATCTGATGCTTTCCTTAAACGTTCAACAGCGTATGTTCTCACTGATGCGTTTTTAAAATTTGGACCTAATAACTCTAAAGCATCCTCAACGTCGATTTCAACCCATTTGTTCAATAACTTCAATGCTTCTCTTGTTTCATTCTCCTCTGTGAACGCCACGGATTTCAACAGTTTATTCAAACCTTTCTTATCTTTGATCAAATAATATCTAAACTTCCAAACTAAATTCTTCTCATATTGTGAAAGTTCTTGTACCGAGGAATAGTTCAAGATCTTGTTCAATTCATCTCTAACTTTAGCAGTAGGTTTGATATCTCTATCCAATGGACCACCTTTATGACTTCTTTCCAACTTTCGGTATTTCTGTTCGATAGGATCAGACTGGTACTGTTCTGGATCATAAACTCGAAGAGTAGAGGTCTTTCCAGTGCTTATCCTAGGTTGATTCTGCTGTGATATCACTTGTTCGGAAGACGTGTATGTCGGGAAATGTGGCGGTGGGTATTTTAACTCGGAGTAGACAACAGGTATGTCGTACTGCTCTAAATCAACAAATAGAACGAAATCTGATTCTGATGTCTTTGATTGGTTTATCTGTTCAATTTTTTTGAAAGTTAGGGCATCTAGCCAGTCTATCGATAACATATCGCCGTTTTCGTGCTTCTTTATCAGTCTTTCCAATTCATCCATCCTTGTATCACCTATAAGATCGTCGCATGAACCGGTGAGTTGGACTCTGAGTTTCTGTCTGCCTCTTTTCAACGTACAATCATCAGAGGTATTGAACACATTGAACTCGGTGATCCCAAACCTAGATTGTTTCACATTATCGAATTCCCATATGATCAACCGTAGTTTCGTTCTGAAAGGTAGCTGATTGACTTTGATAGGAAGTGTGAGCCATTCGTTCCATTTCCTCGTGTTATTGAAGTGTGAATATGACGTGGTTATAGGTATAGTTAGTGGTTTCCCATCCAGAATGACGACAGCGGAGACAAAAAGGTCTGAAGTTTGGGAATAGTTCGATAGCTTTGTGACGGTTGAAGGGTCCGTAAGGCGAGTGGAGTCCTTTAAAAGTGGTTTGGAGCCGTCTAGAGATGTGATTTTAACTTTGAAAGGAATGTCCAGATCTCGGGATGTGCAGAAAGTGACACTCTTCGAGCTCATTGCGCGCCTTCTGTGGTGATTGACGATGAAAGTTGATGATATTTGCACCATTCCTAATCTTTCTTTCTTTGTTTTGATTTCATTTCAAAAAATATCGCGAAAGTACAAGAGAGGCATCGTCTACTTACAAGCGTTCATTATAGGCGTAATTGGACCGTCATACGACAAGCTCAAAGTCATCAAAGGCACCATCTTCATCAACTTTTAACGTTGTTAGGTCTTTGATTGAGGCTTTTGCCTGGATCAATTGATTCAACATCACAGTGTTTGGTGCTCTAATCGAGTGAGCTTTTGCTTCTTTCTCGAAATAACCTAATGTTGAATTCAGCTCAGATAGATTGTACAGCTGTATTTGGTGTCTCATCAATGTAGACTCATTTTCAGTGTTGGCCAATACCTTGAATACCAAATGTAGTAGTCTCTCAGGGTCCAAAGACGATGAGGCATAATGCGCACCTTGGACCAAAAACATATCAGAAGCCTGTGAAATTCTGATAAACTCTTTGATAAGTCTCATAATAATCCTTGATATACCTTCCATATGCAACAGGTCACCATTAGTACAATCATATAACGCAGTCAAAGGGCCAATGCATGCTCTAACAATCATAGCTTCGAACTGATCCAATACAAAGTCATCGTACCTCACACACAAAGAATTCAATATTCCAGTTTGTGAAATCATCTTTATCAAGTCACCACTTTTAGAAAGGTTATCCCTCAAGTCAAATTTATATTCGTCAGGATCTTGAGGAAACCGTGGACATCGAGCTATTTTCAAGCTCCCGTGACTAGCTGACAATCCAATATCAAAAGGAGTCTCTCTCCACACTTTGAAATCACTGATGCATTGATATATGTTTGGTCTATCCAGTGGATTTCGCCAGACGTTCTTTGAAAGTGAATCCAATATTGATCTGTCACCATTTAAAAGAAGTATATTTGTATCTGGACTGATACACGGCTTGTAACCCTTCAAGATCTTCAGATCTAGAGGATTAGTCAAGGAAAGAATCATTTCATTTATAGGAGCAAAAGTCCCATTGCTGAATACTGGAGGACGACATGCACTCATCAGCTGAGTTTTCGTGGTCAAGGTTTTCTCTGATCCATAGTATTGTGTTAGTTTCAATGTCGAATTGTTGTTTAGGAACTGTCGAAGCTTATCCTCTGACGGTAAGAGGTTCACAACTTCCGGAATCTCAGGCTGATTGGGCAGCTGAGCTATTCCATGTATCACAAGACTCGTAAGCGGAGACCTTCCGAGGGCGTAAACTCTAGCCACAGAGCTCATAGTTAGTAGAGGTGAGAGAAAGCTGGAGGTGAAGGTTATATATCATATTGTGAAGAAATTTTTAAAATTTCGCGAGTACTTGTGAAATAAAGACAAGCAACGCTCTCCATACTGCATCCCCAGTCAACGTAAAGTAGTAACCTATTACGAAATGCTTATTGTCGGTCTCACTGGTGGAATCAGCTGTGGCAAATCAACAGTCTCTGATTATTTCAGAGATAAACTACTAGTCCCCGTGATTGATGCCGACAAACTTTCCAGGAAGGTAACACAACCAGGTCAAACTGCATATAAGAATATTGTCAAGTACTTTGGTCCAAAAATACCAGATTTGATCAATGAGGACTCAACTCTTAACAGACAGGCACTAGGTAAGTATGTATTTACTGCAGGAAATGAATCTGAATTGAAAAAACTTGAAAAATTCCAACACTCTGCAATCAACAAAGCAATGGCATGGGAAGTGTTTGTCGCTTATTTGAAGTTCAACAGAATGGTGATTCTTGACGTACCCTTGCTATATCAAGTAAGAATGGATATGTTGTGTGGTGCTACGATATGTGTTGCTACTACTCATGAGATACAACTCAAGAGACTACTCAAGAGAAATCCCGAATTAAGTGAGGAAGATGCTTTGGCTAGAATAAACTCTCAAATGACCAACCGTGAGATGATTGATCGGGCAGATTATGTTATTGATAACAGTGGAAGTTTCAGAGATTTGGAAGAGAATATTATAGGAACTTTTTTTGCGTTGAAGACCCCATTTTTGACTACGTTGTTTGAATATTTCCCTCCATTCGGTCTGGTCTCTCTTTTGGCTAGGTTTACTATAAGATATATACACTCTAATGCATTGAAAAAAACAGATTAAGAAAACTACACGAATGCACACGAATATCACGACAATTTTCAAAATTTATAATACTTAGCCATCATATCCTAACTGAATAAATTAATAAACGGTCTTCATCTCGTGGCTGAAAGTATAAGTCGGACAGTTATGCGAATAATGATCAGGACAACTCAATGCTCCAAATGTATGTATATACAGTTGTCTCCTCTCTGACAACCCGCACCGCTTTTGGGATTGTAAAATCTACAAACCTCTGCATACCTTTTATTCCCGTTGTAGTTCTCAGACCTCACCCATGACCGGACATCATGTTTTCTGGCTTCCATATAGTCAAGGGTAAAGTTCTTTGAGCTACGATCTGGAGGTGGTTTAAGCACACCTCCCCTCCGTGGTATTGGTGCCTGCACAGGGGCAATGAAAGATGGCGCTGGATATGGGTTTTCAGACTTCGATATCAAAGTGGAATTGGTAAAAGAAGGTGATTGTTGAAGAGGATAATGTGAAGGTCGAGAGCCAGTAGAACCTTGGTAGTCTTTCCCATATTGCACGTACTGTGTGGCGCCAACACTATTCGTGATGTTATTCGTGCTATTAATATTGACTCCATACGAGTTTTCATTGGTGGGTGTATTTGCCCCTTCAATGTTGCCGATACCACTTAATTTCATATGACCAGCACTAGTTATTTTTGACCTTTTTGCTTCAGAATCATCAGAACTTTCGTTTTCTCTGGCTCTTTTCGGAGACTCTAATGATCCGGATCTTGTTGGTTGTAAGGGATGTAATACACTATTTGCTATAGCTGGGATATTTGGTGGACTCGCACTAGTTCTCTTTGCCAAAAATGCGTTACGAATCTTCTCAGAGTAAGAAAGATTTAATGCTGCAACTGATGGTGAGTTTTCCTTGTTGACAGAATCTGGAATGTTTTCGGTATCATCGGTTATGAGATAATCGTCATCCAGGAGGTCCAGGACATCTGGGTCCGGATTCTTATTCGTCTCAACTTCTGATTTCGCGTCGACAGTAGCTGACACAACTGAGGTGTTATCAATATGTTTTTCACTTGATTGAGGAAGTAGCTGAGATGGTAGGTAAGATTCATTGTTGTCCTGTGGTTCTTGGGATATGTGATAGTGTGTGATCTTGGTTATCAGACCTTTGGGTTCATCTGGGGTGTTCGAAATGTCATAAGTTCTCATTCTTGAACTCACATTTGGGTTGTCGACATCTGTCCGGTGCAGTTTCACATTACCACCTTTAACCTCTGAGACGTGTTCGTCCAACAACAAAAGAGCACTCAAGTCAATCGACTTAGGTGTCCTCCAAGAGAATGAACATTTTTGTTCTTTGATTACAGGCGAAGAATTTGGATCAGCAAGATTTTCGGCACCAGCAGCTTTGGATTTAAGATGAGCTGCTTCAGAGTTCAGCATATCATTAGCATTGCTAGCTTTTTTGTGAGTGGACGAATTCTCAGAAATGAACTCGTGAATAACTCTCAATTTCGAATTATCAGACGGAAATGAAACCTTTTTCTTCTTGTTTGCATTCCTCTCGAACGTATCAGACGTCAGCCTCAATATACTTTTGATAGGTCCAGTATGAGACGTCGTACTTTTGAGGCGTTGACGGTCAAACTCTTTTCTCTTGGAATCCTCAGCTGCAGCTGCGGCTGCGTCTGCTTCAGCATTCTTCAGTTCAAGCTTCTTAAGTTTCTGCATTTCTTGAGATACTTCTTTGGCTTGTTCTTGTTCCATTTTTTCTTTCAACTCTTTCCTAACTCTAATTTCGCTATCCTTTATCTCGACACCCAAGTCTAGAATTTCATTAACAAGTTTGAGAATATCAGCGTCTTTATCTCTCTTAGCTGCAACCCTTAGAATATCAAGAAACTTGTAAGAACCCAACAATGTCTCGGAGAGTTTGAAAAACTGGATAAATTTCAAGCAAGCGATTATTTCATTCTTTTTCTTGAACTTCAATTCATTTCTCAACCAATTGTTCACCCTCATCATAATCTTGGAAGAAGACTTGACCGCTGTCATCAGCTCTGAATTAGCATTCTTCATTAGCTCTTCTGTAATCAGCCATCTATAGTCATACGCTGTACCGTAATAAGGCTTTTCAATGGATAGTAAAGCATCGTGAACTATCTCTAATTGTTGTTCCTTGTTGTAAAGATGCAAATCTGCAAGCACCTTCCTCAAAAATATAATATTTGATTGTGTATTGGATGGGTTTTTGAATGTAGAGAAAGTTTGCTTTATCTCGCTAATAGCAAGTGGTTTCGATGTGGAGTAATTGAAAATTGGTGAGTTTGTTTTAATGGGATTGACTTGTATGGGATCAGTTGAAGTATTCGTTGATGTGATTGTGGATGGGGGAATTGTGGATGAGTGAATAGTAGCTACCGCAGAATGAGGTTCAACACCTGTGTTAATAGCAACTAGATTCTGAGTGGTCGGTACGATTGGCTTAGAAGTTCTTTTAGGAGCACCGTATCCGATAACTTCAATTTGGGAGGATGCCTTTTTCTGGAAGGTACCATGTGAGGCAAAATATTTGATCTTCTGAAGATTTTCAAGAGGATCTTTGGCCACCTTGTATTTGATTGCAAGGTAATATCCCATTTGTTTCTGAATGAATCTCGCTCGCACTTTCTTCTGATGGGATGCATCTTGCGAGTTTTTCTCCAACTGGGAAATAGTCTTGTTGGATTCTTCTATTATTTCCAAACAGTTTTCATAAAGCTCGAACAGCTGTTCAATACTGAGATCACTGTTGTAATCATCTGTTGATTGTTTTTGTTTATCTTGAGCGTGATTTTGCTTGTGATCTAGAACTTGACTAGTTAACGATACATTTGTGGGAGTCTGTGTTTGTATCTGTGTCGGTGTCTGTGTCTGTGTCTGTATCTGTATTTGAGACTCCATGGTAGAGGATAGTCTGACTTGAGATTCCTTTTACCTCACTGCAAATTACAAGGTCTGTCTTTTGGAGTGCGAGGGATCTGAGGGATAACAAAGGTCAAATGTCTACAGATTCGCGGGCTTTAATCAACACTATATAAGTCTGTTTACAATAATTTGAAGCGCTCTGCTTTAAAGCAATGTAGGAACATAAAAGTTGACTTCTGTGCGAGATAGTGGCTCGTTTTGTGGATGTTTTAATTTTTTCATTGTTAACAGAAACTTCTAGAGAATTTCCTCTATTTATACATATTTTCCTTCATAATTTTCGCGAAGCTTACCAATTGAACCAATCAGCGGACTCAGGGGCTCTTTTGTGTTCCCTTTGTTATGTAATCATCTTGTGAAGCCGGGTAGTATTTGTGTCTCTTCCCGCGAACATATTCTGTCATGCAGTTTCGCGAAAGTACATAAAATTTTTCAGATACGATTTCACAGCGCTTCAACTTATACAATAGCTCAACACCTCAAACTCAATATGATCTCTATCAGAGCTGTTACCAGCCCTGTTCGTGGTCCAAAATTCACTTCTTTTGGTAGGATAAGTCTTTCCGCCTTTGAAGTCAGATGTTTCTCCTCAACAAGAACTGTCTTCAATGAGGTTAAAGATGAGGTTGATAGTGAAACACCCAAGGTGGTAGAAGAGATCGATGTATCTTCTGTTAATACGCTAAAAGAACAAAAACTTGTACACTCTTCAATTCTAAATGCTCTTACTTCGCTGAAGTTCAAAAACTTGACACCAGTTCAAGCCCAGACCCTTGAACCAGCTTTGACTGAAGATGACCTTGTGGTGAAGGCAAAAACAGGTACCGGTAAAACTCTTGCTTTTGGTATTCCTCTCATTGACAAGATCTTGAAGAGGTCAAAGAGTCATAAAGGTGTAAGCGGGCTAGTGATTGCTCCAACTAGAGATCTTGCTTTTCAAATCAGAGATGAATTAAATAAGGTTGTCGAACATAAGGCCGTTTCACAAGCCAGTAATAGAACTCTTTCTGTTAGAACTTTTGTTGGTGGAGAAGATAGATGGGGCCAAATCAGACACTTCAAAAATAGAAGATCACCACCTCCTTCTATTATTGTTGCCACTCCAGGTAGATTTCTTGATGTTATTCAAGAGCAAGTCGTTGCAGATGCATTCACTGACTTGGATACATTTATTCTTGATGAAGCAGATAGGCTTTTGGGTGATGGTTTCAGAGAAGACCTTGTGCAAATTAGTGATCTTTTGAAGGAACTAAGAGAGAAAAGCGAAACCACCGACTTGAAACCATTAAAGACCATGTTGTTTTCTGCTACAATGGATAGATCTGTTGTTGAATTTTCTAGACGAATTTTGAAAGATGAAAAACAATCTATTGATACTGTTGATCCTAATGAACCCGAAACACACGAGAAAATTTCTCAATCTTTGGTTTTGACCGATGACTTGTTTGAAAGTTATGTTTCCGCTGCTATTTTCATTAGAGAAGAAGCTAAAAGAAACAAAAACTTCAAAGCTATTGTCTTTTTACCAACTGTGAAAGCTGTGAGTTACTTCTATGAAACACTTGCTGGCTTCCTAAACTTGAACAAGAGCAGCAATTTGAGAACCTATCAACTACATGGTCAATTACGTCAACCAGTTAGAGACAGATCTGTCAAACAATTTCGTCAGAGTTTCTCTGGTGTACTTGTTGCTTCAGATGTTGGTGCTAGAGGTATGGATTTCCCAAACGTGACGAACGTTATTCAAATCGGTCTTCCAATGGACGCTACAAATTATGTTCACAGAGTTGGTAGAACTGCTAGAGGTGGTAAGACAGGTAAAGCTGTTATGATTCTGACCAAAGGTGAAAAGAAGTTCACCAGAGTGTTAGCTCAAAGAAACGTTGTTGTCAGTGAACAATTCAAATATGAGAAATCCGAGGAAGATGAACAAGCATTTGCTAATATTTCTCAAACTACACACCACAAGAACTCACTTGAATTGACTTTGGAATCCATGTATGGGTTTTCCAAAAGTGTCATCAGCAATTACAGATTAAATTTATTTGATATGTTGGAAGATGTATCTGTTGCTTATGGTAAATTTGTCGGTGATGCTGACAAGAAACCACCTGCAAGTGCTAACTTCATTACAAGAGTTTTAGGCCTTGGTAGAAGAGATGCTGCTGAATTATTCGACCTCAGTGGTTCCGACACATATGGTAACAGAGGTCCATCTAGAAACAGCAGATATGAAGATGGCGATGATTATAGTGATGATTTCCAAGGTCAACGTGGTGGTTACAAACAAAACAACAATCGTGGTGGATATGGACAAAATAACTATAATCGTGGTGGAAACAATTACGGTAATAGAGGTGGTAACAGATCAGATAAATATCAACATCAAAGAGGTTCCTACCGTAACAACCGTGAGAGTGGTAACTCCAGAAATGACAGATCTAGCAAACGCCATTTTGAATAGGCATGTCGTTTCTAGACATGATACATGATTACAGACCATATTCTTCCATTTTTACCTTTGACGATCTTTGACGATGACAGTTTATTAATGATGACCAAAAAACACATACGCACTCATGGTGATGACTAAATTGCTCTTGTTTCTTTTGATATTTTTTTAAATGTACATAGCACACTGAAATAGAGATTAAATCTTGAACTGAATTCAGAAGTTGTAAACCTTGTGCAAATTAAGTATTGTTCTGTTGTATAACGCCATCTATTATTTCTGTTTTTTCTCTGTAAAGCTGACCTATTATTTTGTTTCTAGGGTCAGTTTCAAACTCTAAGGATAAGAATCTTTCATATTCTAATTTCAAACCCTCGAGAAGTTTCTTTAAGATACGATACGATCTTTTTTTATATGTAGAACCATCACTGACACCGTTCAAAAATGCCTTCAGCTTCCTATTTGTCTCAAATTCAACGGTTTCCTGTAACACTGCCAGTGCAACCTCAGTTCTGAAACTAGCCCCACTTTTGTTGATGGTGTACTCTCCAAAATAGTGGTTATTCTTCAAGAATTCCGTTTGTTTCTCATTCAATAATCCTAGAATTTCATTAGAAACATCAAGATCATCCCAGTCATTGGAAGGTAAAAGAAAGCCGTACTCACAAAGCAAGAACTCATTCGAGTGCGGACCATAACTCAAAAACAACTCTTCACCCTTTTCATACTTGAGCGCCGAATAAACGTAGAACCCAGTTCTGTCAATTCTCAACGTACACTGATCAACGGGACTGTGATTCATGAAATCAACATAAGGTGCCATGGTGAAGTTGTCAGCTGACGTTTTTCCTTCTGGGATTTCCATGTATAAGCAACGTGAGTTGACCGATATCCATGCCCATAGCAAATTTTCAGTGGTTATGAAGTGTCCATTGCCAAGCGGTGTTAGAAGCTTCAGCAAGACCTCGTGATCATTTAAGAAGAGACTGTACATCTTCAAAGCGTGTGCTTTTGTGGAATTGGGTAGTTTATTAAAATATTCGGTATTGCCCTGGACCTTCCATACAAATGGAGATAACTTGAAATCTGAGATATGCGGTAACATCTCAATGAAAGGAGCCCACCATGATCGTGAGCCGCGTTCTCTCTCAAGTATTAAAAATAGTGAGACTAGTTGGAAAGATGTGAGCTTGAGCAGATCTTCATATTCCAAATGTTCATATATGGCGGTGGAGACGCTGTCTTTGTTAGGATTGGAAGGAACTTTGAGATGTCTGTAAGCTTGTGGAAGTTCATTTCCCTGCCAAGAAAGAACATGTGCGATAATATTGGGGAAATTGAGAAGATATGAAGGAGCTATTTTGATGATCTGTTGATGTGGTCTGACCTCTTCTTTGGCGAAGATACCTCTACCACCATACAGCGTGTTGCTGACATCTAAATTTTCCGATATTTGCGTCCCCTTAAAACCATTTAGCCAAACGATGAGCCTCTCAAGCTTCTCTTCATGGGGAGACGTCATATTGGTGGGTCAATTAGTAAATTTTTTAGCTGTGCTCTATGTTAAGCCATTGTATACATATTTTCTTCTGGTTTCCTCTGAAAGAAAATCTTTAGCCACAGCCGAACATTGGAAGACTTCGTTACGAGTAGAAACGGCACAAATGCTTCAGCTCAGACTCTTCAAAACCACTCCTGATCGGGTCTGCTTAAGCTCCCCACTGCGGTCTTTCTCCACTTCTTTGCGACTGAGACATCACGCCAATACTCACACTAATCAACGGCCAGAACCAGAGCCGGAGACAGAAACAAAACCAGAATCAAAATCATGCATCAAATTCTCTCCAAATAAGCCATCTGCTAGAACACTGCGTCATCTCCGTTTCATCATTCCAATCGAATATTCGAAAGGCCAACAGATCCAGGAGAGTTTTTCAAATGCGTTCATACAGTTCAAGAAGATGACGACAACAATAGACCGGAAGCTGAAGGAACTGGAAAGACAAGGAATGACTACTAACGATTATGAGAGTGAGTTGCTTTCCAGCATCGTGAACATGAAACCGTCGCCAACTATTCTTTCCTTCCAATTCAAACCGATATTTACCGCAGGGAGAAGAGAAAAGAACAGATTGACAACGGAGAACATTTCCAATTTGAAGAGTATAGATGGTTTTGACTTCGTCCAGACTAATAGAGGCGGTGAGATTTCATTCCACAATCCGGGACAGATTGTGATATATCCCATCTTTGACCTGAAAGATTTCGACTCACTCACCATCAAATGCTTCGTTTCCAAGTTAGAAGACGCTATCATCGCAACATTGGCCAAATATGGCATAGAAGGCCAAAAAACAGAGAATACAGGTGTATGGATCGATCAGTCAACAAAGATCTCCAGTATCGGTCTCAGTGTTTCCAGATCAGTCACATCTCACGGTCTCTCCATAAACGTGAACAATGAGATCCCACCAATCGATCAGGCTGGGCTAGTGTTCTGTGGATTGGACAATAAAGTGCAAACTTCGATAAGTGAACAGTTGGGTAAAGATGCTGATGTCAATGAAGTTGCTAGTGAATTTGTAAGACAGATCAGTAAGATCTTGGGAATTGATACCGTGGAAGTTGTTGATTTGGAGGATCTACAAATTGATGGGGATTCAAACTATAAATAGGGTGTTGATCATGATTTGGTGTTCATCAAGATTATTCATCAAAGGAATGTGTAAATAGTATTTCAGCACCATCGTAGTACTGACAACCCAATTGTTAAAACACTTAGTACTATAATGGACATGTTTCTCATGTCTTCAAAGAGCTCCTTATGAGTCTTTGTTTCCAGATCCTTAAGTTTGGCATCTTCAAGTTGTGAGATCAGCTCATCTTTGGCAGATAGTTTGGCTTCCAGATCCTTGATCTTCTGTCTGTATTCATCTCGTTCAGTTACACTGTGCTGTTGTAGTAGGTCAAGCTCTTGATCTTTGATGTTGAAGAGTTTTTCCAAACTCTCCAATTTGCTTGTAATTTGTCTAGTTTTCTTTATTTCTAGGTCAAGCATATTTTGTAATTTGGAGGCATTACCGTCCTTCAAGCTGAGAGACTCCACATGTTTCTGCAATAAAACTTTATTGGAATCGATTGTAGCTGTTGCTTGAGTCAATTCCTGTGATAACTCATCGACTTTCTTCTTCAGTTTCTCATTCTGTATTCTATATTTGGCGTACTTTCGAACATCCTCACTGTCACTCACTTGAGTCTTGAAAGTATTCAATAAATTCACAACGGATGCCAACTTCAAACTGTTGACTCTTTCCAAGTGAACTTGATCAATGAGACTCCTTATAGCTTGTACAAGGTTATCATTAGTCCCAATGTTATTATTGACGAATATTCCACTTAGGAAATCATGTGAAGTACCCAATGCAACATCGTCCAAGTCTTCAGAGACATCACCGAACATTGCAGCATCAAAGCCAGTTAGCTCTTTCTTTTCACCATCATCTTTCTTATCTAACCTGGTCAACTCATCAAATATTTTCGATCTTGAGGAACTAGAGTCTAGAGGTAGAACCAAAATGTCAACAACCTGACAACAAATTTTTCTATGATGATGTTTGTTATTGTTATCATTGTCAATGTTCACACCAAGTTCAACGGTATCACCTTTTTTCAACTCTGATTCTTTCAAAATTTTTGTTTGATTCAAAAAAGTACCATTTGCAGAATTCAAATCATTAATCATGATTTTTCCATCTTTAACAGTCAACTGTGCATGCTCTCTTGAGATCACTCTGGAATCGAAATAACCATTACGTGCATCTGGTGCTTTTTGAGAACTGTTAGGTCTTCCCAGTTTCAAAACTTCAGGAAACTTTGGGATTTCCAACGCTTTTCTTTCAAAAGTCCCATTCAACGACACAAGAACCACAATATGAAGCAGCTTTTCTCTCAGTGGGATCAACGGCGCAAGACCGTTGGTTCTCAAAGTGCTTTCACTGCCATTACTTCCATTGCCATTGATCAAGGAATCATTGGATGCCAAAGAAGGTGGATCTACTGACGTTGTGAAAGAACCATTCTGGTATACTTTCGAATTGACTCGCTGTCTTCCCTTGGGTCTATTTGAGTCAAACCTCACAGGGATATCCATCATATCAACGCTGTTATCAGAGTGCAATTCCAGAAACGATCTCGAATTGGAGTGTTGAGCCTGTAATGCCATTGTGATTTCTGATGGAATGCGCGGATGTGTGTGAGTGTGTGTGTGTGAGTGAGTGTGTGTGTGTGTGTGTGTACTGGGTGAATGTCGTGATGTGTTTTTTTGAAGGGATGCAGTGTCAAAGGAACTAAACGTGTTTAAAGGTCTTTCGTGACAAATATGGGTATATAGGGTACCTTGAGTGATGATTTGAGAGCCAATTTCGATGGGTATGAGCTTTATTGGCACGTTTAACTCTTGAGAAATGTTGTTTGTTTAGCTATGTTTTTGTTTTACAAGAAAAATCTACAAAAACCTACATAATCCGCGAAATTTGCCCTATTTGGCAGGGACTTTGGATATGATCTTTATCACTAATTGAATCATAGACTGTTTTTGGGACGCTATACAACACGACGAATCACTCTTTTCACACCCTCTCCATTCAGCACAATCTTGTTTTCGTTCACAAGCACCGCCAGCACATCAGCCATCTCCAGATTTTCGACGTGGATTTGTGATTGCTCATTGAAGCCTTTGAGGAACGCAGGGTATGGAATACTCACTGGCACAGTATCCTCAATGAATTTCAAAACGTTCTTGACAAGATCCTCTTTCAGTCTTCTGGTTGCAGATGATTGACCTGTCTGTACTAGATCCATGTCAATCTTACCTGTGATTGGATCTGTGGCATAATCTTTGATGGCTGATTTGATCAATCTAACAGCTTCCTTCACATCATTTAGTTCAACCGTCTCACTTAGCCTCATCTTGGCATGTGCTTCGGAAAGTCTGATCATACTCTCAAGTTGTCTCGTTGTAGCAGTAATACGACGTTCTGCAGCCCTGGCATCGTCACCTAGTTTTCTCATCTCAACGTAGGCCTTCACAAGTTCGTCTTTGGCATCTTGAGTCAACTTAGGATGACAGTTTTGTTTGGCATAGCTGATGTAAAGCGTTAAGAATTCAACAGGTAGGATTTCAGTGAGTGCAACGTTATCAGGGGTGTCTTCCAGATACATCTTCGTGATATGTCTTGCCAAGAACCTATCTGTGGTGTCATCAACTTTATCCAAGATCAAGTAAACCAAATCAAATCTTGAAAGCAATGGAGGTGGTAGATCAATATTTCTCGTTACAGGTAAATTTGGATCGTACCTCGAGTTGATTGGATTGGCGGATGCTAGGATAGAAGTTCTAGCGTTCAAAGTCGTAATGATACCAGCTTTAGCAATAGAAATAGTCTGTTGTTCCATGGCCTCGTGTAACACTGACCTCGTTGCATCACTCATTTTGTCAAATTCATCAATACAACATACACCACCATCAGAAAGAACCAAAGCACCAGATTCCAAGACCAATTGACGTGTATCAATGTCTCTTGTGATGTATGCAGTCAAACCAACAGCAGAGGAACCTTTACCGGAGGTATATATACCTCTTGGAGCAATTTTATGAACATATTGCAAAAGTTGAGATTTGGATGTGGACGGATCACCACATAGTAAAATGTTGATGTCACCTCTGTATTTACCACCTTTTGTGAAAGTCTTCGATGTACCTCCAAACAGCTGTAGCAAAATACCCTTTTTGACATCATCCAATTCATAAATACTTGGTGCAAGAGATCTTGATAGAACTTCATACAAATCCGGCTTTTCTGAAACTTCTTTGATGCTATCAATATCAGCCTGTGTTATCTTTCTGGTTTCTTCCACGTCCTGTTTGTTCGAAATTTCGTTCTCAACGTTCAACGACGTATCAATGTTTAATCTTTTCTTATCTGTTTTTTGAATATGAACAACATCTAAAAATGTTTGAAAAAGATTCTTTACTGCTCTTTGTCTAGAGTTGACTCTGATTGGTGTGGACCTGAACACGCCAGTAGCCTGAATCTTATCACCTGGTCTGACACTATCCACTAATTCATCATAAGCGCAAATCGAAACGGCATGTGGAGTCTGACCATCAGGAACGTTATCTGGTGTTTCTTGAATCTTGATGATTTGCTTATTAGCGAACGAACATCTGTTATGCACCAAAATCATAGAATTTGGCTGAGCACAAACACCTCTTGGACAGACAGTTGGCTCCTGGATAGTACCTCTTTCAATAGTCACAGTTGTATGATGATCACAAACATTACATTTGAAATAAGCAACTCTCATATCTGGTAAAACGCTAGTAGTTCTCAAAACAATCCCTTTGATACTTACCAATCTATCAATATCATCAGGGTTCAACTCTCTCATATCTTTTTGTGTAGCAACGTTGTAAGGTCTAGCTTTGAAGATGTTACCCTCAATTTCACTAATGTTATAATCTGGATCATGATCAAGAACAAGGGAAACCATACAGTCTTTGATGACTTGATCCATGATTGGAATCACTTCTTGTGGAAAATCTTGAAGTTGATAGTATAATTTCTTGGAAGGTCCAAAAGCTAGTAGATTTTTTGCATCCAAATTCAAATTCGTTGTACCTAGATCTCTCATCTCATTCAACATTTCAACGTAATACAACTCCTCATCTGTGATTGGATTCACATATTCATCATCAAGTTCTTTTCTATACTTCATCTTAAAACTCATCAAGAAATTTCTGAAACTTCGTTCACACTCTCCAATACTAACATTCGTACCCCAAATAACTTTCACATTACCATCATCTTCACCCAATTCGTTATCAGAAACAATAGGGATATCTTGGTTGTTATTATGGTCATCTCGAGCAGCGGAGGATGGCAGACCACTTGGAACCATTCTTCTGTTTGGTGAGGACACGTCACCATGGACATCACCTCTTAGTGCTCTCAAATTATCAGCACGGCGTCTGGCAATAATATCTGACCTGATTTCACTGTGTAAGTCGGCACCTTGTTGTCTTCTCCACTCAGAACCAGCTTGTGATGAACTATATGCCAATGGTGAACTGACAGCGAATGCGTTAGCGTGTAATTGTGATGGCTGTGACGATGGGAAGAAAAGAGGAGATGACGCCTGATGTAATGGTGTTCTTGTCGTGTCTTGTGTCTCCTCGTCCTGTATTGGTGTGCCTACACGTTGTCTGTTATCTGAAGAAGGGAAGAAGAGAGGCGATGATGGAACAGCTCCACCTGGAGTGTTTGCTGTGTCTGCCTGTGTCAGACTATCTTGGTTCTGACCTCTTGTGCTGTCTGGTTCAGAATCAATCACTGGTGGTGGCGGCGAACTCATTGTGGTCTAATGGGGTTATATAGTGGTATATGAATATCTTCGTTGTTTAGGAAACGTCAAGATCTGAATTTTTAATATTTTGAGTTCATATCCAGTCAAAGAAAAAAAAAAAAAAAAAGCGACGCGTCCAATTAAGTAACCCGATTTGGTAATTTCGCGTTTATTACGTAATATATTACGGTTATGCTTCGATGTGCAGAGTCTATGTTCAAAGATCTATAAAGTTGGCTTCCTGCACCAACAATTTGAACTCTCATTCTCGACCTGTATGGACGCTTTAATCCTATTGTTTTCGAAGATTTTCTGCACTCTTTTCTTGATGATCGTAGAATTTTCACCATCAACGTATTGAACATGAATGTACCCTACCAGTTGGAAGGATTTAGATTCACAGCTATCGTCATGGGTACCATCTGCATGGGAGTGACTATGTAGAAGATGTGAGTGCCCGTGAGAGCGTTCTTCTGCTTTGGTGGCTGAGTGCGAGTGGTCATGGGAATGCTCAGATGGTTTGACTTCAATTGAATGGGAAAGGCCTGTATGTGTCTCTGTTGTGAGTGCAATATCTGCAGAATACCAGAATCTTGGAGTTGTGTAACCAATCACACCTGGCGTAGTTGCAACTTGTGATAAGATGTCCCTTAGCAATTCATCTTTCTTATCATCCAAACTCAACAACAAGCTCTTTGCTGATGATTTTATCAAAGGTATAGCACTTAGGAAGATCATAATAGCGATGAACAACGAAGCGATTGGATCAAAGATATTTAAATGAAATATATTTGTCAAGAGAGTCGACACCACAACACCAGCTGATCCCAAAGTATCAGCAAGAATATGCAAAAATATACCTTTCATGTTCTGGTTCTCATCTTCGGAATCCCCATCGGAGTAGCTATGACTATGGTGGTGAGAATGGGAATGCCCACCGTGTTCATCAGTGTGATTAAAAGCAAAAATACCAACAACATTGACAACGAGACCCAGGAATGAAATCACAAGTAACTCACCAGTTTTCTCCAAGTTGACAGGATTGATTATACGCTCAATGGCCTCGATGAATATACCCGCAACGATACCTATCAGCAAAACACCATTAGCAAAACCAGCTAATGTTTCAATTTTCGACAATCCAAATGGAAAATGCTTCGAAGGTGGCTTTTTCGCTAAAACACCTGCAACTAGACCCAATGCCAAGGATGTACAGTCTAGGGCCATATGTAACGAATCGGATAATAAACCAAGTGATTTTGATCTGAATGAATATAAGAACTGAACCAACATGAATGATGCATTCAACATCAAAAACTGGAAAATTGCTCTCGTGTCTTTATGTTTCAAAAGTTCTTGTAGAATCGTGAGCTCCTCTTCACTCGAACTCTTATGGCTATGCTTGATGAATAAAGACTCATCAGTTGGAATGAAATAAGTACCAATGATCAAAAGCACTTCGCCAACAGTTAAAGAAACGTGTTTTGTATAGTTTGAGTTCAAAGACAGAATGTCTAAAAGTATGGACAAACTACTAACAGCTGTTACTGAACTCTTGTGGAAATCCAAACTTCCCAATTCCAACTTCGCAATGTTTAAGACTAGCGCACAGGCCAACGTTACCACTAACATACTCAAGTTTATGATCTCAAAATTATAAGCCAGTACCAAACCTGAAAAACCGGCTCCAATTACGGGTATCAGCAATGAGCTCGTATGTTGTGTATCAAAACTTCTCAATGTGTCTTTTATCACGAATAAAATACCATAAGCACCAGCAATGAATAAGATATTATAGTTATAACCAACTGATACGAACAATAACTTCTCTTTCAAAAACAATGCATAGACGTCACAAGCAAAACTTATTCCTAAAAAAGCATAGTTCACGTTTATGAGCAGAACTAACGATATTACCACAGTACGGACAGGTCCCAGTACCCACACACTAGCAAACAATCCGAAAAGACTCATCAGGATCTTATTCTTCTCCAATATCGTACCTTGTGAGTTCTTCTTCGTTCCGTGTGTAAGTAGAGTATAAGAAATAGTGATGGAGCTTGCTAGAAAAGCAGGGATGATTCCTAGGGCCAATATCAGCGTTATGGGCGGTGAATATGGATTCAACTGTTTGTCAAGGACAAAATTAGATGATAGAAGAGCTGTTGGGTACGCGAGTAGTAACGGAAGATTCTGCAGGTCCAGGATCTTGTCCAGTGAAGGCAGTCGACTGAGAGCAGGCATTGTGGTGCTGTAAATGTCGTGTTTCAGCCGGCAAAAGAATGGAAAATGTACCTGATCTCTTCAACTTTCCTGTATCAAACATGTGTTGTTGACATTTTTTGCAAAGGTCGCAGGCCAAAAAAGAAAAAAAAAATTAACATTAGAGGTTATGTTATCACTAATGAGAGAGATCAGAGACAAGTGAATTTTCAGTGGAATTCTCAGACCCTCATGCCTTTGGCAACTGTACAAATACTCTTGCGCCTCTTGCTTCTATCTATGTGGCTAATATGAAGATTTAGAAGCAATTAATACCGGTAACGCTGACCTTTATTCATATATATATATATCCTACTTGACAGTTTCGTAGCTATAAATCATAGATGCAGATCCAATTCCATTTTCCGGTGTATCATTTATTCACAACCCCCATCCCGAAACTTTGAATCAGCTCTGTTCAATCCCAAGCTCTTGTCTCAACTCATCAACATCTTTCTGCATTAAGTCCTCCCAATACACACTAACCAACGACTGTGTATTCAGCCCATTTAAAAATCCGTCCAACAAGTTCACCCGTTCTTTACGTTTGGCACTCAGTTTTAAGTAAGCGAAACACGCCAATCCGGTCATTGGTAACCCTGTGTTTCCAAATTCAAAAGCCTTCACAGGCAACTCACCGGCAAGATCGATTTTTGATTTGGTCAGAATATGAACTATATCATGAATTTGTCTGTATCTCTTGAAGACATAAGCCAACTCGCCATCCCTGATAAATTTTACAGGAGCACGTTCATCGCCACCTTTTGTGAACTGGTAGTACTGGTAACCCAATGTATTCACCCCGTATTGGGTAAACTTCTCCACTCTTAAAGTCTCTGCGTCCAAAGATGGTCTTTCTCGGAGGATCTTTCTCCCACTTGGAGTGGCAAGCATTCGATCTCTTAAGTCTTTCAATACGAACTCAAATGCAGTTGCCTCACCAAAATTAACGATATGTGCACCAACTTCAGGATGCAAAAACGCATTGATACCACTCACAACTAGCAAAATAAATCTTTCTGAGTCAGATATATCTATGCGTCTGTCTGATAGGGTCTTCGAAGGTTGAGATTGCACAGGTTGTGGGAATTTTATTGGGAACTTTGGCTTCTGTGGCCCAAATTCAATCTCATCCGCTAGTTTGATCTGTTTCAAGTAGTTCGATTGCGTAAGAAAAGCCAATGAAGACAGAACAAAATGGCGTCTCTGTATAGCTGACGATGCATATTTTATGGAGATCCTCAATGAGCTTCTGAGCATGGTTTGATGGATGTGTCTTTTCATCTCGGACTGGATAGATTGTAGAGTCTCAAATATTTTTTTCAAAAAGAATAAACCAACACCACTATACCTCGAAATACACTAAAATTACCAACGAAGATGACTTCAGAGATCTATCCAAGACTTCCCGATGAGGAAATCACACGATTGGAACAACAGACGCGCAACACTGAACAGAAATGGTTCATTGAGCAGGTCGTCAAACCAGAGATCCCAAACATCCTCGATACGCTTTCCCGTTGTCTTGACATCATAACCTCCAATAACGACATCACACTTCCCATTACGTCCTCCCGGACAGAACAGGTCAAGGGAATCATCACGAGGCATAGTGCAGAATTCACTAAGATGGAGCTCAATTTACAGCTCAAGAGTCTATCAACAAAGAGACTCAAATTAAAACTAAAAGACAACATCGAGATCACTCAACTCACCGATGTTGTTGATTTGATTAATCACATAGTGTCTGAGGTACATTTATTGAACAGCTATGAGGGAGTTGAAGAGATTGTGGAAAGGGTGAATGTCATCTTCAAGAACTTGGCCAGATGCAATAAAATACTAAACAAACCACCTGTGGATATCTTATTCCCCAAGCATCATTTCAAACTATCTTCCCTCTTCCTTGAAACAGAACATCACAGCTTGGACCACTTTCAAGACAGACTCACAATAGATTTCTTTTTATCCAATGGAGAAATAGCAATAGAGTTCAAAGCTTTAGAAAAAATCAAAGATGAACCATGGAACGAGATTGATTCTACAGGTAAAAGCCATATTGATAAAGTTCGTGAAGACTTAAAACATCACAAGATAAAGATGTCCGATATCCTAGATTCGTCCAAGAAGCATACTTTAGGTTCACATGTCCTTGGATTGTTCAATAAGTTCACAGTGCAGGATTATCTAACTAGAGGTGTCACTTTCAACAAATCAGTGGTGATTGAGACTGAGAAAGTTCTTATTCATTGTCAAGATCCAAATCTACTGAGCGTTAGTGCCAAACTGAACGGGTTGGAACACCTTGTTGGTAAGTTGTATGGGAACTTAGAGATGTCTTTGATGTGATTAACGATTAACCATGCTCAACCTTGTTTTCCTATTTTGTAGGTTTATACTTGATAGTTTATACTTCAATCTATCTTTTTTCAACTTCAACTGTCTTAACTTCTCCATCTCTTCATCTGTTCCAATTATTTCAACATTTTCATCCTGCTTACTGTGGACTCTTTTAGAGTGATCATTTCTAAAATTATTGATACGAACTGAATTCAACTGTATCTTTGACTTAAGACTCGAGTTCTTCCTATCGAGTTTAGCCAATTTGATTTGAATCTGATCCACCAGTTTGTGAATTTTTGGCTCGATCTCATAAACTAGAGACTTCTTAGCATTGTTCAGATCGTATTCAGGAATCAAAGTAAAGATCCTGTTCTGATCAAGAATCATCTTCAATCTACCGAAATCGTCATTTATGCTGTCAAGCGATTCAACACTGCTTCCAAGTAATGACACCGACGTGGAAAGTGATGTTAAACACCCATTAAGTGGGTTGTTGTTAGGATAAACCATATTGGTATTGTCCTACAGCCGAGGTTTGTTTTGTTGTTAAACGCGGTTTTGTTTGTTTTGATTTTGCAATCAAATCAAAGTCGGAAGTCGGTGCTAAACCACCTCGGTTTAGTATATGCAAGATCTATATACTCCCCTTCATGTTTATTGTGATCATTATATATAACTTGCAGTTCAAAGACATCCATCACTATCGTCCGAACTTCCCCATATCACCAGGACATCATCACTTTCAGATTCTTCCGGATGATCATGACTCATAGTAATAACATCTTCATCAATCATCACGCTACTTCTTGGAGTTTCTTTGAAGTTTCGGGATCCTCGAGTCAGGTATTCCACAGAACTTTGAGTTGGCATTATAAAAGTTTCTGCATGAAATGAACCAGTCGCTTGTGGGGCTAATATCAACGACCCTTCTGCGGACGACCCTTCAATCTCTTCGATATCAGAACTCAGAACATCAACTTCCTGTTTCCTCGGTGTGTCCGTGGACTCTCCTTTCTTAATATATGTCTGTGAGACTGGGAATAGTTGAGAAAGAGTTACAGGTACATCATCTTCTAAATTCAGATCATTTTTAGCGCGTATCACAGGTGCTGATTGGCTTCTGGTATAGAGTGCATTCCAATCTTCGAATTCGAGATCAGCGGGTGGTTGGTTTCCGATGTCCCAGAGATCGTTTTTAGTAAGATACGTATCACGTTTTTCATGGATATCTTCATCACAGCTTGACCATGGATTTGGAGCTTTAAAATTGGTAATTCTGTATTGAACATTTTGCCACTCCTTCTGCGTCAATATATCTTCATAGTTCTTCTCTTCTTCAAACGAAGAAGTTTTCTTGCAAGGGGTAGCGTGATGCCTATGAGGAGTGGGTGTTACTCCAAACTCCATTTGTTTCAACTTCTGGGGCTTTCCTGACAGCTTCTTAATCATCCTATCAGTCACTGACATTGGTTTTCTCTTCTTCAGCTTTCCACATGTCTTAGATCGCACACTTCTGGACCTTTTAGCAGGGGGATTATTGGGAGCAGACTCATCTGTGGCTTTATCGAAATGAGTATTGGCATACTGAGCAAACATGTCTTTGACACGATTTGTCTCTGCTTCTTCAATATCGAAATCATCCAGTCTACTCTGCACTTGAGTTGACAAAAACGGTATATTCTCTTCACCTTCAGAATCAGATGTCACGTTATCAGCCATTTCACAGTAAGCATTGTTACAAGGATCTACCACTTTGACTTCTATGGCACTTAAAGCAAGAGTTCAAGCGAAAAGTAAATTTGTTCTCCCAACAGGATAAATGCACCAGCAAGATTGTTCCGCGAACACGTTCTGTGAAAAGCTTTTTGAACACACCAAAAAGATTGAAAAGGCCAGCCAAATCAAAACAATCAAATTTGAACCCACAGTATTGTGTCAATTCCGCAGCTTCACCATGTCGCTGTCACAGAAAGTCTCTCTCAGGGAGAAGCAAATACGTGAGTTTGCTGCGAGTTTTGTACTTTTTTCTGAGACAGAACACTTACTAACTAAGAATGAAGTTGCTTTAGAGAAAATGCTACATTTGAACATCAATTCTGAGAACTCAGATTTGACCTCGAGTTTGAATGGCGAAGAGATTATTTGGAAAGTGCTAGTTCTTGATTCAAAGAGCACAGCAATAATATCATCAGTTTTGAGAGTTAATGATCTTTTGAAATCGGGTATTACCATGCACACATCCATTTCATCATCTAGATCCCCGTTACCTGACGTTCCAGCTATTTACTTTGTTGAACCGACTTCAGATAACATTCAGAAGATTGCCAATGACATCAAAGACGATAAGTACTCCAGCTTCTATATCAACTTCACATCAATCTTGAGTAGGGATTTACTGGAAGAACTTGCAAAAGCGGTGGCTTTAACGGGTAAATCATCAAAGGTTTTACAAGTTTATGATCAGTATCTGAACTACATTGTCACTGAACCTAGCCTTTTCTCATTGGAGATCCCTCATGTCTACTCCAAATTCACGAACCCTAAGACCACTGAAGAAGAAATTAATCAGGTTGCCGAGACTATCGCTGGTGGTTTATTTGACTCGATTCTCACACTAGGGAATATTCCAATAATACGTTCCCAAACCAATGGACCAGCACAGCTTGTTGCTGAGAAGCTTGATGCTAGGCTAAGGGACTATGTTGTGAGCACAGTTTCAACACATGCTCCAGATTATTCTCAAAGATTTGTGCTGGTGTTGCTTGATCGTAATATCGATATTGCTGCAATGTTTGCTCATTCTTGGATCTATCAATGTCTCGTTGCAGATGTGTTTAAATTGGAGCGAAATACCATAACAATTGATACCGTTGAAGAAGGAAAAAAATTACAGAAGCAATATGACTTGGACCCTAAAGATTTTTTTTGGGCCAAAAACTCGCAATTACCATTCCCAGATGCTGTTGACAATGCCGACACTGAACTGAAAAACTACAAAGAGAGAGCCGCAGAACTAACAAGAGGTGCTGCTACGCCAAACTTGAACGATCTTGATGGAAAGAAAGACGACACTTTACAGCAGACTGTGAATCAACTCCCTGAATTGACAGCTCGTAAGACCCTGATCGACATGCACATGAACGTGCTCCTATCTTTGCTAAATGAACTGAAAGCAAAAGGCTTAGACGCATTTTTTGAAATAGAGCAAAGTTTGAGTGATCCAAAATCGAGAGCTCGTTTTCTTGAAGTATTGAATGGAGATGGAAACACGCACAATCTAGAAGATAAATTAAGAACATTCATTATCTTGTATTTGACCACTGATCTTCCTAATGATTTTGTTAATCAAGTTGAAGAAAGTTTCACCAAACACGAAGGTTTTGATATTGGTTCTTTCAAATATATCAAGAAATATAAAGAAAACCTGAGATTAAGAGACTCTTCAAATGTCTTGAACTCATATGCTAAAGACAGTTCCAGCTCAAATCCAGTCACGAACTCATCTGCCCTCTTTTCAGGTCTTTCATCCAAACTTTATAATTTGGCTGATGGTAAAATTGCAGAAGGTGTTGGTTCTTTAGTTTCAGGTATCAAAAATCTTCTACCGGAAAAGAAAATTATGCCAATCACAAACATTGTTGAAACCATTATGGATCCAACTAACGTAACTGAAGATCGTTTGAAATTGACTGACGAATATCTGTACTTTGATCCAAAAGCCACCAGAGGATCGCATACAAAACAACCAAGAAGACAAGCATATTTGGAAAGTGCTGTGTTCGTTGTTGGTGGTGGTAACTACATTGAATATCAAAACCTACAAGAATGGGCATCGACCAGAACATCACAAGGGAGTAACAAGTCTGTCGTATATGGTAGTACTCAAATCTTGGCACCTTCAGATTTCTTGAAAGAGATCTCACCACTAGGTCACTGAGGAAAATAACAATTACATGTTGTTAGTTTTGAGGTTAGAATGATTTTATTTTTCTATTTTCTTCAATTATCAGTGATATCAAAGACAATTTACCAACCAATGATAAAGAGATTTTATAGGTAACCTTCGGTACTCTGCAAAACGGCTGTACTTCTCTTAGCGTCCAAAAACAACACTTGGGCTTCTTCAATATCAGAGGCTGAAATCTCGTTATGACCCAACGTTTTAGAAAGTATACCAGATGGTGACAAAAGCTGTAGAGCATAACGAAGTGATGTCTTGGACCCTTCGGCAGCAAGTTTCTCTAGTGCTTCTTGAGTAATTGGTAAGTTTTCAACAGTTGCTCTCTTTTCGATGATCACCTTAATTTCCTCGGTCGAATATGGCAAAGTTCTAATGATCAACAATCTATCAATTAAATCTGGTGGGATACCATGAGGAGCTTTGATGTCCTCCGTTCCTCTCACCGTGGTTAAACCTCTGTTGGAAGCAAGAACGACAATTGGAGCGATGGATGCTTCAAGGGCTCTATTCAGGTATGTAAAGATCTCAATATCCAACATATTGACCTCATCAATGAACAGGACACCTGGAACAAGTTCAGCAACACCTTGGTCGATATATTTCTGAACAACTTTGTTGACCTCTTGACGTAATTTTTCTGTGATTTCAGTTTTCTTTGGCTTTAATAGTTGACCCATCATGGACAAAACATCTTGACCACCTTGAGGTCTAGCGTTAGCAACATCTAGATCGTTCAATGTGATATCTTGAACAATCTCCTTCTTTTTATGCACGTCGCCTTTTGGCAATGGAACGTATTCTTCAGCTTCGAGATCAAACTCAGTAGCGTAGGCATCTGATCTACCCACTCTCTTGACAGACCCAGTGTTGGCTTCTATGTAAATAACATCACCGATGGTTATCTTTTCCTTCTGAATACTTTCGTAGATACTTGGATCAAGTCTTAGAGTCTTTGTACCTTTGGCAGATTTCAAACCAACAATAACGTGAGAGATGGTCTTACCGTAACCTCCCAATGGATTTTCACTCTCTTCAGGTGTCAATTCTGTAACCTCACCTTCATAAACTTCTTTCGTCTCCTTTATTCTCAGACCGATTGACCTTCTAAAATTCTCCATCAAAGCCTCTGTCTTCTTCACTTCAACCGAGTACAACTCTGAACCAACAATAGGAACAAAAGGGACTTTAGGCCCTAGTTCTTGGGAGATGGCTAAAGCTATGGCAGTTTTGCCGGTAGCTGGACCACCAGCAAGTAAAATAGCCTTACCTGACATCTTCTTGGCTTTTATCAAATCAACAATCACACCAGCAGCTTCTCTGGCTTCAGTTTGACCAACAAAACCATGGTCGATAGCCTTTGCAATACCACGTTCATCAAGCCCCAAACCTTTAATATGTGTGTGTGCAGCGGTTCTCGATTCACGTGCAGTTGTATCTTTGACCTCGCTGATCTGGACCATTTTTAAATTTTATTTTAATTGGGCTGTTGTTTAGTTGTCTACATCAATGAAACCTTTTGGCAGTTTGTTTATTTGGCACTTTGGAAATTTTTGGCAAAGGGAAGGCGGTGAAAATCCGGAGTTTACACGTGATGCCAGCTAATCAAACCGGGGTGTAATTTAACAAAACTGGTCAACTTCCGCTTTGGGAAAATTGAAAACATGAAAATTCAAATTACCGAAGCTACGAGTGAAACTGTCCACGAAATTTCGACAATTTTGAGCATAATATATAGAACAGCCCCCTAAACTGTCACAAAACTTCTCAGACATTCATTTTCACTATACCGTCTATTGAGAGTTCCTACTACGCAGCTTTCATTCCCATATCTTGTCTTCTTGTCCCCTTTGTTCCGTCCCCCTCAAGCAGCTACAAATCTCACTTCCACAAAGACAGAAACTAAAACAACTTTAACGATATGATGGAGCTCCTCACACCCCCATCCTCACAGTCTTTTGAAAAGAGATCTGATAGTGATGATGAGGCTTCTCTGATAAATTCTGATGATTTCCGGCCCAAAGAGAAGACTCAACCATCCAAACAAGATGAACAATCAAAGGAATCAAAACCTAGGATGAAGAGGAAGCCAAAAATGAAATACAGACCTCCAAATGGTACTGTGCTTAACGTTGAATCATATCAGCCAGAAGTGCCGATAATGGATCAAGATGATTGTATTGACTACGAAGACGTTGGATTCTTACACTATGCTCTCAAATACTCCAAGAAGATTGCTGTTGTAACTGGAGCTGGCATTTCAGTTGCTTCGGGCATTCCAGATTTCAGATCATCGAACGGTCTTTTCCAAGGTTTAAAGTCTTCAACTTCTTCTGGTTCAAATGGTAAAGCACTTTTTGATAGCGACGTCTACAGGGACGATGAATCAACTGCCAAATTCCATGCTATGATCACGCAGCTACACAAGATGACAGAGGATTCCAAAGCCACTCAATTTCATCACCTTCTCAACGATATATCGGGTGAGGGAAGGCTATTGAGACATTACACACAAAACATCGACTGCTTGGAATATCAACTACCACATTTACAAACATCGGTTCCTATAAAAGCCAATCCACCATACCCTCCAACTATTCAATTACATGGTACTATCAAGTATATGTATTGCGCTAAATGTCGTTGGAACACAGAGATGCAACCATCACTATTCGATAATGAAGAAGTGCCAGTATGTCCTGAATGTTTGGAACTGGATGAGGTAAGGAAACTTTCTGGTAGAAGGTCTCAAGGCGTTGGTTGTCTCAGACCAAGAATTGTTTTATATAATGAGTTCCATCCAGATGGTGAACATATTGGCAAGGTCTCAACTCTCGACTTGAAATCGAAGCCTGATTGTTTGATTGTGGCTGGAACGTCATTGAAAATTCCAGGTGTCAAGAGACTTGTGAAGGAGTTGGCCAAGTCTGTTCATGCTAACAAAGGGTGTGTCATCTGGGTTAACAGAGATGAGCCATCGATGAGTATAGTTGATTACATTGAGCACTTGGATTTGATTATAACAGGTGACTGTCAGGATATCCCAGATATGGTTGATAATTATTCAAGATCCTTATTGAAAACTAGAAAAAAAAGAGGCAGTAGAATGTTACAAGATGATTCAGTATCTTCGAATAAAGCACCAAAGAAAAGAATGAAAAAAGAAGATGATGGTAAAATTCAAATGAGATTGGAACAACTTGTGGCGAAAATTAATGACAGTGCTAAATGATAAAATATCAAACTAATAGATTTGATTTCTACAAAACTTTAAGAAGTCTGATGAAAAAAGAAGGTGTATTAGCGTAACGTTTAAGGTTCAACACTGTAGAAAGAACAACTTGTACCTAATCATCTTCTTCGAATTCCAACTGATCATTAGGTTCCTTTGGTTCTTGAGATTCAGCCCACTGGGTAACATCGTCAATATAACTCAGGATTGTACTTATACTTTCTGGATTTTTAGCTTCTAGCGGTAGAAATTGCACCATACCAAAATCATCAACAAGATGTGCAATGGCTTCATTCAATCTCGCAAATTTTGGGTTTGTTTCGTTATTCGCATCATTTACTAATAACAAAGGATCTGGGTTCAAGAATTTTTTCAGTTGTTTCTTTGAATATTCATCCTTGATCAAATCCAATTTTGAAAGAACGTTGATATGAGGGAGTTCCAAAAGAATCATTGCAGACATTGCACTCAAAGCACCACTGAAGAATTTGGAACGATCTATTATGAAAGGTGCTTCTAGTAAATATGTGGCACATAGGCTGAAGTTCAAGCCTTGCTGTAGATGTTTGACAATGGTAGGTAGCACCGGGACGTGGGTATAAAGCTCTATCTGACCAGGACAGTCAAATATCAAATATTCATCGTTATAGTCTCCGATTTCCTCATCTAACCAATCCAAATTCTGTAAAAGGTACTCAAAGCAGTATATTAATCCACCATTTGGACCGAGATTCAATTCTTCCATCACATCTTGTAAAGAGATCAAATCACGGATATCTATGGTGAACTCGTACTCGTTAGCCTCGGCCGCTGGATCAAGATTGACTATATGGGCTCTACGGCCGATGCTTTGCATGTGTGATATCATAGCATTGCAAAAGGTACTCTTAGTGGATTTGTTAGTATCATGAGGATTGCAAAGATGGAGCCGGGAGTACAGCTACATATAAAAATTGAGTTCACTCACCTTGCCGACACCAGCTGGGCCTAGGACTAGGGTTCCGACTCTAGACATGGCTTTCTAAAGATGGTGGACAGAGAAAGCTGGTGGCGAGTTTACAGAGCGATGAGATTTGTATCACTAGTTTGAGAAAAATTTCATTCGCGGATTGCCACGGGCTTCGCAACCGGGTGATGTAAAATATTGGCGTTTCGTTAATTCATTATATTATGTCTCAGTTGTGCTAGATCTCACGAAGCACTATCAACTGCGAGCTGATTCAGAAGTTCTCTATCAACTTCCCATTTTTTCTCCGTCACTTTTGGACCCACCCTTTTCGCCAAATGTCTCAGCGTACTTTCAATCGTAACTTTGGTGTAACTTGGGAGTTGCTTCTTCAAAATTTCGATCATCGTGCTCACTGTAAAATCACTCTCGTTCACTTGATCTGCAAACTTCTCTAAATCTTGTTTGTTGGTGATGAGCGATTTGGCCTTCTTCTTTGCCGGGGAGTCATCACTAGAAACTTCCGTATTTGAGAATGTTCTTTGTTCTATTGTAGACTTCCAATAATCTGCATTTGGACCAATAGGAAACACTACGTTCTCTTTCAGTATCTCCAGCTTGAAAAGCTTCTCCGTGTCTGATTTCCATGAAAAGACGGGAACCAAGGGACCTAGTATCTTTCTTGTGGAAGTGGTCTTAGAATCATCTTCAAGAAAGTCCTCAAAATCATCCTCCTCTTCCTCTTCCTCTTCCTCATCATCGTTGTCGGACACTTCATCACCTTCACCTTCTTCATCTTCATCACCAGCATCATCCCAATCCACGAAATATTCTTTTGGTTCTTTGAATGGATCGGTGGCGATCGTGATATCTATTGGTCTAGAATACGTACCAACCCATGATCTTGCATTTTCATAGAATTTAATGATTTTAACCTCCATTGGCGATCTCTCCAATTGATTCTCATAAATATATGCCGAGTTTTGTGTCAAAATTGAGGCTGGCTTCAATCTTTTTTGCGACTCAAACCAGCTTTGTAAGTCACTTGGAACGTTGTTGGATTCAAATTGTGCTTCAAACTGTTGGATCGATTGATCGAAAGCATCACCTTTCAAAAGCAGGTAATCGAATAACTCAGTGTCTTCTCTGAGATAGAATGGTTTGAATGTCTTAGAGTAGTCAGATAAGAAATCATCTTCTTTTTTCTTTTGAACGACAGGCGTGGATGCTTTGATTTTAAAGAAATTTGATATCTGTAGTTTGGTTGTCTTTTTTTGTTTGCGCTCTTCTTCTTTTTGCTTTTCTTCTTCTTTCTTCAACTTCTCCTCTAGTCTTCTCTTCTCTTTTTCTTCTTTTTCTTCCTGTTTCTTTCTTTCTCTTTCTTCTTTCTCCTCCTGTTTCTTTCTCTCTTTTTCTTCCTTCTCCTTCTTCAATTGTTCTCTTTTCAGTTCGCTTTCCTTCTTCATTTTCTCTTTCTCTTCTTCTTTGATTCGTTTCTCTTCTTCCCTTCGCAGTCTTTTTTCCTCTTTCAGCTTTTTCTCGGCCTCTTTGGCTCTTTCACGCTCGAGTCTCTCCTGTTCCCTTTTGCGATCCCTTTCTTCTTTCTCCCTCTGCTTTTCCAGTTGTTTAGGCGTAGACTTCTTCACAGAAGTCGAAACCGGTTGTGAGGAGGACGGAGAAATTTTTCCAGGCGTTTTCATTTGTTTGACCAAATCATCAGTATCAACCATGGTCGCGTCTTCAACATCATCATTATTTTTGTTCGATAGATCGATCACATTAACCTCTTCTTGTTCAGATTTCGCGTTGAAGCTGCCCCCAGAAGGATCAATTATTATGGTTCCAACCATTCTCTACTATGGTCAAGTATACCTCACAGATCTATGGAGTAATCGGTTTGGAATGCCTATGAACTGAACGCGTTTCCCATCAAAACGGAAAAAAACCACGCGTTTCCAGTAGAAAATGTTCACTCTGTTGAACATCCGAACATCTACAAAAATAAAACAACCCCGCGAAAATACTGCGCTTACCGAAACGGGAATATAATGTGTCGCAGATTTCATAACAGAACAAAAACCGCAGATAGAATGCCATGAAGCTATACTGACTGTAGCTATCCGATTTGTGGTTTACCAGTTGTCGCTTGTGTTCCGGACGCTTGCCCCAAGTCCCAACAAGTGGATGTTACTAACAGTGCAGTATATGTTGCTTCTCATGTTCACCACTGACTTGATGCAGGAAACTGTTTGTCGTCGTTGAAGACTGGAAACTTTCATATTAGCCAGGCGAAGGGGCACGGCGAGTCAACACCCCCGCAGACCTTACTGTCCAGGTTTCCCTGATCAGTAAATGAAGATACAACTTCCCGGTTAGACATTTTCTGCCCTGTTGAAGCTGTGTAATCCCAGTACTGATGAACAAATTATGCTAGGCGCATGCGCTGCTCGTTTGGCTCGCCATTTGTTTCAAGACGCTGATGGCGAGATTCTTTCTGTCAGGAGGGGTGCTTTGTTTCCTATGCGATAAGTATAATTTGATAATTTGGTTTCGGCAGTACTGACGCTTTAGGTGATCTTAGTTTTTCATTATAAAAGGTCGAAGGATACTTTCCGATTCGACTAACCAACCATACGTGCTTCATCTGACTGAAAGCTGCGGCGAATCCTATGGCATGACGTTTACGTGTGTGTTCATTTAATTGTACTGTCAAAATTATTCCCATGATCTCAAGAGATTATCCTGGCCCATTCCTCCATACTGAAGCTTTACTTGAACAAAATATGTTAATTCCACCTATTCTACTTCCAACACTGGCCATCTTCCTCTCCATAAACGATAAGAAATTCCTTTGATAGGGTTGTCGGTCAGTTGTGCCTAAGGTGTTGAAAGAAATTATTTCTCGATTTTAGCATGGGGCCGAAGCTCACAGCTCTCCTGATGTTGTTGGTGCATTCTCATCGCATTTATATACCTCTATTCACATCAATCATCGATATCCCAGTCTCCTCAAGTACAGCTTGAATAGGGACTCGATTTTCACAAGTGGTGCCCTTGACCTTTTTCCATCAGTATGATTTTTGGCGCTATACATTACTTCCTTCAACTTTTATGAGACGAATCCTTCAAGCAGAAACGTGCATCACAGAACACTTTTCTAGAAACAATTGAGTCCAGAGCTCAACTGCGCCTGTTGGTACTCTCAGAGCTGCTAATATTTAAGGAGAAAATGTCACCTCGTGACTCCCGACTAATCTGCTTTATCACTGAGATCCCAATAGTGGGTTTGGCCAGTTTTTTAACATTCTCTACATCTATTATTGGATATTGATTGCTGTACCAGTTGAGTAGCCTTAACATCGGTGCATTTTTGCTCGTACTAAGAACTGTCATTCTGCCAAAATGGGTTTGAATTCCTTTTGAAAAGTGACAAAAGCCTGCAATAGGTATTTTACTGGACTACTCATACCGTCCTATTTTCTTGGGCTACTCATACGGTCCAGTGCAGAGAAAGCAGTACGCACTTCGCCGAAGTTTCCCTTCTCATAAGGTCTGTGCTCTCTAAAGTGGCTTTTAAAGTTGCCTGTGGTATTTCCGTTGCTGGTACTGATTGTTCTTTAATGCCCATGGGATGAGCCGATGCCATCGTTGAGAGAACCTTCATTCCAATTAGTTGATGCACATTTGGTACCACTATCTTTGTTCCACGATAATCTTGTTGTCTGCACTCTGCCAATCTGCCTGTGTTTGCCGTTGATGTTTTTCCACCTTTGCCGAGTTAAATTCTTTGGTCGCCTCACATATAAACGAGAATTTGGCGGAATCGTTTCCTCAGACGACTGCAGCCAGAACTCTGCAGTACACTTGGCAGCACTATAATTGAAATTGTTCCAGGCCATCACGATGTATTGAGAGTGGTACGACTTCTGGGTCACATTTTGGAGGCTGGTCCTTCTTATATGGTGAGTCCTTCTAGACAAACTAGGACAACAACATGCAAGCGTTCCTCGATCAAGATACATGTCTTAACACTTTCAGTGTGCTGACTTCCGTGTTTCAAGATACAATTTTGCAGCAAGACCAATGGCTTTGAAGCTATGGCATTGAAACGTAAAAATAAGTTCATAAATTCATTAAAATAATTTGGTAATCTGGATTCACTGTTTAGATCAATCTCTGCATCGTATTAGTTCTAGAGGAACATTCCCAAAACAGGATCTTCTCTTAGATTTGTTTCGACAACATGATAGATTTCCATAAGCAAATTCGGAAACTTTTGATTGAAATACTGGTAAAATCCGTCTGGGAGGGGGCTCATTTTCGGCAACAACTCTGTGGGTATTTCATTGAAATGGTGGTACTTGTTTCTCAAGGCTCTCAACAAGTCCATCAATCTATCAGGGTGGTACTTTCTATATTTACCCAAATTGTCAATAAAGATCCTGTCAAAACTCTCACACCAATCACGACCAAACACACTTGTAGAAACGGCTTCCAATTCTTGCAACAAAAAGCTTGGTGGGTCTCTTGATTCGACTTCAAAACGGTCACTCACCTTCAACAGAAAATCGAGCTTCTTTGAATTTGGCCAAAAATACGGATGGGATAGGACCTGTGATGTACTTGGTCTGGATTTTGGATCGTTGGCAATCATACTCGATATCAATGCTTTTGCTTCGGCAACATTGTCAGGCATGATATCCAAAGCATCTAATGAGGATTGTCTGTTAATGATATGGGCTTCTCTATGATACTTGTCACCAAATGGATGACCACCATTGGATAAAATATAAAAGAAGACACAACCCATTGAGAAGATATCAACAGCTCTGGTCAGCTTTCTATTCAGCATTGGATCAAAGACAACAGGATCAACAATAGAATTAGCCGAAGTGTTGAAGGATTGTTCACTGCTCAAGCTTAAAGATGATGAGAAATTGATTAAAAGTTCGGGAGCTCTCCAGCCTGATGTACCAGCAGCATGCTGAGTGGTGGCCTTGAATGAACTTTCATCAGCTTCCAATCTTTTACATAGACCAAAATCAGATATCAAGATTCTAACGGGTGAAAACTGTTGATCTTTGGTCTTCAGTCTTTTTGGTGGAGCGACAAGAATGTTTTGTGGTTTGATATCTCGGTGAACTATCTTCAGTGAATGCAGATGGTGCAAACCTTTAGCAACTTGTTCTAACACATTCACTGGGTCCATCAGCCCAATGAGCTCTTGGTGCTCAGATGGTTTCTCGATGACCCCTTCAAGAGTTGTAGAGCATAACTCTAAAGCAATGTGCAGAAATCTGTCCTTGTTCTCACTGTAAAAGTATCTGATGACATTTGGGTGATCATCACTTTCACTCAGCAATGAAATTTCACGACTCGCAACATCATAAAAGTCCATCAACATTCTCTTTACGGCAACATCTCTATTCTGGAAGGAACCTTTGTATACCACAGTACCATACGAACCATATCCCAAAACCTCATTCTCGTAAAGAATCAAATCGCTTGGTGTTGGGTCCAATTTCTGTGACCCTGTAACATCAGTGATTTCATTGGCATCTTTTCTCTTGTTTTTCTTACCACCTCTGGTGCCTCTCTTGCGTTTCTTTGAAGCGCCAGGCTCATGTCGCTCATGTGAGACTCGTTCTTCATGAGGGGGTTCAACAATCTTCACTTCCTTCTTCACTTGGGTCTGTTTATCATCCATTTCATTCTCAATTTCCTCTTTCTCAGCAATATGGGTGTCTTTTTCGATGTCTGTTTCATTTTGTACAACTCTTGGATCGATAGAGACCAAATCAATTCCTTCGTACTTTTGTACGTCCACTCTTTTCAACTGAAAGCCAACCATATTCAATCCCTCATTGACTGAAGGGATTAGTCTGAACCTTCTCAATGCAAACACCATCGTAACGACCATAACCAAAATGATAACACCTATCAATGCAGCATACACCAAGTCAAACAAGAACTTACCAAACACAGTATCAGCAAACCCAGAGCCACCCCTAGGTATTTTTGGAATTTCCATCTGGGGGACATGTGATGTCATATGTCTGTAAGATCTATCAGAAGGCTGAATGACCTGAAGTTCATTGGTTCCAGGTGTGTAATGTGGATCATTTGCATCGGTAGATCTTGAGGCAAATTCTGTGTGCTGTGGATGAACTATCAAGCCCAAAGTTTGTGAGGCGGTGCCGTCGTTGACATCATGCACCCCAATCATAGCTTCTCGCAGTTGTTCTTGAGAGTTCGTGAAATGAACTGCACGCCATCTTTCACTCAATGAATATTTTGAGTTGAAAGAAGATTTTACGAACATAGAATATATCTCACCTCCCAAAGCGAACCAGGAGCCAGTTGACGTCATGGCAATATAAGTGGAATCACCTGTATTCTCATCATAGCGTTTCAAAGGGTGTGGTAAACAAAGTTGGATATGTTCATACTCTAGGATGTTATTGATTCTATAATCATCGACAATGTCAAAGAGATTGACTATGGTATGGTCTAGTGTACTCTTCCATTTCACTTTTTTTGAATCATCAATTGCCATAATGCTGTTCTCACTGAAAGGTGAGAATGCAAGTCCATCAAGCGAGTTTTTGTTTTGTTCCACCAAATCGTAATCGATGTTGTTTGGTCCCCACGTTGAATACGTTATATTCCAATAGGTACCACTTCTTGAATGTATGGACAACTCATAGGTAGTCTTACCTAGTGTAACTGCACCTAAGCCTTCATGTTCGGAAGTAACACAGGTGTTGTCAACAGCACAACTGGTAGAGCCATACGAGGATAAAATAACACCTGTTTTCAAATCAACTGAATATAGCGATGTTTTCCTAACCCCGGTGAAGACCCGTTCACCGTTATTGATGGATATAGGACTGTTCAGCACCAGCTCGTTAACTGTGCTCGAAATCCTGGTCAATCCTGACTCTCTGGTGAAAAAGTACAGTACACCATGACCGTACGGTTCCACTACCCACTCTAAGAACTCGTCTGGGTTTTCGTGTAGGCCTTCTGGATGACTTGTGGAGACTTCAACTAATGGAGAATCGCCTTTGATGGACCAAACCACTTCACCCGTATTTCTTCTCAGTGCGTGAAGCCCGCCTTCAATATCTGAAGCAATGAGTATGTCTGTCACATGGTAGTTAAATATGTGTCTCAGTGACGGGTTCCTCACGTGCTCATGGGGCCTCTGTATCAGCTGTTTATCTTCGTTTGGTGAATCTTCATCTTCATGAATTGCCTGCAATGAAGAGTAACCGCCCACAGAAGACAGATACGCTGGGGGTATCATAGCCAGAAGCACACAAAGCATGGGTAGCAGGACGTATACTAGTTTCCTTATGGGCGAAAACTTCATTGTGGATGTGTGAGTAGGGTGGGAAGGTTCTTATGTATAAGAAGAATCTGTGGAATTCTTATCTCGACTCAAACTTTGTGCGGCTAGGGCTTTCAGCGATTTTGATCTAGTAGAACTACTCTGCGCGACTCTATTGAAGAGCACTAATGATTTTTGTGGGAAGATTGCGCTTCCAGTGCGCTGTGCTGTGTGACTTCAGAATAATTCTACGCCCTGTTTAGCACTTTTTCACATCAGATTTTTTTTCTTGTTGAAGCCGATTTCCAGAAAATGGCCCGATTTCCAATGGCAGATATTTGGTTCGAAGCCTCCGGGTCACGTTTTGATTTCTACAAGATCTCATAAGTTTCAAATCATAATATTAAGGTACAATTCCACCACTCCAAAGACGCATTCGTATTCCAATAGACTTTCTTGTACTATGGTAGAATCAACATCACTAAGCCTTCATAAAAAACCGGTATGAAGGCAAAAGAACTAAAAGACTTTCGCTTAAACAAGATAAACAAAAGTATCAACCTCGTCGTCAAAGCTTCTTTCCCGAAAATGGGAGCCCCATCGAATCAACCAGCGGCAACATCAAACTTATGACGACTCAACAATACCTCTCAGAATTCTAATGTTGCCAAAGTAGGCATCATAGTGCATGCCTTCATTTCCATTCCTGCTATTTCTTGGTCTGTTCTTGTGTTCCAGACCAGGAAGCGGCCAAGTACAAGTTAGACCCAGTCTGCTGCATTCATAACAACTTGGTTTGCTCTCGCAGCATCTCTTCTTACGTTGACGACATGTCAAGCATCCCATTCTAGATCTCTTTACTTTGATTGTACCATCTTTACCGATTCTGGTGTTCGATTTACCCATGTTAATGGACGATTTTCTGTGATTTGGTGAATCATGGTTGTGGGAATCTAAAGATGATGCTGATGAGATTGAGGCATTTGGAGAGTTGGAGCTCTTGTAAGTGTATGATGGGGATGAAATAGATGAGGACTCGTCATCATTTTCAAATGTGTTCGATTTCCTTTGTCTTCTTAAATTAGACTGCTCGACCGTCATGTTGAACTCTGGATACGATGAAGGAACTGGTTGGAACTGTTGATTGGGAGAGCCTTGATAAACTTCACCCAAAGAGTTCATAAGTTGGAATTGTGGGATCTGTTGTTGGTGTTGTTGATGATACATCCAGTTGGTAGTCATAGAACCTTGTTGTTGCGTTGGTTGTGGGAATTGATCATAATTGAAACCTCTCGAGCTGAAATGTGGTGAGGCATTCAGAGGTGAAGAGTAATTGTTCAATGTTGATGGATGTTGTTGACTGTGTGTACCAGAATTGGAAGAGGCCAAGTTTGGAGTTAAATCTCCGTTTACTAGAGAATTGTTTGAAAACGTCTGGTTCAGATTGCGCTCCATATCAGTATAATTTAGCTATTGATTTATAGCGATGTTCTGTATGTCCAGAGTGTATCAGTGGAATATTTAGGTATATTAATTGATAAGATGTGGTACCGTGAAGCACTTCTGAACGTTTTACCGAGTTGCTCAGAATGGAAGCAACTATGTTGAAAGGCAGAAAAGTGATTATATGGCTTTATATTTATACAATTCACGTTTGAAGTGTTTCCAGTAAAAATTCATCAAAATTATCCAATCTGCTTTCAAATTATGTACAAACCGTTCAAGTCGAAGTCTAAATTTTCCCATCGAACTTATGCAGAAGTACGCACATCGCGGTAGTAATTTTTTCCAGGACAGCTTGAGGCCACATGATATTAAATATTTTGCGTACCCTCTGTGCGTCTTGCCATCTTCCAGAAAACAAATTTCATGCAGGTCAAGCACGAATTTTTGGTACTAAACTTCCTTTTCGATTAAGAGACTTCCAAGCCTCTCTTGCTGATCCGGAACAGCTTTGATTTGATTTTGTATACCTGATCGAACAAGCTATCGACTAGTGTTAACTTTCACGGCTTTGAATAGCACACTCATGTGTCCTATCCATTACTGTAGTTCTGGAAGATCTCGTATATCTCTTTAGCCATTTAATTGATTGAAAACTACATCAACGCGCTATAGCACTCTTAGCTGGGAAACTATTGAAAATGACCTACCTCGGCCTACGGACTAATGGTTTACCAAGCATAGACTTTCCTAAAAAAGCTAGACTTATTCTATTTTCTGCTCACCCAGCTGTACCTTCAATGAAACCCCATATACTTTCTAATCTTACGTCTTTTATTAGGATTAATTCCACTTCAACAAAGTCTTGTAGTGCCAATGAAACTGGCCTCTGAAATAAGTTAAGGTTACTTATCCCACGACAGAGAGAGTTCATTCATTCTACCGGCGCGTTCGAAATATCACGAAATATGTCAACGAATAAAGAAAAAGAGACTAAAGTCTATTTTAGGATTCAGTCCCCGAAAGATCAGCAGTCGCCCCTCAACGGAAGACGGTCGGTAAGCCCGCAAGTGCCTGCAATCGTAACTGAAAGACGTATTTCTTCTACAAACTCTGAGTTATTCGATATATATTAGTGTTGTTAAGTTGTTTGCCATAAGACGCTGCCTGTGCTATGTTTGAGTAGGTGATACCCAGTCCGTTTTGGGGACCACTAGCTGAGAATAGTTAACTAAAAGCAAATCAGTATGCCGCCATAATATGTCGATCACAACTAAGCGAGCCGTTTATTTATCGTACTTTGCACCAACTCTAAGACCGATATCTGTATATCGTTTGCTATACGTCGTCCACAATTCCACATGCTATGAGTCCTCGTTTGAGCGCCAGTCTCAATCGGCCCTCCAGGACGAAACCAAATGTCTTAGCTTTAACTAAGCCTATATCTCAAACTAATTAGTGTCAGCTATTGTGCGGAAAGTCCGTTTGTCGATCTGCCATGAGTTGCCTAGGGCACGTCAAGTAGTTTCAGATATTTCATTTTCCCGAATTAACAGTGTGTTGACCCCCAGTGGTGCAGGGGAAAGGAAAAGGAAGGCGAAAGCTCTTTGGAAAATCCCACACACGTCGACTTGAAATCAGAGATCATACCTGAACATGTTCCGATCATCTTTACACCAAAGGGTGCGGCTGGTAGGTTATGTCTAATTACCCAACTGTTAATCTAGTTTGACATCTGTCATGTGGAGAGAGACAAGGAAGTTTCATCTATGATTGTCTCAACAGAGATATTCGAATCGTGACGTAGAGCATGGTCTAGTAATTTGAAGTACGTTGATGGCATCGGATTTTTGCTGATCAGTGCTGATCAACCCTTCTAGAACGCTCACGGGTAAATAAATTAAACTCCACCTCAGTGTTCCGGTCGGGTTTTTAGGGCCGCCAGAAAAACCTCGGTCAAAAGTGAGATCTAATGATAGCATGGCATTACTTTGTACCCAGACCTATCATGACCAGCATCACATTTCAGATGAAACGAAGAGATCAATGATGTAAACTCAGTGTGGGAAATTACGGCGAATTATGAATTTTGATACCGTTGTTGCCAGAAACTTACGACGTTCACAAACGCTTGAGGGGTGTTCCTTTCCTGGAAGGGTATGATGTTAGACTTATATTAGTCACCACCCGGCCTAAGAGGTTTCATGACATGCTTCATCTGGTGGCTCTATATGCTGCTCAGAGGCCAACGCCTCTGTGTTCTCGGGTCTAGTCGCCCGAAGGGGTGGTTGGGTGATGGTCGCTAGAGACCCTGAGCGCGATCGAAACTAGGTTGGGAAGCTCAATGTCGGTTCTATGAGTGCACCCGGGCCTTTCTGCAATTTACAGATACTGCAGGTTAGTTACCGAACCCAGGGCTCTCCCTCTCTCTTCTCTCAAGATCCCATTCGTCTCAATCCAGTCTCAGTTCACTTATTGTATATGCGATGCGACCTCATGTGGGAAGAAACATTTTCAGGCATCACTATTTCTACATTAAAGTCCTAGCTGAGCGTGACAGGATTCTAGAAACATTGCTTGCTTCATGGAAGGTTCCATTTCTCCCGGACATATAGATTAACTGAGTATGTTTACACACTTTGTTTCTAGCGAGAATGATGCCCCATCTCGGGAGAGCTTGAACCAACATTCAGAATCAACAGAGAGCGGACAATAGCACCTGCTGATGGTGTAATCTAGCTAGTATATGAACCGATGGCGCTTGTTTGGTACAAAGAGATATTAGGGGAGGCATCGGTGGTAGGTTGAGAGCATGCATACTTCTCCATTTGTCCTCCCCTGATGGTCGCTCTTGAATGTAATCGCGAATTTTAGTAAGAGTTCTCTGTGGAGCAAACAGGAAAGGACACTGTTGATTTGGTTGTCGGCATCTCCTTTGTCACTAGTTTGAACGCTTTCAGAATAAAAACCCTGATTCTCCCGGTACAGTACAACGCAGCTCAGGACAAATGATTTCTATTTTGCGTGAGATCTTGTAGGCCACATTCAAAGAGTAATATGTATAGCATCTTATCGTGTGTTGTATAGAGATAAAAGCAGAAGTTCTACATGCCCTAGGCTGCATTCCACCACTTCTCCAACTTCAAGTTTTGTGTTGAATTGCTCTGATCTCACCTCAATGTTGTTTTTGCTCCTAAATAAGCAGCTGAGGTTTACTCAGTATCCCTGACCTTGCACGGCAATGTTCAAAAACTTTTTGAGGAGAAAACAGTCAATAAACTGGGTGGCCGTTAATATTTTCAACGGCACGACAAATAGGTTTTTTTGTCTACGTCCGTTAGTGAAAGAGCGTGATAAGCCGTGTTGAGAATATTGCCACTTGTTCTGCCGCGGTTGGATCATTCCAAAAACCGAATGTCGATACTAGTTCATGTCTATTGACTCATGTTATCCAAAGAACTTAAGGATGTGTTTCTCTTAACTGTTGGAACCGAGAGATTAATATGGTCAGTGGAATGCTTTAACTATACGTCAGAATCAGTTATATCACGATTAATTTTGTTTGACTTTTCTTGTTTTTTACAATCTAATTTAAATTACCGGTACTAGACGTAATGATAAAAAATAGAATAGATTTCTGTCTTAGTCTCAAAGAATAAGCTCTAGTGTCCATTCTGTTGGCTTTATCCCGTTTATTTGTTCCTAAGCACTTTAAAATCACCTCAGTCTTTTTCAAAAGATTTAGAAATTAATGTCTCAAAAATAGCTATCTTATTTTCCACTATCGTAATTGAAAATTCCGTCAAAAGTCAAAAAAAATTCATATTCTCAAAAGTGGGTATATTGATATCCTCTTGAGTGGAAAACACACTATTAATACTAAGGATATAAAAGTCTCAGAACGACAGATTGTAGACAAATTTTCTTCGAGTCTTTCCTACTGAGCTACGAGTATGCAAGAGGATGCAGATATCGGGAGTTTTTCGGGTTTGAGCCGTTCAGCTCATCTCTCCTCGAAAACGCTGGATCAAAATTCAAAGCTTGCGATTGAGCGACTGCCGAGACAGACATATCTGCTCGTGGAATGTCACTCAAATCCGAGCTGCGTTATGATTACGCCATGTGAGTGAAGTGGTCACTTAAGACTTTTGTACTCAAAAAGAGCAACCTGGCGTACCACAATTAGAATTCAATTACTAGCTCATGAGTTACGTGTAAATATAATCAATACGGGACCTAATTTGTATTACTGGTTCGTAAAACGTCGTGCTATAAAAGTATGAAAAGATAGTTAACTTTAAACTTTCAGACCAAGAGCACATTCTTATATTATTTTTGGAAGTTTTTAGTTCATCAACTCTAAGAGTCTTTCTAATTAAGTGTTTACTAAGGGTGACGATATACTTAAATTTACAAAAATAACAACTGCTGTCGTTTAGAAGGAGTACCGGCCAATTATATAATAATCATGATGTCCAATTGCAATGCGTACTTTTTTTCAATTGAAGAATTTTAAACGAGGTTCTTCTACCGATCAGATCCGACACTTTTTCAAATAATTTTGATTAGAGCTGTCAAAAATTCTATTTTGCAAGTGACTACGTGCCGCGAATATCGATACCAGCGTATATGGCAAAAATATCATAGCTTGTTATTCAAGCTGTGACGCAGTTTTCACTGTTCTGAAATCACCTACACTAGCTCGCAAGGATAAGTTCATCTCCGTACTTGGGTCGCAAGCTCCCTGGGGTTAATATGTCATAGCTATATGCCCCTCTCGTGGCGAACAGCGTCTTCTCCAGGCATGAATTGGTGTTATATGATCTACTGGCTTATGAAATCAACGATTATTAATTATACTTTAATCTCTTAGTAAGATAGTGATGAGATGGCCACTGTCACCGTCAATGTATTGACCAATGTTACTATGTTAAACAGAATAAGTACTAGTGGCCGCTGATTTTTACATAATTCTGTCAAGCGTAATAAAATTAATCGAATTGGGTCCACCATGGGAGTTGTAACTTGTAAGAGAAAGGAGATGACTTAACCTCGAACATGGGCCAACTAACGAAAGGCTTTCCCGTATTTAATATTCATCCAGCGAGTAGTTCCGGAACCCACGGCCATACGATCACGAAACTTCAGAACTTGAGGATCATCAATTCCACCGCAGGTCTCGTAAAACTTGCAGACCCCGATCGAAATATTTTTCGTGGCCCTCGTAAAACAGCCGTGGCGCTTCTATGCGGGACTAGAATAGAAGACTCGAGCCTGAATTTGCCTTGCTGGTTGTGGTATGTCGAACCGCAATGAGGGGGGATCGCTACAAGTTTCTGATACATCCTCGGTGCACCATCCGTGTCAGTTTCCAAACCGCTGACACTTGAAGTTTTAATCTTTATAGTGAACATCAACATCAAAACATGCTGCAGTGCCGCTTGTGCAATGTGTATCTAGACGTTTGAACTTATAGAATTAAATACTGCACTCTTGATAGATAATTATGGCTCTACTTCTTGAATATCCTATATCGGCCAGTGATTACTGAAGCATAACAGCCTGATTGATCATTGATTCTAGTATTACTATCATCATATTCAACAATAGCTAGCTCAGTTTGTCATGGCGTATCTCATGTCTCACAGCTTACTTTGAGGCACCATTTAAATACACACGCCAACAGAACGGCAGCAGAATCCTTGATCAATTCAACGTCGTACTAGACGCGTCGCATGGTAATAGAGTTGAAAGCTGATTACATTGATATGTCGCTAGAAGTTTCTAAATATGACAACATACCACGACTTCAGTGTAAAACTATGCTTCTTTCTGTTAGCTGAATAAACACCTATTTACACTCGTGCATATACCGCAGTGATACAGATTTATAACTTTCGCGCTGGGCACTTCCTGTTGTTAGTAAGTCAAGTAGTCGTTTGTTTTAACTATTGTTACTCAGCTCTTGAAGAAAACCTAACGCCACCTGATCTTTGCTTCTCTGCGGCCGTGCTCTTTACGCATCGACATGCTCACAAATAGAATATTGCTTCAATATGATTAAGCCAAAATGACCAAGAACAAGTGCCTATAAAGACTGCGAAGTATTTAAATATACATTTTGAACGCAGTTAAACAAAGACTTTTTTTTTTTTTTTTTTTTTGCCTTAAGCACTTTATTAAACGATCTATTCTATATACTTTCAGCTCATTGTCTCATTGTAGAGTACAGCATCTGATTCTCCTCTATCCCGTTCTTCTTCATCTCCTTCTCCTTAAAACACTGTCTCTGGAAACACCACTGCAATGAATTAAATATGTATTTTTTTTTTTTTTCTTTAAGCAATTTATTAAACGATATCAACTGGAGTTCCAAAAAACTTATCTGGACAGAATTGAGAGTACGTTGCCATCGTTTGCTAGTTGTTAATTTAAGTACCATGATGACAGATTAAAAGACCATCAGATACAATTCTATCAAAAGATGGCGGCAGTTCGATCCAGCCCCTATCGTTGAGATTCGGGAGAAGGGCCATATAATATTTGAACACAAATAGCGCACGGCTCAAGCAAATATACGCTGGGTGCACTACTGCAGCATGGCAGGTAGGTACAGTGAGTGCTGGCTTAAAAGAAAATCAAGATCAATCGTTCTATTTATACAACTCCTGTGACCACCAATAATGAACGTTGAAAAGGTCGCCTATAGTGATAACTTTATGATGAGCGCATGCTATGTACGATGACACTAACACCCACTAGGTTCTCCCTAATATCTGGCAGCAGACGTGACCCACAATATAAACACCAACAGAACCACTTTGTAATAGAAGACCTGTAAAAAACCAAATTTTCTTCAATGTAAATACGGTGTCATTCAACTGTTGACGGCATATGGTGATCGAAAAAGCTGCAGATGGTGGACAGGTATCAAATCATGAAGACACAAAGAGAGCCCAATAACTTGATGACTCCAGTTTCTAGGAATAACTTTGAAAATAGCACCCTCGAAAGTAGAGACAACAGACAGCAACCGATGCTTCACTGGGTACAGCAGCAGCAGGATTTGTGTTGAAAGAAATGGTTTCTGTGATACTTGCGGTGCATGCAGTGTCAAGACTATCGTAATTTCGTCAATTGTTCATTTGACCACAGCTGCATGGTAAGCTGAAGGACTGGCAGGCAATTGTTCGGATACACACATATATAGCCCAGTGGCTGGGTGTTATTTGCGAGAATATCAAATATTACAGTGGATAACACTAAGTAGCGAGATTGGGATCTATATATATCCAGGAAAATAATCATTGACCAGGAGGACCTTGATTACCACCTTCTTTCAACGACGAACGTCCGGCCTTTAAAAGTTCATCACATAACAACAGATTACTGGAAATACCCACAGCAGACGCAATTGCGTTTCTCAAAACTCTAAAGGAATCCCAGATACCTTCGATGGTTGGATCACAGGAATCACCAGAATTCAAGTCGATACCAATAACACGGCCCTCCTCCAATTCATCTTGACAAGTTGCAACAACATCCAATGCATCAAACCCTGAATTTTTCACAAGCGTCTTTGGAATCACAAGAAGGGCTTCAGCAAAAGCTTGAATACCGGTTTTAGTTCTTCCTCTGGAGAGTAACGACAGATTCTTATTCAGGTAGTCAGAAGCAGATATGAAAAAGGCACCCGCACCTGGGACAACACTCTCATCTTTGATGACATTAGCAACCGCTCTCAGACCATCTCTGACGGCATCCTTAGTCTGATTCAATGAGTGGTTGGTGGAACCTTTGATCAACACAGTGACAGATTTTGGTTCCTTGTTCTCGGTAACATAGGTGAACTTGTCTTCTCCAATAGACTCTTCATAAACATGGCCCGAAAATCCAAGTACCTCAGGTGACAAATCATCAACTGAGTTTTGTGCTTCACCACCAGTGACTAGCTGCAGTCTCTCCATGTTACGTCTCTTGGCTCTTCTTAGTGCCAAAATGTTATGTTTTGCCAGAATGTCTAGTGACATTGGGTCAATACCCTTTTGATTTATAATGACGAAGCCTTTACCCGAAGTCAACCCACAGACTTCATTTTTTAAATCAATAATCTTCTTCAATTTATCATCAACAAACTTTCTTTCGCTTTGAACAAGTTTATCTCTTTGTTCAGCGGAACTGTAGAAGAAACTTGAATTGACTTCGGTCTTTTCATATTCCAAAGACACGTTAAGAATCAAGACATAAGCATTGTTGACAGATTTAGGCATATCTGGATGTCTGGCACCATGATCTAATACCAACCCTTTGACCAGTTGCGATTGTTTAGGGCTTCCATGTTGCATTTGCATTATTTCAATCATGTGCAAATCCACGCCTTTCTCACCTTTAATGCTCAAAACAGCATCAGTAACAATTGGGACAAGAACTTCAGAGACCTCATTGTTGACTTTGGTAGATAAAGAAGATCTGGCAACTTGTAACAGCAGCTCTCGATCCAATTCCTTCTTTATCTTGAATTCATCCAATAGCTTTAATGTAGCTTTTCTGGCAATTTCAAACCCATCTGTAATGATGCGTGGATGAACACCTTCGGAGATATATCTTTCAGCCTGTTTTAACAATTCACCAACTAGTAGTACAACAGTGGTGGTACCGTCTCCTGAAATCTCATCCTGTGCAGATGCAGCTCTAGCAATCATAACGGCGGTAGGGTTCTGGATCTGCATCTCGCTCAATAGAACTTTGCCGTCTTTGGTCAACTTGATGTTACCAGCACCATCGACTAACATTTTCAGAGTCCCTTTTGGACCCAAATTTGTCTCAAGCACTTGCTGCAGACCTTGAGCAGCAGCTGTATTGACCTGAAGAGCAGCAGCCCTTCTCAAAGACTCCGCCTTTGGATTCAACAATTGTAACGAAGAGGACATGCTGTGTATCGGATAATCTATTTTGCCATCGACTTTGATCTTCTTTTCAACAAACTATTTTCGTTTTTCAACAAAACACGAAAAAAAAAAAGCCAGTCGCGAAACATAAGAGTTACCCGGAGTTCTACTGAATGAGTGTATATACAGGAAAGAGAATGAATGTACTTTCAGTCTCTTTTTATAGCACCACCTGGACTGGAAGCTGTTCTGGAACTAAGAACCTCAACACCACTCTCTGTAATCAATAACTCATGCTCGAACTGAGCACTTAACTTACCATCAGCAGTGGTTGAGGTCCAATCGTCTGGCCATGAGTAATCTTTATAACCGCCTTCGTTGATCATTGGCTCGATAGTGAAGACCATACCAGGTTTCATGATACCTGGAGACTTGTTTCTAGCATAATGTGCAACCTGTGGACCACTATGGAAAAGCTCACCAACACCATGACCACAGTATGTTCTAACCACCGAGCAGCCTTTAGATTTCGCATGCTTTTCAATGATATCACCTAGGGATCTGAAGGCAACACCTGGTTTACAATGAGCGATGGCAAGATCTAGACATTCTCTGGCAGTTTCAACGGTATTTATAGCATTCTTCGTTGGTGTACCAACGTAATATGTTTCGTTCAAATCAGCATGGAAACCATCATAGTATAGAGAAACATCAAGATTAACAATATCGCCATCTTGAAGAGGTCTCTTATCCGGCACACCATGACAGATCACTTCGTTAACAGACGTACAGACACTTTTGGTATAGTTGTAATAGTTGAGAGTTGACGGATATGCGTTTCTCTTGATGGTCTCATTATGGACCACTTCATCAATCTCTTCAGTTGTAGTGCCCACTTTAATAAATGCAGCAGCAGCATCCAAAATCTCCCTACCAAATTTGGCCACCTTTTTGATCTTGGCGATCTCTTCATCATTATAGATTCTGATCTTACCGGTTCTGTCATTTTTTTGTTCTGATATTGGTTGACCGTCTTTGGCATAATCTGGTCGAACGATATGGGCAGGGACCTCTTTTCTTGGGGTTAGTGGATAAGATGGTCTCAAGGAACCACTGTATGGGAAGTCTGGGAAGGGATCGTATGAAGCAACACCAGCTTTGACATGTACGGCTTTATGGAGGGCCCAATTTCTCTTGAAACAGCCTTGATTACAAAACACAGATGTAAGGTCTTGTTTCAAACATAAGGGACACTTCAAAGAGGAAGTGGTCTCCTTGCCACAGTCCCATGCTGCACAGACGACTCTGGCTGGTTCTACAGTCTCAGTAGTCATACTTCTTGTTAGTTTAAATAAAGATTTGATTGTGGTGATTGTTCAGTTTTTTTTTTTCCGTTTGTTTTTCTTTAATTTTTTTTTTTTGAGCCTCTCACCAAAAAAATACAGGCATTACGGAGTTTTGTATATGATTTAATGTCGGATTATAATTATATCAGACAATGTCATATGATGAGTCTAGAGAGGTGGTATGGTTCTAGTGAAAAAATCTTGTGCCTCTACTACCAATTGATATCTATACCCTTTTTTTGAAAACACCAATTTCTTCAGGATAATTGTTCTGGCCCAAAACTCAATGGTAACAACTCTTCTAACGATTTTATAATGTGTGAACCATCTTCTTTGAACATGTATATCGGAATTGCAATTCCGAATTCTCGTATGAACTGCCTGCAGATGCCACACGGTGTGATAAATTCATCTTCCAGATCACTTGAGATTGCAATTGCCTTGAATGCTCTATTGCCCTTGACTATAGCAGAGCAGATAGTAGCACGCTCAGCACAGATACTTCCGCCTGACCATTATACGTTAGTTCAAAGGGATTTTGTTTGTAGAGATAAATGTCGCTTACCATACGACGCATTTTCAATATTTGCGCCATCAAAGAACTCACCAGCCTCGGTGATTAAAGTGCACCCGACTCTGGAGGTCACGATTAGTACTAATATGTTGAATTTGGTAAAGTTATGCTCAAATTGAGCTTATTCGAAGGACCTAACTCACCTAAACTTGGAATACGGGGAGTAGGACAAGTCTCGAGCTTTTAAAACCCGAGAACGTAGTGTGATTTCTTCAGCTTCCGTAATAACCATTCTGAGAATGAGTGAGAAGGGTGTGAATACGTGGAATTCTTTGGCATTTGAAGGCTCTTGTGAGAGAATTGAACAACAAGCACAATCGGTTGATTAGAGGTTGATGATCTGCCAATCTGACACGGGCCAATATATTTTTATGCTAGATTTCCCAATTGAGTAATAATTACAAAAGTTTATTTAAAAGAGTCCGAATAATTATTGAACTGAAAGAGTTATGTATGCTAAATTAAGAACCAAAGTCTTAAACAGAGCCGTTAATGTCGCGGAATATGAGGGATGGGTTCATTAATAGCCGCTCGTTTCGGGATTAGAAAGACTTTAAGCGAAAATGAATAAGATCGAAGACCAATGCAAATTATATAGTGAAGGAACTGAAAGGACAAAAGTACCGATCCTTAGGAGCGGATTGAGAGTGCGGCATTCAACAAGAGACCAAATCGACAACTTCCAAGTGAATCTCATCACAATGAATACCCAATGATTCGTCGTACAAATTGTAGAAAGAACCGGACAAACACTGGTAGAAAACATCATTGTCACCAATAGCCAGGTTACCTTCTGATGTGATGGACCAACCCTTGGCATAAATGGTACCAGCTTGTGGTGGAGGACCATCAAATTGGAATTGTCTGTTAGCAACAATAGCTCCCAATCTACCTTGAACATCAGTCAAGACAGAGTCATGCAAAGTAAGTGCTAAGGATTCTGGTGTCAAGCATGATTCAGATTTAGTGAATTCCGCAGTGGAAGCAGCAGATGTTTCCTCGGCAGAATCTGATGAAAGAGTGGTAGTGCTAGCTTGGATCTGACCATCAGTAATCTGAGAAACCGCAGCAGCAGTAGTCGAAGTTGTTGCTTGTATTTGGCCATCTCCGATCTGGGAGACAACTTCAGCGGTCGAGGTTGTAGCTTGAATTTGACCATCACCAATTTGGGAAACAACCTGAGCAGTTTCTTTTGGAGCAGCAGTAGAGGTAGTGGCTTGAATTTGACCGTCACCGATTTGGGAAACGACCTGGGCAGTTTCCTTTGGAGCAGCGGTAGAGGTAGTGGCTTGAATTTGACCGTCACCGATTTGGGAAACGACCTGGGCAGTTTCCTTTGGAGCAGCGGTAGAGGTAGTGGCTTGAATTTGACCGTCACCGATTTGGGAAACGACCTGAGCAGTCGCAGTAGTGGCTTGGATTTGACCGTCACCGATTTGAGAGACTACGTCTCTCTTAGCAACTGGAGCAGTTGTGGTGATTGGAACAACAGCAATACCGAATGTCTTAGTGTATTCAGTGACAGCGCCAGTTGGAGCTGGTGAGTCGGGAGTTAGAGTGGACCATGGTTCAGATGGGATATAAGCAGCCAAAGAGGTTCCGATAAAGGTAGCAGCAAAGATAGAGTTTCTGTATTGCATTGTATGGATCTGGAAGCGATTGAGCTAAAATAGGATAAGGTGAAATATCACTGGTGCGCTTATACAGAATAGTGATCTACATGATTGTGTGAACTGGAGGGAAGATTTGACTTTATATAATGAATATAATCACCTGGGATCTCCTGTGCCAACATACATAATTTTGAAAGAACTCAATGTAAGGCGTGCCACCTGTTGGCAGTTTTTGCAGCTCATAAGCCCTAAAAATAGCAGCAGCAACTGCAAATTGCCCCAGATGGTTGGCTAACATAGATTGGGATCATGCGTCAGCGACTTAAAATGCTGGCATTTCATAAGGTCTATTATTAACCTGGCTTGTCAAATTTTCATGCATCTAATTAATATCCCAAATTGGGCAATGATGCACTTTTTGCGGTCCATACCAATTACTCCTCACCGCTTTAGGTGAAATGTAAATATGCAAAGTCTCTTTTTTACGAGTTGGACATGAACAGTGCTGGTGATTTTGGATTATAACTCTATCACAGAACAATCAAAAGCGGATAATCGTTAAGCCAGGTACGCTGACATGATGCTCTGGTCGATTTTAAGGATCAAAGTATAGCTTCATCGCATCAATTTTGAAGATGAGAGTGCCTGGCGGCGTGCTGGTAGCCATGCTCGATCGGTACGAGTAATAGTACAGCTATTTATATATTGAAATGTTTGATGTTGCTTGTTACTATGTGGATCGCTCTTAAGAAACTGCACTACGCCATAACAGCTAGTCCTTATGAGTCGGTGTACCGAAAATGCAGCAACTTGTGGGTCTGTCTCCCCGCGTGCTGAATGAGTTATAGTACATACTATTGGCCAATTGGTCACGTTTTCATGAGCTGGGCACCGGAATTATTGCCTATCTTTCCCGGTTATATGACATCGATTTCATGAGCACTCATATTTCTCTTTAGGCTTCCGCTGACGAGCTGCTACTGATAGGAAGAGTAAACGACACTCAATGCTTTCAACGTCAAGTACCCCCGGAAGGCAATATAATTATGAGTTCAGTCGTCCGTTAGCGCCGGCTCAAAAGCGCTGCTCAAACTATCTTGAAATCTCTTTGTTGGGTGATAGCCGGCGCTGGTGCCTTATACACCCTAAACAACGTACCATATATCTGCGGGCTACGTCATAGATAGATTCAATAATAAGCTGTTAATGCACAAAGCTTGGTAAATCTCACAAATTGTTATGATAATTATTCCAATCACTAGGACAAATACGAATCAAGAATAAATCTCTTGTAAGATATGGTGTTTTTGTTGGAGTTTGAGAATGGAGCGGTTTGGCTTGTGATCAATACAAGGTTTCGTTAAGTCTCAGCCAGGACTGCTCAGACTCTGGAACTGATAAAAAAAAAACAAAGAAACCCTCAATTTGAGCTTGACTATTTCAACTTTTCCAAAAGTGGAGTGGGCAGCAGCGAGGGGCAATGCTGTTTCCCTGTACTGTATCCATTCAAGCTTTTAATCTAGTCCAATCAAATCATAAGTCTTGGAAACATCAGAGTGTTGGTTTGATCATTTTCAAGTAAAATAGATTAACACACTCGGTACCATTTGCAAAAACAACTGGTTCATGGGCAGCGTCTTCAAAATCTTTAATGGTTCAATGAAGCCTCTGTACGAAGGATTATTCAGTATCGTCTCTCTCCAGATGGAAGCCTTAGAAGTAACATAAGTAACATTATTTACACCAAAAACTGATTCAGAGGCATCACTATAAAGAACATAATTGTCGCTCAAATCCACGGGAGCATAACTACCACCCCATACACCATACTCTGGTTTGTTGGGTTAATTGAGGCCATTTAGCACAACCGACAGAAATCAAGGGGTATCACTTTCCAAAACAAGCAGCATTCGCGTGGCATGGACCTAAACGATGTATTTCAGCTTTGGAAAGTTGTATCTTATCCATTTGCTGACGTTGTCATAATCTGAAGTAGAATAAGCGCAGATCTTAGCAACTGCAGTGTCTACTTCTTCATGGTTTTTTCACGAGTGATGATTTGCAAAGCTTCAGCCAGGATATTAGCACCACCCCAGATACCGATACGTAGAGTTTCACCAGCTGGAACACTATCTATTGGTTCAATTAACAGTTATGCACCAGAGGAGCTGTCATCACCTTCCAGGCAGCTTTGATAATTTTGAAGTAACCAGCTGGTCAATATAAATCAGAATGCTTCAGCAAAGTTAAGTAGACTTCTTCATGTGTCAAAGATCCGTCAAATTTTTATTCACGAGTGATCGAATTCCACCAACCAGAAGTCGTTGCAACAATACCTTTGATATTTAGTTTATTGGAGTACAGCAGCAACCTCACTAAAGCTTCAGAACCACTGTCCGCAGAACATCGGATTTCATTGAAACAGGGTGCTCAAATATCATTTTTTATTTTACCAATATCAGGTAAAACGAATAAGTTTGGTTTCAAGTCTTCATAAAGAATACCACTACACACAGCGGTGCTGATAATGGACAAATCCGTCTGGAGAGTAGCCAGTCTCATTTCGCTTGTAGATGAAGTAACCACAAAAAAAGAAAAGTTACGCAGGTGTTTATTTTGAAAGCTCTGGCTTGAACTCTGGGTGAGTATTATAAGAGCAGTACATAACATCGGGGTGATATTTCTCTCCCGTACTAGTAAGCTCTCCACAAATGTCTGAGACATTAACTCCGTTTAGCGGCAAATCGACCAGTCATGCTCATCCGAAAATAGGCTGTCTCAGTAGTAGAGCTTCAAAGGAATGTTGTGGAGGTGAGATTTGAACCATTAATATATACATTCACCATATTCCCATGTACGAGTCCAGGTTAATAAACCTCTAGGGAGGTATACAGGGAAAATACTCCCGAGAGCTTCACACGACAATGTAGAGGATAGTTGACCCATGTCCAACTTCTAACGCAAGGGTTTACGAAATCACTGGTGGTGTGACCTCCGCTAATTGACCACACCGTGTAAGATACTTATTGGTATCGCCTTATATCTGAAAGGGATTAAAAGCTGTGTAGAATAAATTCGCGAATATGAACTTAAATGGGAAATAAACACGGACCACGTTATCCTGCTGACCCGATGAACAATGGCAGTGGTAGGAAATTGTTGTATGTGCATGTTTTTTAAGTGTCATATCAATATATTGTGAGTTTCTTGGGAAGACCGGGGGTGAAACAAAGAGCAAAGTGGTACTGTGCGCAGGAATGGCATTCTGATATTCTATTTAAAGAAAACTCAGCTCATTTTGATTCATTCTGTTACCGTAATTACATAATTAACCTAAGTGCATAATTAGGATCAAGAGTGTTGACAAAATGGAAACTAAATTATTTAATTGCTTCGACGCCGCCATTATTGTTTTCTCTTCAAAGTTTTATAAATCACATCGCTAGTGTATTTCCAAGAGATATCTACTAAAATGGCGCCACCTCATGTTGATTATTCTGTTTACCTAGTCACAGACTCTGGATTAGTTCCACCCGGTAAAACTCTTTATGAGCAAGTCCAAGCTTCAATAGACAATGGTGCCACTATCGTTCAATTGAGAGAAAAGGAGATTGATACTCGTGATTTCATCAAGAAAGCTGAAGAGATCCATAAATTGACCAAAAAGGCTGGTATACCACTGATTATTAATGACCGTGTTGATGTTGCTTTGGCCATTGACGCTGAAGGGATTCACGTTGGACAGGATGATATGCCTGTTGAATTGGTTCGTAAACTTGTTGGGCCTGATAAGATCATTGGGTTATCAGTAAGGGATGTTCATGAAGCCCGAGGGGGTATCAAAAGTGGAGTTCTTGACTATGTTGGTGTCGGTGCTGTGTTTTCTACTAACACTAAGGACTTGAAGCAAGGACCAATTGGAACATCTGGAACTCGTGAGGTCTTGAAAGCACTGAGAGATGAAGGTGGACAGGATATCAAAACAGTTGTGATTGGTGGTATAACTGACAGAAACATTCAAGCTGTTCTTTACACTACTGCAATTCCAGGAAAGTCAATTGATGGTGCTGCTGTTGTCTCTAATATCATAGCTTCTAGTGACGCTGGCGCTGCAACTAAAAAGCTTGATCATCTAGTCAGAAATCCCTTCAAGGGAACTTTGATCTCATCAATCAACTCTAGCTATGAAATCAAGCCAAATGCTAAATTCGTGGAAAACGTTAAAACCATCAGTCCAATGACACATCAAATAACAAACGGCGTTGTTAAGGGATTTTCTGCAAACATCACTTTGGCTATTGGAGCGTCCCCAATAATGGCAGAGGAGAAGCGTGATTTTGACGATTTGTCATCTTTCCCTAACGTCGGGTTACTCGTCAACTCAGGAACAACACAACCATCTGAAGTCTATAGTAAAGCTGTTCAGGCGTATAATGTCCACGGTAACCCAGTGGTTTTCGACCCAGTCGGAGCAGGCGCAACCGCTTTTCGGAGACAATTGACAGTTGATATACTGAATGCTGGTCATTTCACTGTGATCAAAGGTAACGAAGGAGAAATATTCACCGCAGCAGGGTTCCAAAGACAAATGAAAGGTGTTGACAGCATTGGTGGTTCTGAAATCGATGAAGTCATTAAAGCGGCCAAAAAACTTGCCCTTGAAACAAGATCAATTGTTGTTGTGACGGGTGCCACAGATGTCATTGTTGATGGCGATCTTTCTGGAAGATTTGATATCGCCACAGATGTCAAACAAAGAGTCGTCACTATTGAAGGTGGTCATCCATTGATGGGTAAAGTGACTGGTTCTGGCTGTTCTTTGGGAAGCGTTATCACATCATATTTGGCTGCCAATCGTGAGGATCCATTCATTGCCACAATAACAGCAGTCTCTCTGTATAAACATGCAGGTCTTTTGGCCGGTGAAGCTGCTCAGAGCTCTGGCCCAGGGTCTTTCTTATCATTGTTCCTAGACGAACTACATCAAACAACAGAAAGAAACGAACCAGAATCCTGGAAAGTTAGAGTGACACAGCTGGAATGAGCTCAATGCACGCACACGGGGTATTAGTAACTACATGACCAAATAATGTATTTACTCATTAAGTAGTTTATTCGTATCTCATTTAATCAGTGTTTCGAAACGACATAAAGAAACTGTTCCGGTGCCAAAGTGGCATCATCCCATGGGGTCTGCAATTTTCTCATAATCTGATCGACTTCGGGCTGGTGCTTTATTCTGGGTAAAATACTGAGGAATTTGTGCTCAATATATGCCAGGGAATTTTGATTGCCTGTAAGGTCTTCCCTATCCCATTCCCAAGGAAATAGCTCATTGCTCACATTTAGCCATTCGTTCATTGTATTAACGCTTCGAGTGATAAGATCTGTGATAACACCCAAATCGGCATCTTCAAAATTGTATCTCTCATTGACTTCAATTTCCTCGAACCACGTTTCAATTGGTAGCTTATCTGATGGCTTTTGGTCAACTTCGGATTTAAGAATTGTGCTTTTCGTGAGACCTAAGAGTTCAGCTGGCCTGCCAAACCTATAATCCAAAAATCCTGGTGAATAGAGATATGGGACTCTTCTTGAAAAGGTAGCCCCATGCTTCATCTCTACCCATTGATGAGTTACCTGATCAGCAAGAAGAGGTGCAATTGGAACAGCATCAGATGAGTTACATGTGATTTCGAAAGGTTTGATGAAGTCATTAGAGTTAGCAAAAGAATCAAGGTACTTTCGCTTCTCATCATTTGAAACCTGACATTCAAAGATACCACCAACAAAAGTCATCGGTGCATATACCATCAACTCTCGCATAGCGTACTTTTTTCTCCGAGCAAGTTTGAAACAACGTAACCCTTTCAACGCAGAAGTGTTAAAACCATTGTTGTAAGCCAGCGTTTGTAGCTTCTCGATGTCCGTCTCCAAAGGGTCATCAACATACTCCACGAATCCTATGTGAGAGCTCAATTTTCTTATCAACACCTTGAATAGATCTTTGGGCCCTCTCTCCAATATATTTGATATAAGGGGGCTCACAGAGTGTGATAATTTGTGAACATCCTGAAATGTGGATCTTGAAGTATCTCTTTTCTCTATGCTTTCCTTCCTGGTGATACCCTTGAAGTTATCTCCGTCCAACAAACATACTGGTTTATCCCATTGCATATCTGTCTCTCTTCCGGTTCGTGTTAATCTTTCGTACGATAGCGTTCCCTCGTCACAGTGAGACAATGTTACCAAATGGATCATCGGGGGCCTCATGTGATCAACAACATATTGTCTTTGTATCTTGAAGCCAGTAAACTTTGTCAATTGTTTGCCGGTGGGATCACACACTTTGTCCTCTTTAGAATAAAACGTAGCACTGCTCAAGCCAAATAGCCAAACTTGAAACAAAACCAACAACGTAACTGACGACATTACTTCCAGAATCTGAGTTGAGTTATAGGAAGAACACAAGATAGATGATTATTCCTATCAAAACTGGCTTACTGAATAGTATACTGAAGATACCGAACATACCAAGGGCTGTAGAGCAACTTTGTTGAAGTTTTGAGAACATGACACAAAGACATTTGTGAAAATTATTGTGGAAATAGGTTATTTTCTTCTTGGTTGTACAAACACGACAAGGACAATAGATTTGAGAGAAAGTTGAGCAGGTGTCATATTGCTGCGTAGCCATGTCTTTTTTGTGCACTGTGAACAACTGAGAGCAATTTTGTAGAATCAACATGACACTCGAATTTGATCAAAAACAAGAACGCCACTTCCAAAAACTGCAAGTCCTTCAAGTTAACGCCACCAATCTTTGATATGAAGGGCTGTTTGTGATTAATGTCCTCCAATAATTTACAGCTCACCCTCAACGAAGAAATCACTAGACGATGAACGTTGCAGGGATCCAACTTGATGAGTTTCTTGACTGAGATGATTTGATCGATGTAGTAGGCAGCCGCCAAGTAGACAGCGGTTGATAACCCCATATACTGATTGATTCGCTCTAAATATTGAGTCACTGAGAGGCCAGGTGGGGACTTCAAGGAGAAGCCATTGAGCAAAGTGACATTACGCGGAGCTGATGCAGGAACAGTGGAATCACCATGATCAAACAACGAAGAAGTAGACAACCTTCTCTTCTTGGGAGACAGCGGAGAATCATCATTGTCTTCACAATCTTCAGTTGAACAATCGGAGTCAGTAGAGCTTCTAGGGAAGTGCTCATCAATCATATCATGCAAAAGTAGATCTAGAATGGACAAAGCTGTGATAGAGTCTATGTCTTCGAGTTCTATATTGTCTCGTCCCAGGAAAGAGGGAACATCAACATCTGCTATCTTTGAACAGATCGGTGGAGGTGGAGCAGGAGATGGCGTGTGAGATTTTGGCGGGGTGTCAAAGCCAAAACTCTGTTTTTGTTTCAGCCTTATGGGCAAATCGACTGTGCTGTCTTCAAATTCAACACTGTTTAACATCGATAAGATCTAAATGTGAGTTTGATAGTGTGATGGCAAATGAGGGTCTGGGTTCAGGAGAGTGGAATGGGAAAAGTAAATCTTGAGTGGGACAACAGCAGGGGGTTTAAGAAAGACAGTGGATGCTCACAAGATACAAAGCTCAAGTTACAATTTTCAGAAGCCAGTTATGTGATGCTATGAAGCAATAGCTAGCTCTTTACGTCGGGAAAGGAAAAGAAGCGGTTCTAGTTATAACGTAAATTCCTTTGTTGGCATTTTGCTACGCCAAATATTATACGCCTTGCCGCGAAACCTGAGGCGTAAATAAAACTTCAGCCGTTGGAACACTTGGTAGAGATTCTCGGTTTGATATGATAAAATTACATCAATAAGGGGAAGGCAAAATGAATTCTCATTGAAAGTATATACATATCACCGCATGTTTGGTTTCTTTGATAGACCGTAGTACATAGGTGTGATAAACCTAGTACAATCTATGAGATGGACCCATAGAGGATTTGACGACCAAAGAACCAACATTTTGCCAGTTCTTCTTCAACAAAGAGACCAAGAAGTTGACGGACATCAGGATCTGGTTAACCAAGGTGTCTTCGTCCATGTCAACGTTACCAACGGCAACAGCCAAACACAAAACTTTTTTCAATTGGAATTTGATGGTAGATTTAACTTCGTTCAATTTACCGTACAAATCATCGTGGTGAGAGACTGGGGTTGGAAATTTACCAGCTTTAGACAATTGAGGACCCAATAATCTTGGAACTTGTTTGATCAAGACATCGGAAGCAACGAAAGCGTTGTATTTCTTAGCCAACTTCTTGATTAATTTCTTGTTCTTGTTCAATTTTTTCAAATCTTCAACGGACATAGCATCAACACCAAGGGCTTTAGCACGATCAACATCGAAAGCATCACCAAAGATACAGATGGACAAGTTTGGTCTTGGAACTTGTGGCAATTTCAATGTACCAGAGAAACGCTTGTCTCTTTGAGGATCGTAGTTTTTCAAACCGACTTGCAATTCGACGGTTTCCAAAAAGTTTCTCTTTTTGGTTTCATTGGAGTACTCCAAGATGTTCTTGACGTGCTCTCTGATTTGAGAGTGAGTGATCTTAGACATTATGGACTAAAGTTATCTGTCTTCCAAAATTTGGTGGTCCTTGGGAGGTGTTCGACGGATGCTTTTACTAAAATAGTTGATGCTAGAGGGATGCTGCTACAAAAAATATTTTTCAGTAGAGAGATAACTTCTTTACATCCGAACACCACAGATTTATTAGAAAAGCAGTCACTGGAAATAATTCGCGCGACTTTTGCACTTGAGATTGTTTCAGTGAGTGTAACAAAATAGGGCTGCAGATTACAATCATGTGATCACGAAGTATGCATTGCCGACACGCGAAACTTGATTGTGTCAGATTTCATGAAATAAAGCTAAAGTTGGTACTGGATAAGGCAATAAGAGTAATATCAATACTTCTATTTTTCCCCAATGTTGATCCAATTGCGTCCAAGAAGCTGGATTATAAGGCCTGTATTGCACGGGACTCTATCTTATAGCACAAAGAAGAGTGCAAGCTCAAACAAATGGCTAAATAGGGCAAATACAGATAGTTACACCAAAGCTGCTAGATTTCAAGACTATAAGTCCCGTGCTGCCTTCAAGCTGCTCCAATTGGATGATAAATTCAGACTGCTGCGACCGGGATACAATGTCGTTGATCTTGGGTTTGCACCTGGAGCTTGGACTCAGGTTGCAGTGGAGAGAACCAGACCAGATGGACGTGTCTTGGGTATTGACATTATACCTGCTGTTCCCCCCAAAGGTGCTTCATCAATGCAGGCAAACATACTCAGCGTTAAGACTCACAAGATTGTCAGACAATTCTTCATTGAAGCAGCAGAGGCTGAACGACAAAGGGGAGCCCCGGATGATTTGAGTTCAACACATAGCTACATCGAATCAGAGTTCAGCGAGAAAGTTAACCAGGTCGATGACCAGACCGTCAATAGCAACTCTCAGTTGAAGTTCCCAGTTGATGTCATTCTCAGCGATATGTATGCACCACTCTACCCACCTGAACGATATTGGAACAACACGACTAATTCTGCTTATGATAGGATGGCCAATACTTCTGGTTTGATTGTGAAAGATCACACTGCCAGTATAGTGAGTTTATCATTCTTTTGCAAGTTTCATTTGATGACAATATTAACTTTAATTCAAAGAACTTGTGTGATGCAGCTTTGATAATGGCGATTGATTTACTGAAACAAGATGGGAACTTTGTCTGCAAGTTCTACACAGGAAAGGAAGATATTGGTCTTGAGAATAGATTGAAGAAAGTTTTCAAGAAAGTTGTGAGAGAAAAGCCATCTGCCAGTAGACCAGAATCAAAAGAGTGTTACTTCATTGGACTACAAAAAAGAAGAGATGTCGATAAGTTCGACGTTTTTAGCTGACGACGTGAATATCCACTCGTAAAATTAACTGAACACAACACTACAATAATCGATGTTGAGAATCGGGTTTATTTTATTTCTCATTTCTAGCGAGATACAGTTTCAGTACGTATGACAATACTAGAACAGACAAAACACAATGCATCGTGATTTTTTTTTGTGGCGGAAGCCTCAATACTATGGAACGAAAAATTTATTGTTCTCCTAATCTATAGTTCATTCTTTTTGGGCAGCGACTTCTTCAACAGCGTCTTGCAGTTCCTCACCATCAACTTCATCGACGGTTTCATCATCAATATGAGTTGGTTCAGGTTCCAATGGTTCATCGACAACAACCGGTTCATCATCATTTAGATCAACTAAATTCTGTTGTTTCACTGGGAACCCACTATCAACACCTGGAACACTGATTCTTTCTGCTATTTTTCCTTTACCCAATTTTTGCAATGATTGTTTCCAAGCTTCAAGTGATTGATCAACATTAGCACCATACGTCAAACCCAAGAAAGATGCTTCGACAGATCTATCGCTCAACGTCAATAGCTCAACAGCTTTTGCGACATCACCGGCGGTCCAGTAGGCATTGAAAGCAACGTTGTATTTGCCTTTCCCCTTCGCAAGTGTAGCCAACTCATCAAGTTTGGATTTCTGGTTAAATGAAGTGTATAATAGTAGTAGACTTTCGAGATCATTTGATTTTTGGAACGCTTCAATTGCCAATTTGTATTTAAATGATTGAAGTGCCAAATCACCGAGTGCTTTCCACTTATGCTCAGTATCCTCTTTCTCAGCAATATCACGAGCAATTTGGAAATTTTGTAACTCCAAAGCAATTTCAAACTTCTGCTCTTGATCAGGCGTGATTTCCAAGGCTTCCTCATGGAAACCTTGAGCTTCTAAGAATCTAGCGATCTTGAATAAGTCATTCTCATCAAAAGAAGGCAGATATTCCGTGTTGGCTTGTTCAATCTCACCTCTCAGCACAAGTGTTTGGTATTCAAGAACAGCTAAAGATAAGTGGTAGCTTATAATGTTGATATCCTTGTCAGCAACGTAAACTTTGTTATCACGAGCCAAGTAACCAAGAACAAATATTGATTTCTCAAAATGTGCAATGTTGTAAACCTTACCACCAACGAGGTAGTTCAATCTGTTGGAGGCCGTGGTGAATATAAAAACATCACCGACCCATTTACCTGAAGTTATACTCTCATTGACCTCATACAGAACATCAATACTCTCTTCAACACCATCTTCAGTGACATTATCTTGCTCCAAAGCAGCAGTGAAAGCCTCTCTGTCGAATTGTAGAACATATGATTCCTCAGTTGCACTGATCAAGACCAAGTCACCAGACTCGGACCAAGTCACATCATGAGCATCAACGTCAATTTTTCTAACCAACTTTCCAGACTCCCAATCAATGAACGAGATGGAATCATCAGATTTGATACCCAATAGTGAACCACCAAATAGTCTATCGATGTTGGAATAAAACTGGACGTCAACGTTAGGCAGAGGTTTAAAGTTCTTGTGAATGGTGATTTCATCTTGAGAGTTTCTAATTGCAAACACATTTGAGTCAGTGGACCAAGCAAAGTCAAGAGCATGACCAAAGCTTTTGTTTCTCCAAGCCAACGCTGTGTAAATGATGTACTCACCGTCGCCAGTTACGGAGACGAAACGACCATTTGGAGAATGTTGCAAAGATGTTGGGAAAACCTCAATGGAACCCAGGTTCTTAGATGATAGAGGTAAGATCTCACCGTCATCAGCTTCTTCAGAGCCTTTGATGACAGCACTGAATGCTTCGTTGTTCTTGGACCAGATCAATTTACCAGAAGGATCCAGCGAGACTTTTGGCTCATCATTACCCAATTGTAGCACGGCAAAACCAGCATCATAACCAATGGCGATAGAATTGGCTTGACGGCTCGCAGAAATACACCAAGCTCTTTCAAGTCCGTAGTTCAATGTCTTTTCAAGTTTGTATGTGTTTGAATTCCAAATCTTCAAAGTGGCATCTTCTGAACCTGAAATGATGATTGGCAATTCTGGATGGAAGATGGCAAACGAAACATTTGAAGCGTGACCAGATAACTCAGCAACCAACGATTTCGTTTGGTAATCCCAGACTTTAACTGTACGATCATCAGACGAGGTAATTATGTATGGCTTATCGGACTGTGGATAATAGCTGACATAGTTAACACCTTTTTGATCATGGGCCACTATGGTGAAGTTTGGAACCGTGCTACCCAAGGACCATATCTTAATCGTGTGATCGAGGGAAGCTGAGGCGAATGTGTTTGGATCTTTTGGATTGAATGCCAGGGACATGACATAGTGCTGGTGACCTTCAAAAGTCTGCTCCAATTTCCAGTTCTTTTCCCAGTTCCACAGTTTGATGGTCATATCATCAGAGGAGGTCAAGATGTATGGACGTTGTGGATGAACGGCAATTGAACGGATGTAATCTGGGTGTGATTCGAATTGAGCAATTTTCTCACCTGTGTTGTAGTTGTAAACTCTCACTTGGAAATCATCGGAACCAACAACGATCCAATTCTTACGCGCAATGAAACGGCCAGCACGGACAGGCACCTCGGTGACTTCGATTGATTTTATTTTAATCTGATTCAAGAGTTAGTTAATCTGTGAAGTTTGCGGAGTGTGTGAGAATGGGTACTTACTGAAGTTTCATAATTCCAGATTTCAACACGACCTAAGGTGTAATGTTAATAACTTGGCTCTTTGAGAACAGAATGATATTCCAAAGCATGATACGTACCCGAATATAATGTGGTCAAGACCCAAGGTTCCGAAGGATGGAAGTCAATACCTTTGACACGGTCAGAACGTATACTGAACAGCTTCTATAAGACAGCAAAGCGTTAGTGATCATGATCACGATGATTGAAATGCACAAAAAAAGCAGCATACCTTGACATCCAATTTCATGTTGCAATTTGACGGAGACGAGTCGAAAATAAAGCAAATTGATCGTTATGGATTTTAGAATGTGTTTGTTTTGATCCTTTCCCAATGAATTCGCTGTTCATTTTTTTCGAAATCCCAAAAAAAACGCCAAATCGTTCGGTTAGGCCACGCTCCAGGAGATCTGGTCACGTGCTATATCAGGTGGAAAACAAAAGATACGAACACGCGGTTTTATAAATATAATGATATATATAGTGATCTATTTAACCACCTGTGAACCCCCAAGAACGACCCTTTTGTTTCTAATCAACTCTACAGATAGCGATGACCCAGATTCGTCCACCTGCTGCCCATCCGCCTGATCCTCCTCCTCATCAACTATAGTCATTCCCTTCTCCGTATCACACAAGACATAAAACCCAATACTGAGCAGCACAAGAAACAAGTTCAACAGGAATGGATATCGACTGTTTCCCGTACGGTCTTGGATCAAGGCAACGAGAAAATCAATTGCCCAATTGATTAATACGCCCGATGTGATAACCAGGCCAAAATACTGCACCTCTTCTCCCTTTGGTAATAGCGAACTGTAGAGCGTTCTGTTCAATGCTCTCAAAGCAGAAGAGGTACTAGAGTATAAAACTTCAAAAAGCCAGAACTCCCAACGGTGTTTGAGTCCAATCCTTGTATGGCTGTTGATTCCCAAACACCCCCAGAATTGAGCGATCAATGAAACAACCAAGAACCCAATAGCCCATGTCTTCATGGATATCTGAAGTCGTGGATACAACCACATCCATAAAAAAGAACCTGATGATGAGATTACATATGACATCCAGGTGTAAATGGTGTACTCCCTGTCTGAGTTGCCAATTCCCAGAGCTGATCTGAACAGTAACATATAAACAGTCATGAAGTTTGAGAACGTCAAGTTCCAAATCACCCATCCTATACACAAGATGAATGCATTTGGATATTGTTTTATTTGGTTCAGCAACCCCCAGAGATGTTTGATTCCACTTTTCAAGATGAACTCCTCTGGTCTTTTCTTTGTGTTTGCAACTGATGGAATCTTGAACAGAGTGAAGAATCCAAAGACAAATGTACAACAACCAGCGACGGTGATTGCCAAGAGAAAATTGTTATACCCATCGGAATTCACAGAGTTGGAAGAATTCGTGTGCGTGATGATTAATCCAATCAACAGTGCCATGATTCCACCAAGGTTGCCCAGTATCAAGCCCAACGCACTAACTTTTGAACCCTTTCTCAACACCATCTGTTTTCTAATCTCCTCTGGCGCTTTTCCATCATCATCTTGACCAATCAGTGGATCTCTATCTCCAACTGACCTCATGAAACTAGGAACGTAGGATGCTTCAACTATTTGGATGATCGTATTGGTCATGTTGACAAGACAGTACAAGACAGACATTGTCATGAACTGCCCAAAGGACTGTCTCTCATGGAAAGCAGTGAACGGTACAACCAAAGCACCATAAATCATCATCGAAAAACATAGGATCCATTTTCTATTGTTTGAGTAGTCACCCACATTCATCACAACTAATGCCACTATGCTTTCCAACACGGTATATACTGCTTTCAAATACAGCACATACGAGTTTGAGTGCAATGTCAATCTTCCCAGTTGGATATAGCAGTCATCACCACGAGCTTTACAGATGTTACCAGCCGAAGTCGATCCCAAGTTATGAGCCATTGTTTGCAAAACAGCTGGGATGTACGTTCTGGACATTGAAGAGACTGGACCGGTAGCAAAACATAACATTAGCCAAGTGACGAACACAGAATTTTTCCCATAAACAGTATCAGTATCATCCATAACCATTTCTCCATTTAAGTCAGCTTTTCCCATTAAGCTCTAGTGATGCATCAAACAAGGCACTTTTCCAGTGTTAAAGTACTTCTCAAATCAGACTCGCATCCACAATATTACTGTTTCAAGCTTATGAGCATTTATTTCCAGAACTAGATGGTGTGAGCACATATATACATACCAAAAAAAAAAATTACAACACTGAGCACAAGTCTATATTGAGAACTCTATGAAATTAAACGGTAGGTGCAGTCTGTTTTTTGATAGTTGCAGAATTAATCTTCAATTCAACGGGCTTTGGTGAAACAGTGGCAGCAGCGGAGCATCCAGCAGGTTGTGACATTGAAGCTTGAAGAACCTCTCTCCATCTCTGTCCCTTAACCATGATGATAAATATATTAAAAATAGAAATCAACAGACACAGTGCCAAACCAGTGAAAGCCCAACCTATACTCATCTTCTTGACCAACACGTGAATAATCAATGAACTCACCGCAGCTGAGGCATTTCTAAATAAATTCACCAATGCAACGTTCGTAGCAGCTTGAGTCTTGACACATTCGGTTAAATAAGTCGTGGTGATTGTAAAAACCCACGTCATACCAAACGCATTCAAAAACGCACCAATAAATAATGTAGCGACATGGACGTGTCTATCAGCACACCATCCGAACAAGAGCAAACCAGCCATACATAAAACAAAACCAGCCAATTGTGGAGGGATACGGTGTTCTGGGATACTCTGTGATCTTCTCAAATGGTCAGATAGTCTACCGGCACTCAGCGAACCAAGAATTAGAGAGACACCAGGACAAATGTATGAGAAACTCGCCTCTAGGTCACTGTACTTGTAGTGCTCTTGTAAGAGTCGTGAGAACTCAATGCTCATGGCGTAAAACCCAGCAAATAGTAAAGCGGCATTGATGCAACTCAATGCAACTGGGATATAAGTAAACAGTCTGAAACAGCTTTTCAAACTTGGAGAAGGTGGATGTGGGAACCCTTCAACTATCTTTCTTTGCCTAAACGTCGGCTTAACGTACCACTTTTTCAATTGCAAAGATGACCCATCACCAACAAAGAACCTCAAGGTCTCTGGGAGACAAAACAAAATCAAAGCATAGACTATCGCACCCAAAATAGCCATTATACCAAAGACCCATCTCCAGGACTCATCACTAGCTTTAGCAACCGCACTAAACATCGGTCCGATAACAGGTCCCAACTGTGGACCCATCATGAAATGGGAAATGGCACGACCACGGAGTCTAGGCTCAGTAATATCAGCAACTGTACCAGCACCAACGCTGATTAAACTCGAAGCACCAAAAGCTTGAATGCTTCTGAAAACGAACAAGGCAGGAATACGGGGTGGAATTGTTGCCAAAACGATGTTTGGAATGATGTACAATAACAACGAGATCAAGTACAACATCTTTCTTCCACCGAAATCAGCATATGAGGCCCAGAATAAAGGGGAGAATGCCATAATAAACATGAAAACTGATACAGTTGCGTTGATCGTCGTTGTATTTGAGAGGAATATGTGCTCAAATTTGGGTAACAGTGGTATGTAGATGTTTCCTGAAGCAGGACCAAGAAATCCAGCGATGGAGATTATCAGCAGTATAGAATTTTGTCTCTTGTTGCTGAAAGCAGTGTAAAGTGGTGGATTGTTCCCAACATTTGATTGAGGAGATGGTTGATGTTTTTCAACTTCTTGTATCGAAGGTTGACAGTTGTTCGAATCAATGGAGTCTGTCGTGAACTTCTTGATCGATTCAGTAGACATTATGGCGTGGATTGTTGGTGGTGATCTAGTATATGAAGTACACACAACCTTAAATATGGGTCTTATGCTTTTTTATACATCCAATTGGAGCATGACAAGAGCAGCACCATGCAGTGCGTCAACCAGAAACGATCTCTTCACGGCTCGACATTATTGAGAACCCAGCTTGAGAATTGTAGCTTTTTGTTGAAATTTGCTCATAGTGAGTTTAAAAGTTTTAAAAGAACTTGCTCATTGCCAATCAATGAAAATATTTGGCACACTGGGCAATATCTGATGAAGAGTAACCTGGCACAGCAGCAGCTTTAAGGGAGTCAAATAACAAGTGGCCAATTCATGGAGTCCTTTTTTGTGGGTGGAAGAGTTGATAGTAGTAATTTGAAGTTTTTGGTTCTCTATTGTTCTTCTCATTAAACACCGAGATTGAGCAAGATACGATCTCCGCTGAAATGTGCTCTCTCTCAGCTTCCAAACGATGAGCTGACTCTGGCTAGCAAAAACTATAAGGCACTGTGATAAATTCCAACGAATTAGGCGCTGTTTTGTTCCCACCTAAAATGTACCATCTATAACTTCGCTACTCCTGTCACACGATGCTGTTGGACCTTCATTACAATGATTGGATCAAACTCATAACATGGGCCATTGGGCTTCTTCTTGTCTACACTTTGAGAGTTGTTGCCTTTCCGCCCTGGAACTTCCCAAACAACATTCCTACCATTCCTTTCTATGTGTCATTCTTGGGAAGCTATACGGACATTGACCAGAAGGAAATTTATGAGAAGTATTTGAAAGAGAAACTGGAGAAGTATGGTGCTGTCAAGATATACTTTGCATCACGTTGGAACATTCTCGTTACGAGACCGGAGTATCTTGTGAAAATCTTGAGATATGAAAATATTTATGCTAAGAGTGGGAACCATAAGAAGATCCCATATGCTGTGTTGTCCAAATACACCGGTGACAACGTGATCAGCGCGCATGGCACAATATGGAAGTTATACAGAGACACGCTAACGGATGGTATCACTAAGCCAGTCAAGAGCTGTGTCCCAAAGAATTGCGATCAACTAGTTGACTTGATTGATTCAAGTCTTGATAAAAGTGATGACAAGATCTTATCAGTTTCAGACTACTTGCAAAGATTCTCATTGGCAAACCTCACAGAGTCGATGCTTGGTTGTGATTTTGACACGTTAAATCCTAACCTTCCAAGTGAGTTACATCTCAAAATCAAATGCGTGAAGTCCCAAATCTTCAAACCTTTATATATGAATTTCCCAATCTTAGATATCCTTCCTATCCCATCAAGAATTAAAGCTGCCAAAGAAGTTGAAGATTTTAGAAATTATTTGAGTGATGAGGTGAAGAAGGCACAGGAGAGAGATGTGGTTAACACGGAAACTGCTGCTTACCAACTTTTCATTGCTTTACAACAAGGCAAACTCTCAGAAAGACAATTTGTCGATAACACTGTGATTGTACTTGTTGCTGGTCATGAAAACCCACAGTTGTTGTTTGTATCCTTGCTATACACTCTTTGCAGACATCTAGAGCTTCAACGAAGATTACGTGAAGAACTCGCAACATTGGGAGATGATTTTGAATCCTCAGTGCTGCTAAATACTTTGATTTACGAAACTGTGAGATATCTGCCACCATTGGGACAAATTATCAATAGGGAAACAACACAAGATACCATGCTTGGTCCTATTCATATTCCAAAAGGTGTCTATGTAGGTTACAACAACTTTGCAACTGCAAGAGACACCGGTTCATGGGGTGATAGAGCCGATGAGTTCATCCCTGAAAGATGGGGAGATTCAATCGTTGAAGTGGAAAAGAACTACAAGAAGTGGAAAAGTGTTGGTATGCTTGCCTCTTTCCATGGTGGTAAAAGAGCTTGTTTGGGTGAGAAGTTTGCCTTGTATGAGAGTAGAGTATTCGTGAAAACAGTGTTGGAGAATTACCAATTGGAATTGGATCCAACGTGGAGGGATAAACTTACCCCAGCAGGACCTATTTGTCCTTTGATGTTGCGATGTAAGTTTACAAAGATAAAATCTCGAACTGAATAAATGATGTTGTCGATCACACTTATAGAGTAAATTCATTACATTCAATAAAAACCGGATCCCAACAATTAATTGCTCTCTATATATAGACCTCTAGAGAAATCACAACACATGCGATAGTTCCCATTTTATATTAACTTTTTACATTCATTATATCATCCATATAGTCCTCAATTGGTGTATGAAAGACTACTTTTTGAACTTGGAAGGATTTTTTTACCATCAACTGGTTCATATTCTTCCTTGGCTCTTTTCAAAATCTCAGCTTCTTGTTTCTTAGTGAGTTGTTTTACCACTTGATCAGGTGCAACGAACTTAAATTTACCAAATGCAAAATCTCTATCTGACATCTTTGATAAGATATAAAGTTGTTCTCTAACGTATTTCACTGAAGCTTCCAAATGTGAAAAATCAATATTTTGTCTGGCATTGAACAGGTTTCTCCAAAGTGCAGTTGCCAATGTAGCATCATCTGTTGCAAAACCTTCATCATAAGAACAGACAAGACCTCTTAATTGAGCATTGTAATCTTTTAAATATTGATCTGAAATTCTACTTGAATTCACTTTCATCTCATCATGCAACTTCAACTCCATATCCCTGAAAAATCTATCGACAAGCTTCTGTTGGTAATTACGGCCATATTTGAAAGGCATAGCTCTCATTCTAACAGATAAGATCCATACATGCAAAGCGGTGATTTGGAACCATTGCGAGAAAGTTCTTGGAAGTTTCAAATCATTGTAGAAGAAAGCAGCACTATTAGACAACTCCTCATTCTCAAACTGAAGACCCTGTGTCTTACACTCGGCATAGTAATGAGATCCAGCAATTGGACCAGCCCTGATTCTATCCATATCCAGTCTTAACAGAGAAATGGCAATCTCACCAATGTTCTGGGCGTATGAGGGTAACTGGTATCCTTCTCTCTCGTACTTGGAGTCTGATAAAAGTGGTCTTTTAGTTTTTGGAATGACAGGTGCCGTATTCTTAGGTAGTTGGATTTGAATGGTGGAGGATTGAGCAATTTCTGATGGTGATTGATCTTCAAGTTCAACTCTCTTCACGTCTTCGGCACTATAGACGAATGATTTGTATCTCAGCTGCGACATCATAGGTCTGTAGGCAACTCTAGTTGTTTGGAACGTGAGTCTGAGCATTATTACACGGGTGTTTACGATCTCTCAGCAAATCTCAAACCCGAGAAGACTCTGTATCAAAGCTTTTGTTTTCCCAAATTTCCCAAAAATACAGAATTTCTTTTTCACTTTGTCATAAATTTTTTTTTTTTTTTTTTTTCCTTCGCGGAGCGGAGATGTTCGGATGTTCGGAGATAATGGCAGCCAATCGGAGACGAGAGGATCGTAATTAAAACAATCGGTACGGTGTAAAAAAAAATGATACTAGTACATTTACTTTTATAACGACACATCTGGCTCTATTATTTCTTACCTCTTCTTCCCGATGCCCTAATTCTTTTTGGCCCATCGTAATGAGTATGACCCAATTGTTCCAATGCACTTTGGTTAACCCAATCTAGACAACGTTGAACCTCATTGTCAGTCTTGATATTGGCTAGTCTTTCTTTAGCATCTGCAATTCGTTCTTTCTTTTCTTCGTGTTCTCTGATCTTGCGTTTTTGAGCTTCTCTTCTAGCAACTCTAGCACTAGGTTTTGCTCGGTCCCTTCTAGCCTGAAGCAATTCTTCTTTCAAACGTCTTTCTTCAGCCTTCTCAGATGCTTCTGCAATAGACCTTCTAGTTCTTGGGATATCAGTTTTAGCGGATGCTTTTTGATTTGCTGAGATCAACTTGACTTCTTCCTCATCTGAAAGATCAAGATCATCAGTTTCAGCTTCAGAGTGTGAACCAACAGATTCAACTTCAGAGTCAGATAAGACCGTTTCCTCCAAAACCTTTCTCAATTCGAGCTCTTGTTCTGAAACAGTATCAAGCTTCAAGGCTTTTCTTCTGGCTGTAATGCTTGATACAATCTTCTCCTTCATGCTCGCCAACTCTTTAACAAGTTTAGATTCTCTTTCACCATAAGGTTTCAACCATTTCAAAAGGTCATCAATTTGCTCAACTTTGTCGTAATATCTCCAATCATACGAATTCAAAAGTGGCTCTGGTTGCTCCTCGATGATTTTTCTATCCGCAGGTTGGATCGCATCAGAGGCTGTACCGTATTCGTTCACTAGTACCATACCAGTGAGTGCTGATTTGATTTGTTTGTGCTTCTCTTCAAATAAAATGTTGAACACTTTTTGACTGCTTTTGACGAACAAGTCAGGAAGTTGAACCTCCGATGATGGTGTGCTCTTCCCATTCAACTGAGAAGGAGAGTTGTGTTTCTTTTCAGTGCTCGAATGTTCCTCATCCTGATCATTCTCTTCATCATCTCTATCATCATCACTATCGTTTTCAACGTAGATGACTTTGTTGAATTCGTTCCATTGATTCACAAGGTCTTTCTTGATATTCAGACCATGTTCCAAATCATCTGAAGTTGGACCTTGAACCCATAATCTTCCCATCAAATAAGTTTCATCCAAAACTTCTTCATCATCATCGTCTTCATCGTCTTCTTCGTCTTCATCCTCCCCATTGGATGATTTACCACCACCCAAATTTGGAAGACCATTGGACTCAAACCACCAATATCTATTGAACATACGATCTTTACCAATGTACTTAATTCTTTGGACATCAATTTCAGTAAGTTCCTTGTCAAGTTTCTTTCTTTGAGCACGCAATTCATCTGAGATCCTCAACTGTTTTGTTCTCGCAGCAAGTAAATTCCCAAAGGTCTCACTAATCTTAGCAAGCTCACTCTCTTCTGTTGTTGGTTCAGCAACTAGACCAGCTCTTCTTCTCTTTTTAGATCTGAAGTCAACTTCTCCATTGGCATTTTCAGCAAGCGCATTGATGTTACCGCCGGTGCCGTTTGCACCTAGTGCTTCTCTGCACTCTTTGTCTATGTCTTGGGCCCTTTCGAATGCCACTTTATACTCTCTCACATTCTCAAATCTCTCCCTTCTCAATTTTGCGGACTCTTCCATACATTTCTCCAAGTAGGCTCTAATTTCTGGAGAGTTCACAAGGAATGAGCAGAGGAAACTCAAAGCTTTGAGTCTTAAACGAACAGGAAGATCAACATAGAAATGTCTTTTTATACTAAGAGCGCTGACATTGCTAGACAATGGGGCAAGAATGTTAAATATCTCCTTGATGGTATCTTTGTAGAACTTGTGATCTCTAACTTCATCAAGCACACCAAGAAGAACGATTTGCCAACTTCCTTCTTTGAAGTTACGTTTTTGTAATCTTTCAAGCCATGGAATTTTGTCGGTCAAGTACTCATCAACTCTGTGCGTATCATCTTCCATCTGAGCTTCATTGTCACTCTCCTCATCCTGGTGTTTTACAGGATTTTTGGATGCTGTTTGCTCCTCTTGTTCTGTGCTTTTTTCTGTTTGCGCAGCAGTAGCTAGTGAATCTTCTTCTTCTCCATCCTCACCTTCAGCATCTTCAATTTCCTCCGGAAATGGAACAGTGAGTTCTTTTCCATTTTCAGGCATAAAAGCAGATAGCACAGCGCAGAAAATTTCATTCAACAATGAACAATCATCTGAAACTGATCTCCATTTTATTGCGGTCAGGTAATCATCAAACGTGAATGTGTCCAAGAATAAAGGTTTACGGTATACGTTCAGAAATGCCCATGTTTCCAAAGCATCTTCGACAGCGGGTCCAAATTTTTCAATAGATGCAGGTAATGGTTTCAATACATTGAGTTCCAAAGGTTGCTGAAGATCCTCTGTGATTGGTTTCTTCACTGGTTGTGGAGTAGACGCTGGTTCGGGCTTTGGTGCCACAGCGTCTCCCTTTGGAGTAACACCAGTGGCATTTGATGTTTGATTTGGCTTCTTCGTTGGAGTACTCTTTTTTTCTTGTTTCTGTCGCTTGTCACCTTCTTTTGGCTTGATGAGTAGCAGGTTTCTTTTTCTAGACTGTTTAGGCTCCTGTTTGAAACGAACAAGATCAGGTGGATATTCTGTTGATATTCTATACCTTTCGGTATATTTAGGTTTCACTAACCAAGGGGCACCTAACTTTGGAGATCTTGTCACAGACAGTTTGATAAAAGTTTTGACGAACCATTTCGTGAAGTGATTTCTATCTCTGGTTACTTGGTGCTCGTCCACAACCAACTCTTGATTTGTGTCCAATCTCGCAACCCTGTACTGTGTATGAGCTGGTATGGTTTCGTGTTCTGTTTTCACTGCATTAAACTTGGCCTTTTCTTTGATGACACACCTTGTTTTAAACTCAGTCTTGAAATCATTCAGTCTTATCAAAACTGTTTCACCAGGCCAATAATCACTTTTGAATCTCGCGTAGACCTCATCCACAAGTTGGTCAATTCTTGGAACTGTACTGAACTGCAGATGCCTTAGAATAGGTTCCTTCAGATGTTCTGGAAACTTGTTCTCGACAATTCTGACTTCCTTGAGTTCTGATTCATAAGCTTCAAAGAAAGTGAGACAGGAGTTACCAGTGATTTCACAAACAAACTTCTTTGTGTTGTAGTAGTCCATCCTCTCCAAGTATTCGTCATATGTCAAAAACCATTCTTTCGTGTATGGAATATACCAAACTTTCGTATTCTGGTTGAACGGCAGTTCCTGAGGGGCTGGGTAGGAGACCGGCTTTCTCTTGAACAAAACCTAGATCGATGTGTTAGTCATTTTATCCCTATTATTCAATTGGTGCTCAGTAAACTCACCATGTTCCCCTAATGTTGTTTATATGTCAAAATTTATCGATCTACTATCAAAATAACGTCTGATATGAAAAAATAGCGCGTTATTGAGTTCAAAACGAATCCAAATTTTGATGAGTTAACAATCAAAGGAGTTGCAAATTTGATGTTTTCTAATGAGTTTAGATTTATGTGTTTCTGGTGTTTGGCTATTTCACTAAAAACTGAAAATCTGGACAAAAAGTTTTGGTTATTATGTCTTGATTTGAGTGCACCAAACGTCAGTCACGTGTACCTACCCTCGGAAAACAAAGAAGATCTCAGGTTACAGTCAACGACGAATGCTGGTGTTTAGACCGCGTTTGAATGTTGAAACATGGTTAGTGAAGAGTTCTTTTTGTAAACCGAGTCAAACTTCTGAGGTTTACTGTCCCCGATTAGTTGAAGAGTTTTTTTGACAGTGGTCTGAGGTTAGATCAATTCGCTAAACAGCTTTGATTGTGAAGAAACTAACCTTGATATACCTTACCGACAGAGTCTTTCGTAGTCCAGTAAGACCGGCTTATGCACATCTTTTCAGTTGATTTTGGATTTTGGTGGCTTCAGCTCGTATCACTGCACTTGCTGAGTCCCACTAGCCCTTCGAGTGTCAACAGTGACTTCCGGGACAAGGTGATCGCTGCTTATTTACCCACAGCTCACGTGACAAGCACTAGCCACAATAAGCCACTACCTTCCGGAACGGGACCACGAAGATTTGTGTGGCTAGTGTAAAGATAAATTTTTTTTTTCCTCTATACAAAAAATCAAAACCAAAAAGCTCAAATTAATCTTTGATGAGATTCAAATTGTTACGAAAATCAACAAAGCTGACTTTGGACTCCACCGTTGCACATTCACAATAATGGATTCTAATCAGTCGAACAAGACCCATAGGGGTCAAACTACCAAGACTACCGCAAAGAAGAAGCTGCACTCACAAGGCCATAACGCTAAGGCCTTTGCAGTGAGTGCTCCAAACAAAATGCATCGTATGGCCAGAAGAACTCATGACGTGAATGAGAAGAGACTCCATGTTCCAATGGTGGATAGAACACCAGATGATGACCCTCCCCCGGTTATTGTTGCCGTTGTTGGACCACCCGGAACAGGTAAAACTACACTGATCAGATCGCTGGTAAGACGTTTGACTAAACACACATTGAGCGAGATCAAAGGTCCAATCACAGTTGTCTCGGGAAAAAGAAGACGGTTGACGTTCATCGAAGTTGCGAATGACTTGAATTCGATGATTGACGCTGCTAAGATTGCCGATCTTGTTCTACTGATGATCGATGGTAACTTTGGTCTTGAGATGGAAACCATGGAATTTTTAAACGTTGCTCAACACCATGGAATGCCTAGAGTTCTTGGTGTCACTACACATATTGATCTTTTCAAATCACAGTCCACGTTGAGAGCATCCAAAAAGAGACTGAAATCAAGATTTTGGACTGAGGTCTACGCTGGTGCTAAGCTTTTCTACTTGAGTGGTGTTATCAATGGTAGATATCCTGATAGAGAGATCTTGAACTTGACCAGGTTCATTTCAGTGATGAAATTCAGACCATTGAAGTGGAGAAATGAACATCCATACTTATTAGCTGATAGATTCACAGATTTAACTCATCCAACTTTGATCGAGAAGAACCCAAAGACAGACAGAAAAATTGCCATTTATGGTTACCTGCATGGTACACCACTTGCTTCTTCAAACGCAAGAGTTCATATTGCCGGTGTTGGTGATTATACAGTTTCATCAATCGAGAAGCTTCCCGACCCTTGTCCAACTCCACATTTTGAAGAAAGGCTTGAAGAGATTGAAAGAGAAAGACAAAAAGAAGCAGCAGCCAACGGTGAAGTCGTTGCTAAGACAACCAGAAGAAGAAAGAGACTAGATGATAAACAAAAAATCATATACGCACCAATGTCTGATGTTGGTGGTGTTCTTGTTGATAAGGATGCCGTGTACATTGATGTGGGTAATGCTGTATTTGTGCCTGGTGAAGAAAAGGGTGTTGGTGAAAAACTTGTTACAAGCCTACAGTCCGTTGATAAGACCATCGATGAACAATTCAAGGCAGGTCCAGGTCTTCAATTATTCTCCAGTAGTAAACAACTGAATGAGGTTGAACGAAGTGATGATGAAGATCAAGATGAGGAGGAGTTAAGCGAAGATGAATCTGAAGGTGAAAACACAGGCAGAACCTCAATGAGAAGGGCGAAAATTTACGGAAGAGCATTAAATGACGATGACGAAGTTGATCTGGATTCTGATGCTGAGGTAGACGATGAAGAAGAGGAAGCCAGAAGAAAACTGGTTGAAATAGATTTTGGTGAACAACAAGAAGGTGATTTCGAGCTTGAAGAGGCTTCTGAACTTGATGATGACCGTGACTCTTGGCAATCAACTGCAGCTAGACTCCAAGGCTCTGTCCAGAGAAGATGGGATATCACCAAATTGCTATACTTGGACAACATTGAACCAGCAGATGTTATCCGCAGATGGAAGAATAAAGAAGAAGAGGAGGAAGAGTCAGAAGAGGAGGACATCGAGGCTGAAGACGAAGATTTCTTCCAAAAGAAAGATGCTGTGAAAGCTGCAACACATTATACTCCAGCTGTCTCTCTTGATACATCGATTGTCAAATATCCAACTATTGAGGAATTAAGAGCCGCTTGGAATGAAGATGCCTACAAGAATATCCAAAAGAGATTTCTAGTTTCTACAAAGAAAATCATCAACGGTGATGATAATGCTGATGACGACGAGCTATATGGTGATTATGAAGATCTTGAAGTAGAGAATAATGAAACTAGAGGAGATGTGAAAAAAATAGATTCTGAGAGCTCTGATGCTGAGAGTAAGGGTGACGAAGACGATTTTGTCGACTTTAATGCAGAAGAGAAGAAGGATGAAAATTTGGATGAAGAAGATGATGAGGACGAAGAAGAGGAAGAGGAGGCTTTTGACCCTACTCTATCTCTTGAAGAGAGACGTGCATTAAACTCTAAAAAGAAAGAGAAATTAAGACTACAGTTTGAAGCTGAAGAAGGTGAGAATTTCAAAGAAGAAGCTATGACTGAAGAAGAAACTTGGTATGAGATGCAAAAGGCCAAAATGGCTAAACAACTTGATATCAACAAGATTGAATTTGAACAAATGGATTTGAACACAAGATTGAAAATTGAAGGTTATCGAGCGGGGTCATATGTCAGGCTGGTGTTCGAAAACATTCCACCTGAGTTTGTCGAGAATTTCGATCCAACATATCCTCTAGTTCTTGGTGGTTTACTTGCAAGTGAGGAAAGATTCGGCTTCATGAATGTCAGAATCAGAAGACACAGATGGCACAAAAAGATCTTAAAATCGAATGATCCATTGATTCTATCCTTGGGTTGGAGAAGATTCCAAACTCTTCCAATTTACACCACCTCTGATTCCAGAACAAGAACAAGAATGTTGAAGTACACTCCAGAGCATGCCTATTGTAACGCCACATTTTACGGTCCATTGGTTGCACCAAACACTACGTTCTGTGGTGTTCAAGTCGTTGCCAATAGTGATACTACAGGTTCATTCAGAATTGCTGCTACTGGTATTGTTGAGGAGATTGACAGTGCTACAGAGATTGTGAAGAAATTGAAGCTTGTTGGACATCCATACAAGATCTTCAAAAACACTGCTTTCATCAAAGACATGTTCTCGTCATCCCTTGAAGTTGCAAGATTCGAAGGTGCTCAAATAAAGACCGTTTCTGGTATCAGAGGTGAAATTAAACGTGCCTTGAGTAAACCTGAAGGTCACCTAAGAGCTACTTTCGAAGACAAGATTCTTTTGAGTGATATCATCATCATGAGAACCTGGTATCCAGTTCAACCAAAAAGGTTTTACAATCCAGTGAGCTCACATCTGATCAAGGATCAAAGAGAATGGAAAGGTATGAGACTAACCGGGCAAGTGCGTGCTGCTAACAACATCGAGCTTGTCAACAATGCTGATAGTTTGTATGGTAAAGTCGAAAGGGCCGAGAGACATTTCAATGGTTTGAAAGTTCCAAAATCCATCAAAGCTGATCTTCCATTCAAATCTCAGATCCATGAGATGAAACCACAGAAGAAACAAACTTACTTGCAAAAGAGAGCCGTTGTTCTGAACGGTGATGAGAAAAGGGCTAGAGCAGTGATGCACAAATTGGCAACGATCACTAAAGCCAAAGATGATAAGAGAAAAGCTACTAAAGGCGAAAAGAGAAAAGAAAAATTAAAGAAGCTTGCCAAGGCTGAAGAGTTCAGAAACGAGAAAGAAAGGGAGAGAAAGAAGGAGTTCTTTGCTAAAGAAGGTAAGAAGAGGTCAGGTGGCGGTGGAGGAGGAGGTGATAGATCAGACGGTGGAAAGAGACGTCGTGTATGAGAATTCATTCTGAAACCCCCGTTTTTGCATTTACATTTTTTCATGTTCACAAGTAGTAACTTGCATTCTTAAACCTCTTTCATTATACTTAAGACGACTTTGATTAACTATTAAAAACACAATATCATCAAATTAAATGTAGTTGGACAGCCATTTGAAGGCCTCCTGGTAACCTTGTCTCATGACCACAGAGCACATAAAAACCTCAATTGGTCTTCTACCTTCAACTTTTTCAGCATTCTTACCAGTGGTGCCGTATAAACCCAAAGCTTGTTTGATCTCCAATTCAGAAACGGCTCTTGGAGAATCAATCTTGTTACCAATAACGGCAAATGGGACATTCTTCAACTCTTCAATGTCCAACAAGGCATCTAATTCTGTCTTTGATTCTTCAAATCTTGATGGATCAGCAGTATCAACCAAAAAGACGATACCGTTAACTTCAGGGAAGTAATCTTTCCAAACACGACGGGCCTGTAAATGACCACCTAAATCGTAAGTAGTGAAGGTGACTGAACCGATGGCTAGCTCCTCAGATGTTGGATGCAGAGTTGGTTGCAAAGTAGCCAATCTATCGTTCTTCAACATATGTAGAAGGGTTGTCTTACCAGCGTTATCTAAACCCAAAAACAACAATTTAGCATGTTTGTTCCATAAACCTAAAGAGGCGAGGATGTCTTGAACTGTGCAAAAGAGTTAGTCATATCTCACAAACATTGATCGCTGCAGATCAACTTACACCAGCTGAAAACCCACATAGTCTCTCTTCGTTTCTCAGTGTGTGTGACGCTGTTGTTGGCGCTTGAGCTGGCCACGAAGGCCAATTTTCAGAAAATGGAATTTCTCAGAGCAAAAAAAAAAAAAGAAACAGTGGTGAGAAATTCGCGAAAAAGATGGGCCTCTGGCGGGCTGCGTAACCAAAAATTCCTACTTTATATGTATAGTAATAATAAGCTCATCATAAACAAAATATTGACATAAATACATAGACAAACACTGACACTTTTTGTAAGTCCCCACAGACAAGATTGAATATCTCTCTGAAAAGTCATCATATTCTTGAAGGCAGTTCTTCCTCTAAGGCATCAGATCTTCCTCTATACTGATTGCTGTTATCACTCCCTATGAAATCATTGGTGGTCGTCACATCGTCTGTGTTGATTCTTCCAAGACCTTTGTTCAATGAAGCGAATGATTCTTGTTTCTTGTGACCTGTTAGCTGTTCGTCGTTTGGAGATAAGTATTCATTTTGTGAGAGGTCAGGAGCATCATTTGGAGCAAACTCGTCTTCACCAAATTGCGAAGATTCAGATAATAGTCTCTTATCTTTTGCGTTTGATCTCGTTCTCTTGAATGATTTACCCCCAGTTAGATTTCTCAATAGTTTACCGGCAAATGTCTCCTTTTCGTCGTTTGTGAACTCAACTTTTCTATCTTCGTCATCGATGTTGGACCTTGTACTGTTGGAATTATCATTACTGTAGTCATTCAGATCTTGTAATTTATGGATTTCAGATTCCCAGTTCTCATTATGGTCCTTTGCAGTGATACCCAAAGCCATCAATTCTGCCGTCGGATTCTTCTGACCACCATATTGACTAAATCTTTGGAAAGAAGTTCTATCGTCTTTAGCAGGTCTGAATCTAGTATCTGGATTCTTGGAGAACAGCACATATCCACAGAACAATAAAATCAGAATCAACAAAATCAAACTAAATGCGGCGTTCAAGATAAAGAACACCCAGCCCATAATTGATCCAACGGCAGCAGGTTGGCCAAAAATATTTGAGAAAAAAGTGAATAAAAAGGAGTTTAAAGTTGTAACGACTTGAATCATAATGTTCAGAATGTTCGTTGGGGTGTTCATATAAGGTCTAAAATGAATCAATACACCCAAATAGATCATATCAATGATCCAGAAGGCAATAGCTTGAACCTGTCCATTCTCTTGACCCAAGGCGATAAAGAAGGCTTTGAACAAAGTGTGTCCCAAAACAACAACACCCCACCAGTATCTGTTTGCAGTAAACATGGTGTAGAAAAATCCATACTTATCAAGAAATCTTTGATTTCCGTAAAGAACGGCAGCTGGATTATTGTGTTGACTGATTGACAGTTTAGCGAATGAGATGACTCTGTAAGATGCCCAACCAAGTGTTCCAAGCGCCAAACATAGGAAAAGGACAGCAAGGACAATCACAGCTGGTGAATCGTGAGTGTAGAATTCATAAAGGGAAAGTATAACTAATTGAGTAAACCCAATATATATGTATCTTGAGAGAGTACCTTTCAGAATAATTCTCCAATTTGATCTAAAATCAACAAATCTTTCTCTCTTGACCCAACCTAACTTAATGAAAAGTTCTGAGGTGTATTTAAAGAAGAAAACAAGACCAACTAAAACATAGGCACAGATGATGAAGAACGTGAAACCAGTGCAAACCACACTGGTGTTTTCGATATTTGCTTGATATGCCAATCTCTTGATACCACGGAAGATCAAAACATTCGAGTTACCATATAAGACCAAGGATTCTCTCTTCACCAAAGAGGTGATGCTATCAGCAAAATCCAATGATCTTTGAACCAAAATATTGATAGTTGATGAGGTTAAATATAAAGAGGGATCACCTCCAGTGGCTTGAACGTACCATCTAAAGATCTTTTGCATGAAACTGACCCTGATCAAACCCATGGACCAAGCCAAATTCTCTGACCAAGCTGCAGCGATAGGTGGAAGGATATCAACATTTTGCATGGAAACAATCACAACACTTTGGAAATATAAAAACAAAGAAACGGCATTAGCGCTGATGTGAGAAGCAGCATTTGAGTTACCAAAGGCTGAAGCAATGGCTGATGACAATAAACCAAGGCCAGCAACGACTGCAGTGGCCCATTTAGCACCTGTTTGTGAAACTGTTTTACCATTTGTGAAGTAAGCTTGCATACAAGCAATTTGTGTCCCGTTGGAATTTTTAACTTTGACTCTTGCGAAAGCATCAATGTCTGGGACTTGGTATGCTATACCTGGAATCATATCCACGAATCTGTTGGAGATGTATTCTATAGAGTCAACCTCGACTGATCCGGGATATAAAGGACAAAATTGTTTCCATCCAAGATCACACATGTCTATAGACTGAGAAATAATCTTGAAACCATAAGCGTAAACATCGACATCGGCATTGATGTAATCGCTGATTTCGGAAGTGAAATCAAAAGTATAACGCAACGCAGCATCGTCTGGATTGAACTCAACGTCAAAATAACTAGCAACGATTTCAGAGTTCTCCATACAAGTCACCAAAGATGAAGCCCTGAGAACCCTTGCTAGTGCGGTAGGGAGAAGGAGGAAAAGCACCGTGAAGAGCAATAACAAAGGCTGAGTATGAGATCTCATGTTCTCTATGATGAAGCGAGTGAGAGTGAGATTCTTTCAAATTTCAAAAGCCGACGTTATTTGGTTGTCTTAGGAGCAAGTATGAGAGTCGGTGTTTTGATGAAAAAGAGTTTGTTGCCTGTGTTCTTTTATTAGAAGAGACACCTTTTCTCAAAATTCCATATTTTTTTTTTTCGTTTGATCTAGGCCACAGCCAAAAAACGCGGTAGAGAAAAAGCGAACTTGCGGCCCGTACCGAGAACTTATTCGCGTGGCTTAGTCAGCGGGATGATCTGTCTCTTCATGCCGAGTGATGCAGGCGCTGACAGGCCTCGTCAGCGTAAACGCGAAGAAGGCTTCAGTGGTTCGAATCTGAAGATGGGTACTTTATTTTTCTATTCAGAAGTCTCTGTTTCTGTTTGTTTAATTCATCAACAGACAACATAAAAACATATCATCATCACTTTAAATTTTTGAGAAGTACAATGAGGGGATCCTTTTCTCACTTTCTGTCCATCGATGAATATAAAATGGACCAAATAAACGCCGTTTTTTGTTTCCTCTCCATTCACTTCCTCGCTATCAACATTTCTGATAACAATGACTTCTATCTTCAACTCTATCCCACTTCCATTGGAATTAAAACTTGATATCTTTTCCTTCATCCCGCTTGATCAGATAGTCGACTCTATTATTGCCAAAGAAGGTAAATATGAATCTATCTGCTGTCAAGTTACTCCATTAGACTACGATTCAGATCACTTTGAAAGTAAAAATTTGATCAAGGACATCAAGACATTCAGTAATTGTGAATACCATAAACCAGAGACTTATTCTGGGAAGTTTGGGTTCCATGATTACTTGGTATACATCGTTCACTATGATTTGCTCTCTTATCTGACTTACAATCACCCACTCTATTCGCAGATCTTTGGTGGTAAAAGAGTTGTCTTGATGACTGATTCTGACGTTGTGTTTTATGAAAATGGTCATAATAGTCTAGAAGTGCAGTCAGCAAATGTCAACGGTATCGAAGGAAATGTGTTTCTTGGTGGCTCTTCTACTGATAACAAGTTCAATCTACTAACTATCATCGATTGTTCTGAGAAGCCTCACAGAAATCCAGTTGGTTCAGAGCTCACTTTCATTCGTAACAGATTCAACTTCAAATCAGTCCTGTTCAAAGACGTTCATCATTTTCATATGGATGATGTCGTTTACTGTAATCAAAGGTTCACCAGATTAAACACCAAAATCACCAGAGAGCTGGAACAAGCAATGCCAAATTTTCAAATAAATTTCAAGGGAACTATTGAATGTTTGCACATCACCTCTTCAGGTAATTCATCAGTCTTGAGGGACATGCTATCCACCATTAATGCTCAAGATGGTTATAAGGAGCTGTCCATAGTGTATGATGATCCTAATGAATATCCACCCTTTGCTTTAGGAGGTGCTCTTCTGGAATACGAAAAAAGGAAAGAGAATAGTGATGCTTACTCAATCTCAGAGTACATCGACACTTCCAAGCTGACTTCTTTCAGTATGTTCTTGGGGTTTGAGCAAGAAGGTGGTTTTTCGAGACTTCATTTATCACGTATTAGATTTCCCCTTTTGAAGAGGCTGGACATCGAATTGGGTTCTCGTGCTGTATCATTGAGACCTCATTACTTTATGATGGGCCATGTTGAAGCTGCTTTCTTAAGAGAGTTCACATTGCGTCTCTGTTTGAACGATACTGGTGTCGACACCATATTCAATGGTCCTTTGTGCTTTGCAACGAAAACTGATAAGCTGATCTTGAGAATGAAGAACTCGTCTCATACTAATAGTCATATTAGGGCAGTAGGTTATAGCAATCGTTCGTTTTCTAGCAAATGGTTTGAGAGTGTTTTGAAGCAAGCTACAATGATACAGTTGACTCATTTCACTATGAACAATCATGTTACTCGTGAATTTCGCTTCAAGAAATGTCGTGAATTCCAAATTAGAAGTTGTGAACCTCTTGATTTTTATAATCAATCTATGGATCATCCTTTGTATGATTTCCTAAAGTTGAGACAAGTTTCAATCAGCATTTGTCAATACTATTCGCTTCCACAGAGATACAACTCTCCGACCCCCGTGATGTTAAATCAAATGGGATTTACTGGATTTCATCGCGCTGATAAGTTGAGTTCAGTAAACATTGCTTGTATTGACTCACCTTTTGTTGAGGAGCCTTTTCACAAAATATCTTTTAGGAATACTACAGATGAGCAAGCTGAATATGAACGAGTTAAGTGGTTAGATTCTGTGCAATCTGTGACCATCCGTTGAACAAGTTTAACCTTCTTGATCATCTCGATATATTCAGCACTTCTGTTTCTCATTGTGGATTGACGACTATCTCTTGATTTACATATGTATACTTTAAGCATAAAATCATACATTATTTTAAATCAAAAAATTGTAAGGAGGAAACGACTTCAACGTTTCTCCAACTTTTCGTTACTGGAATTGGCAACGATTAAATCGATCAATCCTTCTTTGGCCTCGATAGAGCTCTCTTCCAACTCAAGATCATCCACAGTTCTTCTTGGACCATGGTAAGTCTTGTAAGCGTAGGTGTAATAGTAAAGTATTGACAACAACCAAGTACCAGCAGTGATGACCACAGTATAGTTCATGGTGCCCTTATCAACATGTGGAGAAGCTGGAAACATCGCCATGATGATGACGAAATTGGTGAAGAGAACAGTGAGAATGTTTATCCCTAGACTAAACCTTCCCATGTAGAATGGACCTGGTTTGAATCTCAAGTTTGGATCTGAGCTGAAGGTTCTGTAAATTCTCAACATGATAGGAGTTTGCCATGCAAAGTAGTTACCACAGACGTAAAGCGTAAATAATGCATTAGCAGCAGTAGAACCAATCAAACATAGTAATCCCATAATTAGTGCAAGACAACCACCGAAAAAGATGGCTCTGATTGGAACTTTCAATCTCTTATTGACAACTTTGACAAACGACGAGAAGATCAATCCGTTGTCTCTTGAGAATGCCCAGATTTGTCTGGAAGTGGCAGTAATAGTAGAAGCACCCATCAACCATTGACAGAAACAGATCAAAACCATAAAAGCTAAAGTCCATTTCTTTCCCATCGCATCATAAATCAGTTGTGCCATTGGTTGACCCGAATCGGCATTAATAACAGGTAACAGAGTTGGATCAATACATAAAGAGCAGATGATAAGGATCACAAATCCAAGAATCCAACAAGCACCAATAGAGCCCAAAATACCAATTGGGACATGAACACTGGCATTTTTAACTTCTTCCGAACAATGAACACAAGAGTCAAAAGCCCCAATTGTCCAAATAGCAGGCATGAAACCGTTCATGACCCAAGACCAACCATCGGACCAATCAGTAGTGTTGATTGTCTGTGCAAAGATAAATTTTCCTGAATTCTTGTGATCAGTGGCGATTGGCATTGCAATGATGAATAAAAGTGCCAATCCAATGTTACAAATCACTGAGAAGTTTTGAAGCTTTGAGATAGCACCACTTGCAGCGCAAGCAGTGACAACATGACTGACGACACAAGCAGCAAAAATACCATAGACTTTACCATTTGTGATTTCAAAATCACCATCTCTTGCAATGTACACTATAGACAAGAGCTCCTTGGCAAACCCATAGTCAATTGAACACAAAGCTCCTGTTAGTGCCACCGTGTTGGTGTTACCCACGACAAAACTCAGTGGGACTCTCAGCCAATCTGGTGAATAATGATACGTCCAATAGTACAACCCACCAGATGTTGGAATGGCACTGGCAAGTTCAGACATACAAAGACCAATACAAAAGATCAAACCAGAACTAACGAACCAACCCCATACTGCTGAATTTGCAGAGTAACATTGACCCAACACAGATGCGATAGAAGGTAACAAACTCATGATACTGAACGCAATACTGAAAGTGTTATCGAATTTTCTGGATAGTTCAGGGGTGTAGCCATGAGCTCGTAGCAAATCATCATCGTCTGCAATGGCGGTGGCATCGACTTGGATGTGTTCGTGGACATCTCTAATTTGTGATTTTGTAGCTTCCAAATCTGTATTCAAGGCATGTGACTTGACTGACTTCAAACCATTGGACAGAATATTATAAACGTCATTGGATCCAGCTGATCTGATACCATTAGAAAGCACCGAATGTATCTTATCCTGTGACATCTTGTTTGGGAATTTGTATGGGGATACAGTTTTAACAGTGCCACGTTTGCAATAGCTCGATCAGGGAAGAGTTGGAATAACCGATGGATTTCAGAACAGATTATGGGATTATCGATTGTTTAAGAGGTATCTGGTTCCTGCGCTGAATATAGCTCTTTATTTGATATGTTGTCATAGGGCCTAACAAAATCAACTGTAACCAAAACGGAAAGTAGGAGCAATTGATAAGGAGGCATGTGTACAGGCACCCCTAATAAAAATGTTGATAAAGTTGACACAAATCAGATCTGCTCAGCAGTCAGGAGCATCCAGTGGCAGTGTGAACAATTAGACTGGTTGGCAAATCAGCTTGAAGCGAATGATCTTTGAAAAACAATGACAATCATAGACACAGCCGTTGTCAAGAGCCAAGGGTAGAGGAGGTCTTGGACTTAGCAATATCATCTTGGGTCTGGGCTCGTTGAATTATCAGCTTCTAGAAGTCGGAAACTTTCGGCCACGAACTAGATTGAGGTCTTTGATTAGCTAGTGGCCGTGTCTCTGAAGATTTCGATTGCAAAGTAGCAGATAAGGAAAAAAAAAAAAAAAAAAAAACACATCTCCGGTTCAGGAACAGCTGACTGTACATCCAAGAATAAATCTCTCCATCAACAATTTGAGTCTATATTGATCATGATATGTGATAGGTCTACAGCGCCTGGTGCTTGATTTCGACGTAGCTCATTTATCCTGCCAGTTGTAACTGTTAGAACTGGTAAGGGAAAAAGTGCAGCTAGTGAAAACTACAGTCTAGCTTTACCAGCTGTGCGTTACGGTAGTTCATATACTCCGTAATTCCATAGGAAAAAATCCATAGGAACTTAACCCTAGATTGCTATAGAGGAATACACCTGGTACCACTCTGTGCTTTCTATTCCTATCTATTTACCCTACTATTGATCGGGCGTGAGTGTTTCCTAATGCGGAAAGATAGAGCGCCGTCCTGTGACCTGGACGTAGTTACCAATTAACATCATGAACCTTTGTATAATTCATTTATACATAACTAATTGCACATTCTAATGAGCAATCACACTTTTGAATCAGGTTTCTCAGAGTTCTTTGTCTCTTCATCAGCACTAATTTCTTCACCCTGAAGATTATCAATTGCATACTGAACCAGTGTACGAATCTGCTCATTATCCCTATTTCTACCCAAGAAACTTATTGTGTTGATGTTTAGACCCATGTGTGGATAACTTCCTATCTTGATCCCCTTGTCATCACTCTTCTTTTGCAATTTTGTAAGATGTGGAGCAATCTGTGATTCGGACAATGAGGTCTTGACGTAATATCTAATAAATTTGTTTTCAACTGGGATCCTGTCTTCGAGATGCTTTAACAGCAAAGTCAATAGTTTCTCAAACAACTGGGGAATTCCAGGCAAGATGAACACTTTTGAATCTAGCCCAACAACAGGAACCCACAGGTCTTCACTCAAATAAATAATATCAACATTTTCGCCTTTAGGGAAAATTGCCATTCTGTGTTGTGCTTTCAACTGTTCGTCAGTCAACTCAGGGCGGTCTGATTTTCTAAATTTCTTCATTTTATCCACAGTTTCTTGATGGAACTCAAGTGGTAATTTGAAAGCTTTAGCAATAGATTCATAGGTGATATCATCATGTGTAGGTCCAATACCACCTGACGTGACTATAAAATCAACCGATGAGCGTAAACTGTTCAAACTCTGTACAATTTCTTCTTCCCCATCACCTACAACACTAATTCTCTTCACTTCAACACCTTCATTGAACAACTTCTTTGCAAAGTAATGAGAGTTTGAATCCCTGATCTTACCATTCAAGATCTCGTCTCCAATAATCAGAATAGCTGCTGTCCGTATTAGGGGCAACTTTCCCGCTTGGGAAATTTTTTTGATCACTGACATCACTTTAGCCTCTCAAAACCTCAAACGGCAATACAATTGACAATAGCAGCTTTCCTTGCCCCAGATTCTCAACCTAAACAAATTCAAGTCTTTCCCCATTTCTTCCAGAAAATTCGCGAAAATTCGAGAAAAGCTTTCACACGTGAATATCACGTGCTCATGTCATAGAAAAAAAAAAAAAAAAAAAAAGAAAAAGTGGTATAAAGTACGATGAGTTCACAACAGAGGGTTCTATTCTGTACAACCAGTTCTCTTTTTTCTAACCACTGATAAAATGGCAACTAAATTCAACGCTGAAGAAGCTGATAACTTGGAAGATATTGAAAAGCAATTCGCTGTCAAAGCTGTCCACCAGGCTGAAACATACTGGAACCTATTGACCAAGATTCCAGGTTCCAAGCTAAGATTGACCAAATATGATGATGAAATTTACAACAAGCTTCTAGAAGATTTTCCAGAATTTAAGGACCCACAATATGCTGCTTCTATTAGTGAGGATGAAATGAAATCCAAAGCTGGGAAAGAAAGATGGAGAAACTTTTGTGAATCTTTTAAAGAAATTGAAGACTACAACTTTGGTACTTTATTGAGACTTAAAAGTACAGATGAATATGGTCAAGATACCACAATGTTTGCTGTCAGAATCCAGTTCTATGCTATTGAAATTCTAAGAAACAGATCAGGTCAAAATGACTGGATTTCCAAACAATAGGATGTTTACCTTTACTAATAATGCATATCACAATCTCTCTGTATACTTTGAAGACAATGTTTTACACTACAACAGTTTTCGCATCATTCAATGTAGATCTATCCTGTATTTCAACAAAACACTACCAAATTTTCAGAGTGGTATTTATGTGCAAGCGATGATATATTTCGTACTATCTTCAATGTTTGTGATTGTGCACTGTACCATCAGCATGCGTATGTGAATGTTTCGGTTCTGGCTCTTGAGCAGGCTCTGGATTCTCTTCATCTTCAGTTGGTTCTGGTTCCCTCTCACCAACAAACTCAATAATGACTTGTCTCACGTTTGGAACTTCACTAATCACTTTACTTCTCAAATGTTCTCTTACAAGTTCAAACTCTTGGATGCCTAAAACGTTGTCCCATCTTTGCAATGGAGCTTCAAGGACAATCTTGGCGTGGACATTTGGACCAGAGGTCAAGAGTAGCAATTCCTTGATGGCATATGGGTTTTTAGAGTTGTTGTTTGAAAGCATTTTAGATAGCAATTCTTGAAGTTTTGTCTCGAGCTCGATATATCTTTCATCTGTCTTTGGAACAGATCTATCGATCAGCTCATTAACAGCTACAAGAATACCGTTGGAACCGGCTTTAATAACCAACCCAGAAACAAGTAAACCACCCACAGCGTCCAATGATGAGATACCCAGAAAATGACCAGATGTGATGGTAACCAAAGCAACCAAAGAAGTCAGGGAGTCTACTCTATGATGCCATGCGTTAGCTAATAACACCTTGGAGTTTGTCTCTTTGGCAACTTTGGAAGTGGCTCTAAAGATCCATTCTTTTGCAACAATTGAAGCACCAGCAACCCAAGCAGCATTAACATCAGTGATATCATGAGCATGAGCATGAGAGTGACCGTGACCAGCGGAGAGAATGTGGATGTGATAAGCGTTCAAAGTATCAATAAGAGTATGAGGGATAACTGGGCCAACAATGTTAACCAAGGAAGCCCAACCGATAGAAAGACCAGCCATGGTAAGAATGGAGCTGACAGCCAAAGAGCCGACAGTCTCAACTTTACCATAACCATAAGGAAATTCTTGATTTGGAGCTCTTGCGGCAAGTCCTACTGTTCCCAATGTTAAAAAATCAGACACCAGATCGCTAATTGCGTGAACTGAGTCCGCCATCAATGCTTGGGAGTGGAATACAATACCACCTACTAGCTTACCAGCAGCCATACCAACGTTGATCAACAGCCCGATCCAAGTGATTCTAACACCAGGATTTTTGAAAAATTGTTCACGATCAAGGACTAGAAGTTTGTTTGGACCATGAGAATGGTCATGGTTGTGTGCAAGTTTACCAAAAGTGAAGGAGTCGTTTTGTTCAGTCTCTGATTCTCTCAGATGGATATGATCGTGGTCATCTTCAGCGTATGAAGCAGCAGCACCATGGGAGTGTGAGTGCCCATGTGAGTGCGATTGCCCTGTTGAAACTGGGGTTTTGGGGATCTCAGCGTACTTTCTCGACGTCAAGTGGAGTTGACGGAGCTGAGTTGCCAAAATTGACGCTTTTGTCTTTTGCACACGCGCCAGGGGTGTTATTTGGAAACCCAATCTGAACATGACTATATCTATGCTGTGTCCAGTTTGTTTATTCAATGGTACTGTGAATTCTGGGGTCAACCAACTTAAGTGAAAAAAAAAAATCTTCTGAAGATTGTCCTCGAAGCTACCTCCCGTTTTTCGGTCACCAAAAACTAATTTTTTCAACATCCCCCAGAAAAAAAGTATCGGTGATTGCCACGCGATACCAACTTTGAAGTTGATTATCTAAAAACATTTGTACTAACACACTACTCGATTTCCACCTCTAGTGGGAGATGTGGCTTCGAAGCATCTAGAAATGTCGAAATATTGCCAGCCTATTTTACAAAGTTGTACTTCAAACTCGAACTAAAGGTGACATGTCTCTTCGCCAAAACTCCGAACCCCATGAGCTTCCCCAGAATTACAATATTTACATTGCGTTTATTGAGGAACGCCGTTTGACTTATCTTATGAACACTATCACTTCGGACGTGCTAGGACTTTTTCAAATGTGTTTCCTATCTAGCGAGATAACTACATAGAACCCTGTTTGCTTATCTCAGTCAATATGATCTTCACCCTCTTCACAGTGTATCATAAGAATTGACCGAGTGGACGCGCCGCGAAAATATCGCGCTTCCTAAAGTTCTGACTCCACCGAGGGTGGCATGATTTATTCCGACTTTTAACCAACTAAACAATAGACTGATCGCCTATTATAACTCTCTACAATGTTCGTTATCAAGTAGTTTTATAGATCTCAATCTCTCATACTGCTAAAGACAGATCTTCCAAAGTTCCACTATCTTTCGTATCCTCCTCATCTTCTGTATCATCGCTTCCGCCAGCATCGTTATTTACTGATGGTACTAGTTTCACCAGGGAATCAACAACCTCTTTCTTTTCTTCAAGTGGGGTATCAGCTTGTGTTTGAGTTTCCAATAGCTCTTCTGTTGGGATTTGATTCGATATGAGATTCGGTTGTGAACTTGGAGCCGGTTCGACAGCAGGTGGGACATCAGGTGTAATGAACTCATTCTTGACTTCGGGTGGAGGCAATTTTACAACACTGGCCGGAGTTGTTTCCTTTGGCACACTGTCGGGAGTATCATCGTCATCTTTCTTCTTTACCCTCTTGGTCTTCAACAAAGTCTTTTCAATTATAGGCGGAGGTTCACTGCACATAGGATCAAGCTTCCAAACAAGCTGTCTTAGTTGATTGTATTCGTTAGTCAAAAGAACACAAGATCCCTCTAATTTCCTGGTATAAAACTTCACTTTATTGATATCTGTTTCAACAATTTTGTCTCCCTCCCAGTTGAGTTCAGTCCTCAAAAATTCTCTAAACTTGTAGGCATGGGACCAAATGGAACGAACAACACGGAGTTCATCTGGATTCAGTTCCAATAGAGATCCATCCAAGACGACAGCTTGCAGCTCTTCGAGCTTTGGGGAACTGTATTCTCTAGGATATAAAACTCTATGATCACACACAGGACAAACATAAATATCGGGTCTCTTAGATTTCCCACGTCCCATCTTCAAACATTTGCAATGATACCAATCTGAACATTTCTCACATTCAATCATAAAGCCACTTTCAGGCTGACGACACACACAAAACATAACGTTTTTGTTACCTTCACCATGAGCAATCTGCTCTTCAGTCTTATAGACATCCTCCAAACTAAATGGGTATTCTGACTTTTCCAACAAGGTTTGCAAATGATTACCTAAAACATTGAAGGGAGCATTTGTTTTACCAAAAAGCTTCTTAGCTCTTCTTAACCATTCCTCAACTGACCTCAAATATCCATCAATAGCAGAAGATGGGATTTGTGGAAGAACACCTTTAGATTTCTCCAGCACGTTTTTCGCCTGTGAATAAGTTGGTCTTGGATCATTTTCATCACCACAGTAAGCTTTGCTTAATCTTTCGTAAAGTTCTGGGTTGAACAGAGGATCATTGTTTCTCTTTTTGTCTCTTTGGGAACGTAACCTCAACATATCAACAGTGTTATCAGTGATAGATTTGTAAAGACTGTCACGCTCAGTTGATGCTTCAATATGTCTAATTTTGGAGATTTCTAGTTGCTCAATGATGTCAGGATCAACAGGAACATTTCTTATTCGGGAAAATAGTTCATCAAACTCACTGACTGAATTTTTAGGTGTTTGAAGCTCAAATTTAATCCTGGCACCTAAAAACTTACCATTCTTAACCTTTTGTTTCAAAATGGTCAACAATTCATCATCCTTCTCACCACATATCTCGTAACCTTCGTCAAGAAGTTCAGCGTAGTCTTCCAGATTGGAGGAATTTTCCAATAGATCAGCCACACTTCTTTTCCAAAGAAGTCTAGTAATGATTCTCTCCAAAAAACCTATTGATTTCAATCTAATACCAAAGGACTTACCTGCATCAATCATCTGATTAAACTCGGCAAATGTATGGTCTTTCTCAAGCATGAACTTCCTGACAGAGGTTTCATATTGATGAACAGCGATACACAACTCGTTAACTTTATCAATCTCAGCACAAGTGAAGGTCATCATCGGCAGTTCACTAATTATTTTCTCGAGAAATTCGGGTTCAATAAGCTTTTCTTTTTCTTCATCTTCTGATGATATCTTGTTTCTGTTTCTCACACGATTCTTGGTCTTCGAACTCATCAACTCTTGTGTCCTCTCAATCCAGTCGTGAGCAAAATCAAGGTATGCCTTCAAGTCTTGAACTTCGGGTATATCAAACGGTAGCTTCTCACCCTCAACTAAAAGCGATCTTAAAGCAACCAGAGATGGTTTTGGACGGGACTCCAATAAAGAATTGAGCTTGTTGACCCAATCACTAGGATCTTGAACAAACGTAGCGACAGTTCTTTGAAAGCTTTTCAACTTATCAGATGAGTAGAAAATGTGAAGCTCAGCTTTCAAATCTTTGAGTTTCTCAGCCCAGTACGCAAGATAAGTATAAGGATCCAATATGAATGTATCATCACCATCGTATATCACAATTTTCGATGGAAAGCATTCCCGTAAAGTGTCATCGGCGATGTAATCAAATTTATTCTGAACAACTCTCAACCCACCGACTAGTTTCTTGAGATCTGCTCTGAGTTGCAATTCTTTTTCTAGTAAATCGGTGAACAACGGACCAATTTTCTTCAATACACGAGGAGATTTCTGATCTTCCAAAACACCTATAAGTAGCCTGAACACGGAGAAACTTGGTAGCAAGTTCTGACCTTCGAACCATGATGCGCTCGCAGTAGCCTGATCGAGCCAATTAATAGTGGCAAAATTGACTCTTTCGCTCAATGAACCACCACAGGAGACAGTAGCACTGTATGTAGAAGGAAACTTGATGATGAATTCACCAGGTTGTTGTCTGGCATGAAAAAGTCTGATACCGTTTTGTTGGAGCACATCGGGTGGAATCAAAAAATCGGAGTTCAACTTTGTTGTTTTGACATCATGTTCATAAAACTTATCAAACTTTGCATTATTGGTACTTTCTCTCTTCTTTTGTGCATCACCCTGTTGAATTCCATCTTGGATATCTTTAGCAATTGCGTCGCTAATACCTTGAAGGTTTTGTTCGCATATCGAAGATTCATGTTCCTTGACTTTATCTTTCAGAAGCTTCTCGTATTTCCCGCGGTCTTCTGGATGTATGAAATACCAAATCTTACTCGACCCGACATGTAAATAATCAGCCAATGAGAGGAATTGGTCTTCAACGCCAAATGATGAGACACTGTGAAGCATGTTAACGGCCAATCTTGGTTCTGTGAGATGATCACAGTCGTTTGGTAAGTACCTTAACATACCGTTTTCATTCAAAGGCAAATTGTTCAAATTCCAAGGACTGGCAACATCTTTCAAATCAGTCTTATGGTCAACACTACCTGTTGATGCAAAACCTGAACCATATATCTTTGAAGGGAGATCCGAAGTGGTCTCCACATTGAAATTTTTTCTTTCTTTCAAGTTATCCCAAAATGCTTTCAAAATGGTTTCGTCATCTTTGTAACAGAGAAGCTTGGATGCCTTTGCGTGTATCTCATAAAACTGCTGGAAGTTGTATTCTCGAGTCATCTCCGCAGCTGGATATGGCAGATCGTTCACCTCCATCCCATTGTGCCAAAAACTCGCGTCATAGAATGGGTATGTAGATTCATCATGAACAGTAATACCAGGCTTTTCTTCGATATAAAATAAATTCGTATCGAACCCTTTTCCTTTGAGAATATCTCTTTGCCTCAAAAATACCTTTCTCGAGTTATTGATCAAATACACGTCGGGAATACTCTTTGTCTTCTTATTGGATTCCAATGGAGTATTATCTAGTGGTCTCTTATTCTCACCGTTTAGCTCACTAGATGGTTGCGCTTCGGAATGTACAATATTTGATGACTGTTTCTTCTGTTTTTCTTCAAGCCATTCGTCAAACCCATCCAATATCCTAGAATACGCAATTTTCAAGGATGAAGACAACGATGTCATTATTCTCCCAGTGTATCCCAATTCACGACCTATCTGAGCCCACATTTTCTTGTTGCACACAGCATTGTATCCACCTTTATCGTTCACTGATTTCCTCAGATTGAATAGGTCCACAACTTTCTTATCTATGAGAGGCAATCTTTGAAGAGGATTACCAAGCCCACGAGCATGGAACTCCAACAAGTCACGGTAAAATTGAATCTTGGTGTCGTAATCAAAAAAATCTTTCTTCAAAGACTGCTTGACGGCTCTGAACTTGAAATCCTTCAAGTCCAACATGAATTTGGGATTCCATGTATTCGGTGGAATAATCTTGATAGCACCAAAGTCTCTCTCTTGGATCTCAAGCTTCTCGATGTAGGCATACGGGTCCTCAAACTCTTCCACCGAGGGATAGAAGGTCTTGATCGCTGGGACACCCAAACTGTCTTCATCTATCGAGGGTTGTTGACCTGTATGAGGTACATAAATGTCGTTCCTCGTGGGTATAGGTTTCATGACAAAAGGTGCTGGAAGGGACTGGGTTGGTACTGTATGGTGAAACTTAAGTTGGGAAAATTGTGAAGAAGTGGGAATCTGAGATATTATAGGAGTGTTCTCCGTATTTTCTGCTGGGCTAGTTTTACCCGCATACTGTTTGACCTTCAACGTCGTAGGCTCATTTGGCGTTGTTGACAATGGCTCCTCTTTGACTAAAGTGGTTGCATTCTCGGGTACCGAAGATGGTTCGAATTGTGCAGTATGTTGAGAATCAGACATATTGACTTCGTATAATATTTGTTCTGATCATGTATCGCTCGCTATATTCGATGGCCCTCTTGTTTGATGATAGTGAAACAGTATGAGGTGGGAAAGTTCTGTGATCCCTTTTTCTGTTGCAGCTACCTTCAGCTGATAATGGTGCCGGTCTCTGAGTCTAAAAAAGCCTTGAGATGAGATAGCTATACAACTTGAGCAGTTCCCAGAGAAAGATCAGTGCTTTTCAGGTAGATTTTTTGCACTTCATGCTAGCAGTGGGCATTTTTCCCAAACCGGTAAAATTCGAGGAAATTCTCACCGGAAGTCACTGTCCTTCTTCTTAAACTACACCTAATGCCCGAATGCTTCCCACCACAATAAGGAGAATAACTATTCGTTCCAGTCTCATGAATTCCGAGGAGCTTGCTCTTAAGCCCCTTAAATGGTAAATCTACTAATGGTTATATCAAAACCAGGTTTTTCATTTCATCATATATAAATCAACTAGATAAGGACCATTGCATATTCATTGAGATATTCTGGTGATTGATTTATAAATTACGGCCAACATACTTTTCACCTTGATCCAAACCCTTCTTACCTAACTGTTGAGCATCTTGATCCAAAAATTGGCCTTGGCCACCTTGTTGTTGACCTGCTAGACCTCCTTGTTGACCAGCTAGGCCTCCTTGTTGCTGACCGGCATAACCTTCTTGACCACCCAATTGCTGACCATGTTGGTGAGTTGATTGTTGCTGGCCTCCTTGGATTGGCTGTTGACGGGTACCGCTTGATCTAGTTTGACGACCACTACCAGCAGTGTTCAAAGTTGGATCATCCCAGTCTGCAGCTTGGTTACCGCCTTGGGCGCCACCGACAGCACTTGGTTGTTGTTGGTGAGTTTGACGACCAGCAGAACCGGCACCAGCACCTCCAGCAGCACCATATCCAACATCTTCAGTTTGAACTAGGCCTGGTTGGTTACCTTGGTGTGCACCGAGATTGGATTGTTGTTGTTGACCAGTGGAATATTGTTGGTCTCTAACACCAGCTCTCTCTTGACCAGCTCTTTGTTGTTGGCCAGCAGTTCTTGTGGTGTCTTCAGTTTGATATTGGTTTTGAGACTTGTCGTCACTACCAGATAGTTTGTTGGATAGTTTATCGATGAAGTTTGACATTTTGTAATATGATTGAGCTTATTGTCTTCTTGTAAATTAGTTAAGATGACTGGTTCTTTGATAAAGTTGTAATTGTAAGAAACTTGGATATCTTCAAATATTTATAGTCGAATAATTTGATGCCATAGCCAATTAATATTGCTTGCTCTCATATGAAATAGTGATATTTCAAGTTTCTTCATGTGTTCAAGGGTGCAATTCATCCATTGCTGCTGTTATTGAATGTAGCAAACTAGTTTATTATCCAATAAGGTTGTTTGAAGCTCAAAAGCCATACCTTGCGGTCTTGATTATTCTAGAACTAAAAGTACTCCACACCCATGTGCTAAAAATATGTAATGACGATTTTGCTTTGCCAATTGCTCCATAGCTATCCAAGATGGACCTGGAATTTCTTTCACAATATATTGAATATGACGATATTAAATGTCCTATTATGACAGACAGTGAACAGGGTGCTGTAACTAGCATGAAGATTTTTCTCGTTCATGATGATGTACTGGATGAGACCATTTTTTATTGCTATCACGGATCGTTATCTCCATACTCTCGACTTATTCCCGAAATATGATCTCATACAAAAACAAAAAAACACGGATCATGATGCAATTGAAGTATAGAATTCAATGTGATATTACGGACGTGTCGACCCTAATAAATCATGTTCCGAGCACCAATTAGCGCTTATATTGCGAGCTTCGTCATATGGTAAGAGAGGAGCCTACAAGCAAGGTAATGTGCCAGTGCAACTCATAACATCATCATGTTGATGGTATCGCGTGAATTCATATCATTTGCTAGGTAGTTCTGACGTAATTGACAGAATCTGGGAGAAGATCTTTGGATGGCGGAATCACATGTGTCAAACTTTCGGTTGGCATTGAAACTCTGGGGTTCGTATCGGTATTCATTTCACTCAAGACATTCAAATAGTTTGACACCAGCATTCTCCTTCTAGAGAGACCATAAAACAACTAATCTGACCTTTGTTCATCAAGTTATGACCAAAGGCAAGATCACCAGAACATTGGGGCCTGTCAATGTCAAAGACATTGTTACTAGTTAGCAAAAGTTCTGGACTCGTGGAGCAGTATCTAGTGGAAGAACTAAGCGATTTATAAACTAAGGGTCAACGGCATATTCTAAGGAGACATTGTCTCTGTAAATATTGATGGGTTTGCAACGGGGTTCTTATTATTTTGAAACCATTCTGCTCCTTGAAAGTTCAAAGTAATGACGTTCCCTTTATATCGGTAGGTTTACAATGACTTAATCCTGTCATGGTCTACACAGCACACAAGTCCAGTATGTTCCATGAATATGAGACTGTTTGATTTACTCTGGAGAGCCAAACCCACCACCACCAGGAGTCTGGATCACAATTCTCTCACCAACCTTGACGGCAACCGTGTTTCTCCCACCAATATTGATAACATGTCCATCCGTCTTGATCCACAAGTTGACACCTCTCTCACCGTCTTCACCTCCTTCGATACCACGAGGGGCATTGACCCTTCTCTCACTCAAAATGGAGACTTTCACGGGTTCACGGAATTCAATATCTCTGATAACACCATCACCACCTTTGTATTTAGCCCTCCTACCACCAGAATCTTTTCTAATAGAATAGTCTCTCAATATGACGGGATAACGTCTTTCGAAGATCTCAACATCTGTCATTCGGGTATTCGTCATGTTTGTGTGAACACCAGAAACACCATCCCAACCATCACCTGCGCCATGACCACCTCCAATGGTCTCATAGTATCCGAATCCTTGAACGTACTTGCCGTTCTCATTACCACCAGTACCAAAGGTCAAATTGTTACAATCACCCTGAGAATCGGCCATGACGCTGAACGCCTTCAAGATCACATCAGTAACTCTTTGCGATGTCATCACATTACCACCCACAACAGCAGCACCTTTCAATGGGGACAGAATTGAACCTTTTGGAATGATGATCTTGACTGGTCTCAAACAACCTTGATTCAAAGGAATGTTCTCGTTGACGAGACATCTCAGACAGTACAACAATGCAGAGTTCGTGATTGCCTCTGGTGCATTGATGTTACCATAGACTTGAGGAGAAGAGCCTGTGAAATCAAAGACACTTTCCTCATCCCCAATGTTGACTTTCAATTTGATCCTTGATCCATCATCCATGAAATCTTCAGACTCAAAGACAGACTTACCAAATTTATGTTTCAGGTCTTGCAATCTCTTCTGTACTGTGGTCGCAGCATTATCCTGGATGGCATTCATATAAGTCAAAATCACATCCAAATTAAACTCACTGACCAACTTTTCGATCAACTGGATACCCTTTTGATTTGCACTGATTTGAGATTTCAAGTCACTGATGTTATCACTAAGTCTTCTTGTACCTGAGCATCCTGGATATGTCGCAGGTTCATGTAGGAGCAAGTCAACAATTCTCTTCTCATTAAACTTACCTTGAGAAACTAATAGTTCAGAGTAAATTGCGGCACCTTCCTCATAAAGCTCTTTGGAGTTTGGAGGCATTGAACCAGGTAAAGTTCCACCGATATCAGCATGATGAGCTCTTGAGGCAACGTAAAAAATGATCTCATCGTTTTTGAAAGCGGGTGTTATCACTGTGATATCAGGTAGATGTGTACCACCTGTTTCTGGATGATTCGAAACTATAACATCACCGGGTTTTAATCTACCTTCCCATAATTTGGCCTGTGCCTTGATACACGTTGACATGGAACCTAAATGAACAGGGACATGAGGAGCATTAGCAACAAGTCTTCCTGCTGGATCAAATAACGCACACGAGAAATCCAACCTTTCCTTCACATTAGTAGAGACTGATGTCTTCCTCAATTGGGACCCCATCTGTTCAGCAATATCCATGAACCTATGACCGAAAATTGACAGCAAAATTTGATCGACTTTTGAGGCATCTGTCTTTTTGACTTCTTTGGAATGTATTTTTGTAAAGACATGAGAAGATAGAATGGTAGCAGAAGCATTTGGTGGGATGAGATTTGTCTGTGTGTCATCCGCAATAATAGCAGGACCATTCACTTTGTCCCCCACAGTCAAGTCTTCAAGACGGTAGATTGGGGTTTTCACAAACCCGCCTTCGAAGAAGACCTGTTTGTAGAATTTGGCTTTGGAAGTATCAACCTCGCTTATGGTCACAGATTTCAATTCTTCGTCGATAGAATGATGTTTCTCTCTTGAGGTGTTACCAATGACACGAACTCTAATATCATCAACTAATATCTCCTTATCGTCAAAGATGAATCCAAATTCTCTTTTATGTAGCTTCAAAAAATCTTCATAGAAATTCCAAGAATCATCTGAAGTCTTCGTAACCATCAAGGGGGACTCCATACCTCTGAATCTCAAGTTTAAGAATTTCTGAATTCTCAAATCAGACTGCTTGAAGCCATGATGGATCAACTTGTCTGAAGCGCTTTTCACCAAGGCGTCGAACCTTTTCTCAATCACCTCTCTGTTTTTATCCTCCAAGATGAAAGATGATGGTTCTTGAGCTTCTTCAACGACATCTGCCAAAAATATACCGTAAGCAGACAGGACGCTGGAATATTTATGGAACAAGATGGTATCAATTCCTAACGACTCAGCAACGGCGACTGCGTGCTGACCGCCAGCCCCACCAAAACTGACAAGACGATGCTGGGAGACAACGTGTCCTTTGGCTTCAGTCAACTGTCTGATTGGTCTAGCCATAGTCTCATTTGCCACCTTGATGAAACCAAAAGCAACATCCTCAATAGATAATCTGGTGCCATTCTCCTCATTGATCTCTTTGGCCAGTTCTTTGAATTTGACCAAAGTGGCTTTTTCATCCAACGGTTCGTTCTCATTTGGACCAAACACTTCAGGGAAGAACTCCGGCAATAGTCTACCCAAAACCAAGTTAGCGTCAGTGATGGTCAAAGGACCACCCTTCCTATAGCAGGCAGGGCCCGGATGAGAAGATGCACTTTCAGGACCAACGACAAACAAACCGTTCTTCCAGAATAATCTTGAACCACCTCCAGCAGCAACAGTATTGATGTCAAGCTGTGGGGATTGAATGGTGACACCGGCAGTGGTTGTCTCGAAAACATGTTCAAACTCACCACTGAATTTGGCAGTATCGGCAGATGTACCACCCATATCTAGTGCCACCAAAGGAATCTTGTTTACTGGATCATAACAAGTTGATGCAAAACCAACAACACCACCCGCTGGGCCTGATAAGATTGCTTTCAAACCTGAGAACTTATTGGCATCAACAAGACCACCATCCGATTTCATGAATTCAATCTTTGCTTGATTCTTATCACTCAGTCCAGCTGTGAACCCATCCAAATACTTCTTGATTTCAGGTGTCAAGTATGCATCAGCGATTGAACTGTTTGCTCTTGGAATCAATTTGATCATCGGTGATAACTGAGACGATAGTGAAATGTGTGTGAAGCCAATTTTCTTTGCAATCTTGCCCACAATAATCTCATGTTCTGGATAGGTATAGGAATGCAGCAGGGCAACACCAATGGATCTTATCCCTGAGGCATATAAAACTTTCAAAGTTGACTCAATAGAAGCAGTATCAGGTCTCTTGAGAATTCTAACAGTCTCACCACTAAGACCAGTGAGTAAATCTTCGCCGTTGGCCTCTGTCTTTGCCAAATTTGGGTCTTCAGCGTAGTCCTGTAATGTGACTCTTTCATCAACTTCGACAACAGACTCATACAGTACTTCAGGTTTCTTGATAGCTAGATCGAAGATTTTTGGTCTGGTTTGATCACCAATGACAAGACAGTCTTTAAAACCTTTAGTTGTGACAAGAGCACATCTTTCACCTTTTCTCTCCAACAATGCATTGGTGGCAACAGTTGTACCCATTCTAATGGATTCAATATTGGAGGTGTCCAAAGGCTGTCCTCTTGGGATTGTCGCACCAGTGAACTTCTCGAGAACTCTTCTAATACCTTCTAACGGAGCATCATCGTAGTTGGAAGGATCCACACTTAGAAGCTTGAGGATAACGTTATCTTTCGAATCGTTGGTACCCGGGTTGGCTACAACATCGGTGAAAGTACCACCCCTATCAATTGCGATTCTAAACAGACCCATTTTTCACGTATCACAATTCAACGTCGAGATCACTCGGATTAAGGAGCGTTTATTTCTAAATTTTTATTGTTGAGCTTACGGAGCCATAATTTGCAAATAGCGTTAATTCGGCCAATTGCAGCCAGCACCTGGCGCAACTAGGGTTCTAATCCTTCCGAAGGGTCTACAGACACATGCCAACGTGGTGCCGTTCATAATAGAAAACTCTTCTATAGACCAAAGTTGTTCTTGTAGTTGTTTCTTTTCAGCCTGTCTCTCATCGCACTACTGCCTGAACTGGCTTCACTGACTGAGGAACTTTGACGAATAGGTTGTTGTTGAGTTTGTTGGTGGTTGTGTTGCGCTTGGTCCTGGGACACATTGCTTTTGTTGTAAATGTCCTTGAAGCTGTTACTAGCACCAGCTCCTCTTCTCGATCTGAATCTGTTGACGTTGTCTCCATTGGCTATTGCCCCCTGTTGTATCTGCTGCTGATAATCTTGACGGAATGTGTTTTGTGATTGTTGTTGCCGGGCATGTGGGTTGAGCTGTTGCTGTTGTTTCTGCTGCTGTTGATCTTGGTATGGAACATGCTGGTTCTGCTGAAGTTTCTCTTCGGGCACACCTAGCCATTCTGGATATCCCTGCCCTTGAGTTGCATAATGCTGAACGAGTGCTTTGTGAACTAGGGTGGTTTCAGGCGTGTCTCCATCGTGCTCGGTTCTCAACGACAGATTATTCAACGAAGTTGTGAATTGCTTTGTAGAAGTCCTCACTTTGTTCCAAAATGATCCCTTCTCATGACTCATGGCACTCTTGAACACCTTTCAGTAGATCTGGTTAAGCCGAGTGTATTGCGTGTACTTTGTGAATATAAGGAGGTTTGTGAATATAGAGGGCAAATAATCTAGAGTTCACCTCGGAATATTAGGAGAATCAATTGCGTAACCGAGGGTGAGGTTTAAAAGTATGGCCCCCAGTGTGCGATATCATCTATATTTAGGCTCATATACTTTGCCTTTATAGCCAGATAGAGAGTACACGTATTAACCTTAACGTAAACCATAAATTCATCAATACAATATACAAGTCTAAAGCACTCCAAGGTTACAAATGTGTGGAAATCTCACTGTTCTCATCGAATGAAACTTCACTACCCCATACAGCTTTGATTACATCCCAGAATGTATCAACGTAAATGATATCGATACCAAGCTTCTCTTTGACTTTTCTTTCAGGTTCAACACTTGTAGGATTGTTTAAAAATTCAATCAACTTGTCCTCATCATCGTTGAAAAATCCCTCAATGACATCTTTTCTATTCAACTTTGGAAGCAACACCGTTTGAATACCATACTGTGAAGCACCTAGAAGCTTTTCTGCAACACCACCGATCGCTAAAACCTTACCTCTCAACGTAATCTCACCAGTCATTGCAATCTTTGCGTCGACTGCCTTACCCAATGCGGTGGAAAGCAATGCCAAAGTAATTGTGATACCAGCACTTGGACCGTCTTTTGGAATTCCACCCATTGGCACATGGAGATGTAACTCAGAATTATTGAACTTTTCGAGTGCTTCAGTACTTTTTATACCAGTGATCAAGTTTCTTGAGATGATTGATTTTATGAAACTCACGCCAATTTTTATACTCTCAGTTAAAGTCTCGCCTAGACGACCAGTCAGAACTAAGTGTGGGGAGGTCGAATTCTTCCTAGAGCTTTGAATGCTGATGACCTCAAAGACCAAAACACCTCCAGATCCATTTGAGTTATAACTAAGACCGTTCACCACACCATATGTGTTGGAAAATTTTGGCTGATCCAGCAAGTCTTTTGATATCTCGTGATTAGGTAGACCCAAATACTTCACCAACTTACTGTTCTCAACGACTGCCTTGTATGAATCTTTGTCTTTCACGAATTCAACAGCTTTACCGCGACATATAGCAGCTACTTTTCTTTCTAGGTTACGCACACCTGATTCTTGAATGTACTCAGTAACAATCTTTATCCATATGTCATGATTGATTGACACAGATTCGGCTGGCAAACCATTGGCTTTGATTTGTTTTGGTAACAGAAACTTGGCACCAATATTAATCTTTTCATCAACAGTGTAACCTGATAGCTCGATAACTTCGGTTCTATCTCTTAAAGGAGCACTGATGTTGCCCAACTCATTAGCAGTACACAAGAACAAAACATTTGACAAGTCAACAGGAAATCCAATGTAGTGATCAGTAAATGTTGAGTTCTGTTCAGGGTCCAAAACCTCCAACAATGCAGCTTCTGGATCACCGTTCACTCTACCAGCAGAACTCGTACCACCACAAACTTTATCAATTTCATCAAGAAGTATCAAAGGATTCATAGTTCCAGCTTTTCTCAGGGCATTGATTATAACACCAGGCATCGAACCAACGTAAGTCCGTCTATGACCACGAATTTCTGATTCGTCTCGAATACCACCGAGTGAAACCCTTTGAAATTTACGTCCCAAAGCAGAGGCAATCGACTTTGCCAATGATGTTTTCCCAACACCAGGTGGCCCCACAAGTAACAAAATTGGAGCTTTTGTTTTCTTTGGTCCAGCTGAGAGGGCTAAGTCTCTCGTAGTATTATTTGCGGCTGTAGTTGGAGATCCTAAAACAAGATCTTGGTCTGGGGAGAATTGTCCACGTGCATTATTCAATGATTCGTGTAGTTTCAGGACTGACAAGTACTGCAGTAGTCTTTTCTTCACATGGTAAAGCCCATAATGATCATTATTCAATTGTGTAGATGCGTTTTGAATGTCCAAAACTTGAGTGTTGATGTACTTCCCAAATGGAATGTCTGTGATCACATCGAAGTATGTTCTCAACACTTGATATTCTGAGTGCTGTGAAGGCATCCGTTTTAATCTTTTATAATCCTTCTTGATCAATTTGACACCATCCGAGTCGACATCTGTTGGAATATTGTCAACAAAATTCGAGATGGCTTCAAGCTCATCAGCATCATCGGCATTTACAGTTGTTTTACCTCCCAAACGGCTGTTAATATTACCGTTAGAAGGCTCTCTTGGAAGTATGCCTGAAATTGCAGTTTTCATAAACTTCATTTGATTTAGCAACAATTGTCTCTTTTCTTGATCTGTAGCATCACCGAAAAATTTCTCAACATGCTCGACAGCCTTGAAGACCATTTGAAATAAAGAATCTACCTGATTAGTGATCTCATAAAACGTAACTATCCTCTCAGAAATTTCTGTTTTGTTAACAAATTGTAATTTTTCAACAGGCAGAATAGCAATAGTCAGATCTAATATCTTCAAGTAGCTTTCCGAGTTCTCCAATGGTGTGTGAGCATCGAAATTCTTCTTGAACTTCTCTATTAGATTCTTGAGTTTCACAGCTGTTTGTCTATATTCACCTGAATATTGCACATAGAGAACATTAGCCAAAGGTGATAGGATCATAGCATTTTTCCTACCTCTAGAATCGTTCAATAACTTATCAGCAGAACCAGCATTCTTAAAGTCTTGCAAAAATTTATCAACAACACCAAATAATGAGGTTATAGTATCAATGAATTTAGGGACCTCACTACTCAAAAACTTTTCACCAAGATTTGTAGCATTGGTGTAAACAATCAAAGTAACCTCTCTGATAGTGTTTGGCTCGAATTTTAATGACTTATCAACAAGTTCAGCTCTGGTCAAAGCTTGGAAAGTAATCACGAATCCGTCTTTTTCGTCTGCAACACCGACTACTCTGGCAATCGTGGCAACACTTGAACCCGCTTCAGCAATAATACCCATCAATATCCAATCATACGCGTTCTCGTCGCCATTATCACCATTGAAGAACTTTCTGAAATTGCGTCCACCTCTAATTGCCTTTTCGGTGACCACACTCGTTGGCTTAAATTTGGATTGAAGCCCTTGAGTTAGCACATTATTCACGGATGGATTATTCTTGTAAAAATGCAACAAGTTGAGGGCATTCTGTGGTGGAAAGTTGATTCTATAAAGGATTCCTGGTAAAGGGACAACCGGCGTGCCACTGAGCTTGAAGACAGGCAGTAAGATCTGTGTTTCTGGGGCCTGAAACTGACGAGATGACATGCTTTTAGTCTCTATCGATAAATAAGATAAGGGCCTATGCGTAACTCTTCGTCAGGCGGTCAGTATTGTGACTTGTTTATCGAACGAGAAAGATCAACATCTTTTGCCATCAGAAATAATTCAAACTTAAGCGGGGACGCACACACCTTCCTCTTTCGGCTGAATTGAAATTCGCGAAAAATAACGTGGCACTTCTATGTGTCACATCACCAATTTACAACTACTAATAATAAATTTAAGGCAGTTGCATTTACAATAGAGCGTATTTAGATCAAATGTAACTGACGTATTGTTTCTCACCAATTAAATCAGCGTAGGCAGCCAAGTGTCCACGTCCTCTGTCTTCTGAGGCCTTGTACAGTTGAGAATGGGATACATCACCAAACTCATTGATCAATCCACTCATAACGTGCTCCAGCTCATGGGATTGGGATTTTCTAAGCTCTGAAGAACACCTCTTGATGTACTTTCGCTGTAGACTACCACCTGGATATTTCGGAGATGTTCGGCTCTTTGTACTGTGGGTTGCTTCATCAGATTGAGATAAAGACTTCGATCTATTTGTAACCTCGGGGCCATCTTGTGGTAACGTAGCACTGAGATCAGCGTGCCTTTCTCTGATAGAGATATCTGTCGAGCTCAAAGAGTTCAATGCCCCATCATCGTCAATAGCGGCTCCAAAAATGCTCTCAGCAGCTCCCGAATGAATGGTAGCAGGTACACCAGAATATATCGAGGATTGAGATGAATCAGTTGGGTGAGGGTCTACTGTTTCAATACCCCTAGTGACGTTCTTGCTCCCAATTTTATTTCCTCTGGCTCCAAGCTTGATAGCACTCTTGTCTATATGCTTCGTCTTCGGCGCCGAGAATTTGAAGCATTTTACGAGCTTCAAGGTAGTAGAAGATTTTACTTCTGTAAGCATGTACATATTGTAAATATCAATCAGCTCAGGCCCAAGTTTTTCGATCCCATTGTGCTCTTTTCGTCTTTTCGACACAATATCGTTCGTAAAAGATGAGGTTATTTTCTTCTTCCATAGGGTACCCTTCCCCTTGGCGTTATTGACAACTTGACTGGCAGATTCCTCGCAAATCTTCTTTTTATTTGAAATGATAACCTTGGAGACCTTAGCATCATTTTTGAGAACCTCGAAATCGCTGGAAAATAACTTTCTGAGCTCTGCAACTCTGGCACCAACCATGTTTTAGTGTCTCGTTAAAACAAGATGTTAATGTAGTTAGATTATATCACTCATCAACAGCTTAAATTAAAATTTATATTTTTATTTATAGCTGGGTGATTTCCTAGCTTCTCAAAGTTCTCAAATGAGAGCTGATTGAGAAACCATAGAGTGAGAGCAGACACGCTAGTGTGCAGAGGTCATGAGTATGAGCTTATTTCAAAACTTGGACATAGTTGGTCAGATCATTGAACACCTGTATTTCTTAGGACCTTGTCACTGATTATTATATAGTGGAAAAAGGAGTGGTTGGACCATTTCTATGATCTTTTTCAAATCTCCATTTGGTAGGTGAACGTCTTAAACGCTTACTGGAACACACTAGTCACTGACTGCGCATTACCTGAAGCAGGCTCATTTGGGCTCTCAATCAACAGTACTCGAACCAGCTGCGACAACAAATGCTAGATCTCGGCTGATATATTATTCCATATAAAAAACTTCGCGTGTTGGTATTACACGACTGAATTTGAATTAAAATTAATGCGGACCAAGACACTCTCCGAATGACCTAAAACGAGGGGTAATATTCTAAAACAAGTGACGGTCACTCAAGTGAATGTGAGAAGCAAGAAAGCCCAACCATCGACTACATTGCGATGGAACCACTGGTTTTCATGGCGTTGCTATAAGCTCGGAAGAACTACGATGATACATGATTCACTGTTTCAATATTCCGTGGTCCTCTCTTTTTCGCGTGGAATACCTCATGTTCAATCACATGACTTATTGTGAAAGCGAAGTGCTGCACTGCAGGGAAAAAAATCGAAAGCATTAAGAAAGGGTCTAGTCATATCACTGCCAATGTCTTACGGGTAAAGAAAAACCAACATATATCCGGGATTTCCTTTTGATTGGTCCAATGATGATTCTTGGAGGAGGACAATCAAGTGTGTAAAGCTATAGCCTAGTTCTAGTCTATCAACTTAGGCTGTTTGCCTGCACTCCAGGCACCCCGCTGGCGCTAAAGACTACCTCTTTTGATCATACCTAACAAGGGTGACACCATTCGAAGTTTCATAAGGGGTCATGACTCAGGAAGGCTTGGATAGGAGAACTGCATTGGCTAAATTCCATAAAGCCAACGAATAAAAATCGTTTGCTATCACTGTTGCTGGATCACAACCCAAACTGTTCAAGTCCGCTGTAATTCACGGAGAAACCTGTTGTACTGCGGAGTCACGATAAGTCTGACCCCAAGATTTTTATACAGTGAAGATAGCCAATAGAAAGGTGCACAATCCGTAGATATTCAGCCGCTTTGTCTACGATCGTCGGGCCACTCTTGTATTATTATAGTATTAGATTAGATATCTTGACCCCGCTCTAAAATGTTTTGCGTCCATACCTTTAGCTAGCTCTTTGAGTAGCTACTACCTTCTTGCAATAACAGTTCGTGGTACTCCAGCCCTGGCTTTTTGACATGATGATTCCAGGAACTATGGCTGTAAAAGAAAATTTACAGCGTGTGGCTGTCATTCGGAGTTATACATGACGTCGTACTCCTGCACTGCTGTACTAACGAATCTCCACGTAGACGCCAAAGCCTTTTCTTGGCTGATAGGGATATACTCTGCCCAACACCAGCTCCAAACAATCAAGGAGCATAACTGCCGGTTAAATGTCTGGACTTTGGGGATCCCAATTCAAGCGCCCATCATTTTGTTTATCTCCACTCCCAGTCTCAACAATCGATGGTAGCTGCAATCACAACAGTTTGCGATCAGGGTACACGCGTTAAAATTCGCAAAATATATTTAAAAAAATATTTAAAAATATGGAAAGACCAACCTAGGAGGCGTTCCTATTCAGTCTTCACAATTGCGAGCCCTCCATGTTGTCACAAAGCAATACATTTATCATAATCTGGAAGCTGCTCTGGGTTGGTATCAACTAAAGACCCGCTTGTTTATCTCTTCCTACTTTGTCTTTTCCAAGAAATTTGGAGTTTTGGTGGGAGAAATCTGAAACACCATTTGATCGAGGTCATTTTCCCAGATTGTTCATGCAGCACCAGCACGCAGATGAAAACAACAAAAGGTCAAAAAGCGGAGGAACTGACCACCCCTCGCAAAGAATTTCGATCTGTTACTGGAAGTGTATATAAACAAAACGATTCCCACTCGATCAGTAAACATCAACGCGATATCTTGTTTTCATTATCTATCCATCGGTATATCATATCAGTTATCCAATAGAAACACAAACCTAATGTCTTCCACTACCCCAAGTATTGATAAGGGGGGTGTTCTTGATCACACCAGATCCCAAGACTCTATAGATCTAAATGATAAAGCTGGTACCAACTCTTATGACATGAACGTAATTAATGGTGAACAAAGAGTTAACATCAAAGACTTCATCAGAGAGACCAGACCATGGTATAGAGTTTCTCACTTGAGACGTCTAACCTTATCCGTCTTTATCATCACTCTAGCTTCCACTAACTCTGGTTTTGATGGTTCCTTGTTAAATGGTTTACAGTCGTTGACTCACTGGTCTCCATACTTAGGTACTCCAACAGGCCAAAAGTTAGGTGCTATCAGTAATGGTTACATTTTTGGTGCTCTTTTGGGAACTCCATTTGGTCCTTACTTGAACGATAACCTCGGTAGAGTCAAAACCATGTTGATCGGTGCATTGTTCGTTACTATTGGTGGTGCCTTGCAGGGTGCAACTACTTCCAGCTCTCATGAAGGAGGTAAGTGTCTTTTTAGAGGTTTTTTTTTTCGTTTCATTAAAGAACTTCAACAATCAACTTTTATCACGAGATATACTAACATGTTTCAGCTTACGCTATGTTTTTGGTGGCCAGAATGATCATGGGTGCTGGTGGTATTTGGAGTGCAATTTCAGCACCAACCTTGTTATCTGAGATCTCTTACCCAACTCATCGTGATGCCTGTACTTTTTCATACAACATCTGTTGGTATCTTGGTGCCACTTTGTGTGCCATTGTCACCTACTTGTGTAGAAACCTTGACAATAACTGGCAATGGAGGATTCCATCTTTGCTTCAAGCTTTTTTCCCAATTGTTCAAATTGCATGTTACTTCTGGATTCCAGAATCTCCACGTTTTCTGATTGCCAAAGGAAGACACGAGGAAGCTGAAAAATTCTTGAAGAAATATCATATTGGTAACTCTGAACATCCAGAAGATATTGAGCTCGTCAGATATGAGATGTCGGAAATTGAAAGTGCCATTGAGGCTGAGAGATTAGCTTCTGCACATTCCAGTTATTATGATTTCTGGAGAATCAAGACATTCAGAAAAAGACTGTTTTTACTTGTCTTCACCGCTTCATTTATGCAACTATCTGGTAATGGTCTAGTCTCATACTATTTGACTAAAGTTTTGCAATCCATTGGTATTGAAGACACTTCCGAACAATTGAAGATTAACATGTGCTTGATGATTTACAACTTTGCTGTGTCGTTCATCTGTTGTTGTGTTGTTACATACTTCAGAAGAAGAACCATGTTCATCACATGTGTTTTGGGTATGCTGGTCTCGTACATCATCTGGACTGTGTTATCTGCTGTGAATCAACAGAGAAATTTCGAACAAAAAGCATTAGGACAGGGTGTTCTGGCCATGATTTTCCTCTACTACTTGTCCTATAACATTGGTGCCAATGGTTTGCCTTTTTTGTATTTGACTGAAATCTTGCCGTATTCTCACAGATCAAAAGGTTTGACACTTTTCCAATTCACCATGAATATCGTTTTGATCTACAACGGTTATGTTAATCCAATTGCAATGGATGCCATTGAGTGGAAATACTACATCGTTTACTGTTGTATCTTGGCTGTTGAGTCTGTTGTTATTATTTTGTTCTACCCAGAGACATCAGGTCGTACTTTGGAGGAAGTTGCCGAGGTCTTCGGTGACTCTAGTCATCCAGATGTCGCTGCTTTTGCTAATGTTGTTGAAAAAAGACACTCTGCTGAACACATTGAAAAGGCTTGATTGTTTTGTAACAAAGTTCCCCTTGATTTCTGCGCAGTTATCCAGTATACATAAATTTGTTAGTAATTGATTTTTTACTATGCCTAGTTGATCCAGTACGATAGTGCTCCTTGTTTTCATGACCACGCGGGCTGCAAACACACTATTCGGTTGAAGGTATACCACCAGAGCCACAAACCCTTCCTCACCTCTCTATGGGTTGCTGTCTGTGTGATTGGTAACCAACCTGTCTCTATGGGTTGCCGATTTTGATGAATTTCTGATTAGTGATATTTGACACACCGACTTCGCCGCTGAGATGTGCCGTAGTGAACGGCTGAATTAGGACAATTGTCGGGTTTAGTGGAGTTCCGCAAACCCTTTACCAGATCTGTACTGAACCGGCTATAGTTCACCGACCGGCTCTTCTCCGTCGCCCAACCGGGAAATCATATTACCCTATATCTTAAAAAGATTTAACCGAAACATCATCTCATGAAAATCTTCCATTGCTATAAAGACCACATGATAATCCCGAATATACCAGAACTACACTACTTCCTAAGTAAATTGGTTTTATTTGACAATAAGGTAATTGCCCCAACATCCATAAAGTATACATCGTAATAAACTGTTGGTCCAAAGAACTTTTTAGTCGTGCGACATATCATTCAACTTAGGACATTTCAACTTAGGACATTTCAACTTTTTACAAATTTTCAAAGTCTACTTGCTATTGCTATATTTTTTTACATTAGCAAGACCCTTGTCACTATTTAAAAAAGCCTCATTCCAAAGAAAAAAGGTCGTTAATAATTTGAAATTTCACATATTTACAAGGCTCAACATATACCCGTTTCAACTAGCATCATGGCATCCGATACCTTGAACGAAGCCGTACAGGCAAACAACGAAATAGAAACTTCTAGTCATGAACAAACCAGTCATACAATAATCAACGGCAGCAGTCAGAGCTCAAATCGTCAAGAGAAAGCCGGTACATTGGATGATGATGACAAATATACATCCAACAGCGATGACAATGTTGCCGACATTCCCCAACGTCTCACACCACAAGATATTGAGTCCCAAAGAGATACAAGTGAGTTCGAGGGCGAGCTAGAAAGAACAGAGTCAGAGGTTGAAGCCTCTAGAGAGATCTCCCGTGTTCTGACTCATGCTGCTTCGGCTAAAGAGGTTGATGCTACTTACAGCACCCCACTTCCACCAATGGGTCTTGGAAAAGAATATCCAAAGGATTATCCAGATGCGGACAGATACACTGTGTCATATAATGGTCCAGATGATCCATTACACCCACACAATTGGACTTCAAAGAGAAAATTAATGAACTGTCTTGCTATTGCTTTTAACACCACAGCTGTTTCTTGGGGTTCATCGGTCTATTCACCTTGTCTTCTCGCAATTGGTTCCGAGTTCCATGTCAGTACAACTGTTGCCACTCTAGGTATATCACTTTATGTCATGGGTTTCGCTACAGGTCCAATTATTTGGGCTCCACTTTCAGAGTTATACGGTAGAAGACCAGTTTTGATCTTGAGTTGCCTTGGTTTCACCCTTTTCCAATTTGGTGTTGCTACTGCTAAAGACCTTCAAACAATCATGCTTTGTAGGGGTTTTGGTGGTATGGTTGGTGCTGCTCCATTAGTTGTCGTTCCTGCTGCTTTTGCCGATCTGTTTGGTAATAGCACCAGAGGTAAAGCTATCACCATCTTCTCTATGACTGTTTTCTGTGCTCCTATTATCGCTCCAGTTGCTGGTGGATTCATTACCGAGTCATATCTTGGTTGGAGATGGACTGAGTATATCACAGGTATCATGGGTTCTGCAGGCTTGCTTTTTATTGTTTTCTTCTCTGACGAAACACATCATCCAATTGTCCTTGTTCAAAAGGCCCAGGAAATCAAGAAAAGAACTGGTAATTGGTTGATACACGCTCCTCATGATGAATTCGAACTGTCTATTTCAGACATTGTCGAAAAAAACATTACCAGACCTTTGAAGATGTTGGCATCCGAGCCTATCATTCTGTTAATTTCAATCTATAATGCATTTGTCTACGGTCTACTTTACATGTTGTTATCAGCCTACCCAATTATTTTTGCAGAAGGATACAAGATGAAAGGTGGTGTCTCCCATCTACCATACTTGTCTCTAGCTATTGGTATGGTTATAGGTGGTTGTTACTGTTATAAGTGTGAAGACTCTTATTTAAAAGCAATGGCTGAAAACGGTGGTAAGCCAGTGCCTGAAGCTAGACTTTATCCATTGTTTGTGGGCTGTATTGCATTTCCAATCGGTATGTTCTGGTTGACGTGGACAGGTGCTTATCCTGAATCTGTGCATTGGATGGCTCCTACTGCTGCTGGTATTTTCATTGGTTTTAGTTTGATCACCATCTTCAACCCTTCCATCAACTACATCATAGACTCATACTTGATTTTTGCAGCCTCCGCTTTAGCAGCTAATGCGTTCTTAAGATCTATTGCTGCTTGTGCTTTCCCGCTTTTCACTGTCCAAATGTTCCACAACATGGGTGTGAACTGGGCAGGTTTGTTATTGGGCTTGGTTGGTATTGTATTGGTTCCAGTTCCTTTCTTGTTCTTCAGATTTGGTAAGAAAATCAGATCCAAGTCCAAATATGCATTTGTCCTTAACTAGTCCATAGTTATAAAGGGAATAATCCCACTTTCCTCATCAATAGATATATTAATATTAAATGTTGAACTGTAGACTTCAAATGAATTGCAGCGATAAGAGAAGACCACCGCTTGCATCCTCTTCCTCTTTCCTCGTTTCAGCTTTAAGTGAAAAAGTGTGCGATGAGCCTGAATATGATAAAGTTTGAGAAGTTATATATACTGTACATCACAATTTTGATTTGATTTTTGTTAATCTAGTATAGCTGTTGCAGATTTTGAGTTCGCTCAAGTTTAATTCACTACCTCAAGAATTCCAATATCTTCTAGGTGCCGATCCACCGGCCAACAATCTACTATAGTTGGGCAGCGTTCAAAGGTTAGATCGTTTAATAAATTGCTTAAGGAAAAAAAAAAAAAAAAAAAAGGGCGTTTCGTACAATCCTAAAAAAAGGTTCAAAGATTGTCTTACAGGTGTGATACACACAAGCTTTATACATGATTCTACCAGATTACCAAATGATTTTTTTTGACACAAGAGAGCACGTTGTGTCAGTGATCGTTGTAATTGCCCTGCGCATTGACTCTCACTTATGGGAACAGGAGCATCGTACAAACTCTACATGGGGCTACTTCAACCTATCCCTAGTAACTGAGCAAATCAGATTACACCTCTCTGGCACGAAATTCAGGATCTTTCTTGTTTCGCTCTGCTCAAATATTTTGGTGATCAACTATATCACTTTTTTGTGTCAAAAGTATATCCCGGCGCAGACTGGCGAAATTGCGAAATCTTGCAGTTTTCGCGGTTTTTCGCGGTTTATCAAGGTTTTTGATTTTCAAAATTCACAGCAACTTCTCCACATTCAAACCAAGAGGACCAACAGTGAAGCGTTGATGTTGCCAATATTATGTCCAAAGCCGTAATGACCCAAACTTTAAAGAGCATTCCCAAGAAGTCGACTTTCATCAAATACTTGAAGCCTGAACCTGAAATTCCTTCAGTGGCCGAGGCAATTAAACTTTATAAATCTGACGATGAAGATGAAAAGAGAGAGAAATTTAATACTCCTAGACTATTGGAATCAGGTGCGTACCAATTTACCATTCCTACCAAACGAAAATCATATCAACATATATTAAGCTCCCCAAGGGCCCTGGAAACACTGGGTCTAGATCCAAGTGGAATCACTGATGAATACTATAGAAAGATTGTGTCGGGAGAATCATTCCACTATGATGATGAGGTTTTCCCATTTGCCCAGGCGTATGCCGGTTTCCAGTTTGGTCAATTTGCAGGCCAGCTAGGTGATGGACGTGTTGTGAATCTTTTCCAAGTGGACACGAACACTGGGCCATATGAGCTTCAACTTAAGGGAGCTGGTAAAACCGCATTCTCAAGATTTGCCGATGGAAAAGCTGTCCTCAGATCAAGTATCAGAGAGTTTATAATATCAGAATCATTGTATGGTATCGGTATTCCAACTACCAGAGCATTGAGCATCAGTGCTCTTCCTGGAACTTTGGCTCAAAGAGAAGGCGCCGAGACGTGTGCTGTTGTCACGAGATTTGCTCCAAGTTGGCTTAGAATCGGAACATTTGACCTTTACAGATATCGAAAAGATAGACACGGGTTACGACAGCTATCTGACTATGTGATTGAGCATGTCTTCAATAATAAACTTCCAGAATTTAGGAAAGGTGCATATATCAAAGATGATTACAAAGATCAAACTGAAGATGATGGCTCACCCGTTCCAGATACTTTCGTTGAGATTGAAGACACGACTAAGTACGACCAGATGTACAGAGCTATTGTGAGAAGTAATGCAAAGACTGTGGCCTACTGGCAAGTTTATGGTTTTTTAAATGGTGTTTTGAACACCGATAATACATCCATTTTGGGATTATCAATTGATTTCGGTCCGTTCAGCTTTTTGGACAAGTTTGATCCAGATTTTACACCAAATCATGATGATCATCAATTGCGTTATAGCTTTGCAAATCAACCTTCCATAATCTGGTGGAATTTGACAAGATTGGGTGAGAGTTTGGTTGAGTTCCTAGGAGCTGGTCCAAAGTACATTGATGATCCAGTATTTGTGGCAGAAGGTGTGAAAGGTGAATGGTCTGATGACTTTTTGAGAAGAGCAAGCTCGGTCATTCATCTTGCAAGTAACGAGTACAAATCTGTGTTCATGGAGAAGTACAATGAATTATTTGGTAAGAGATTGGGATTGAAAACCGTTCTTGATGGAGATAATGACTTGTATGCTAAACTTCTTGAAGTTCTTTTAAAGTCAAAAGCAGACTATAACATATTTTTCGTCAAGCTGCTTGACGATGACACTCTACAAGACGAAACTATATTTTTGAGCCCTGAATTTCAAGAACGCTTGAAAAATCCTGAGGATCACATCGATAAGGAAAGAAACGAAGAGCTTCAAGCATTGATTCGCTCTTGGTTGAAAGAGTATCGTGAAAGACTTGATAAAGAGTCCATCACCTATGCTGAGCGTATTGAAATTGCAACAAAGTACAACCCAAGATTCACACCAAGGAACTGGATTCTGGACGAAGTTATTCAGTACACTGGTGATGATTACAAGAACCCAGAGCACTTGGCGAAACTATTGAAAATGAGCTCAAATCCAACAGATCCATCCAAATGGGGTGATGAGCTGAAGGAAATCGAGAAAAGGTGGACTTCAGAACCTTCTGAGGAGAAGACTATGACCCAGTGCAGCTGCTCAAGCTGATTTTAAGAGTACTATTTACTTGATTTTAACTATATGGATACTTGGTTTAACTGTGAATGTGTGGTTCGTAGATGGGAATATAGTAGTTGCCCCGGTCTTCCTCATAGTCAAGGCAACACAATCTGTTAGTTCTGCTGTGCAATCATGCATAGAACATTCCTTTCCATGAAAATCTCAGACAGAATGACCCAACAAAATTATTGACAGCTGAAAGAAATAGGCATTGGATTCTGGTGTGTTTTTGTTGTTGTCCGACCGTTTCACATCACTAATATTGTACATTAATATTAGAAACCTCAGCTTTCAAGTAGAGAATCTACTTGATTACTCTCTACGTTTTGTGGTTGTGCAGCTATTTCAGTTCTAAGCCTGACAGACCAGGATTCGTGCCCCAACCATCACATTCTCGCGTCGGCCCATGATCATAACTACGTCGACGTGTCATGTTCTGAGATGCCGAAGACCACTAAATTATCGACAGCAGAGCCGGTCAGAACAATTCAAATCCATGTGGACTCTGACAAGTCGTGTCGGAAGCGCCTACTAATGTTATACCAATTGAGCTCTCACCTACTCACTTGACGTTTTGATTGACCTACTATTTTACATATCGACAAGTTAGAAGTTCGCGTGAGTAGTATCTGAGCAGCAAATATATGGCTGTGCTTCTCGCATATAGTCTGAAACATGTTTGAAACTCGAAGAGGCGCTAGGGCAATTGAATGCACAGCTATTCTTCCAAAGTTCCATAGGCCTCCATCGGCTTATGAACTCGCTTAAAAGCTAGCTATGTTGACATGAATAGGCCGTTGTGTTTTGAAATCTATTTCACATGCGCTTATGATAACTCTGGGATCACCTTCCAAGTTTCAGGTGCTCTCATTGGTGTATCGCCACATGTTCGGTGAAATCTTACGGACCGTACACATCGTATCTCTTGCACCTTTTTTCCTATTGTCATGGAAATCAGTATAAGAGCGTCGAAGGAATAACCAGTGAGAGTTGACTTGCTTAAAGAACTTTGAAAAACTTTCACTGCAAATGATAGTCAAACATGGAATGAGAGATCTAGGATTACCGAGTGCACCTGGGAGCAGGAGCAGCCTAACAGCTTCTCTTTGGCTGCCCGGTGACACATTCTCGTCCCAATTTCAGGAACAAGCACGATCGATCTTCGGGTAATTAGCAAGAAAAAGAAAAATGAAGGCACCAAAACACCCACCCAACAGCCATTCGAATGATGGGATCAGAACTCGCTGATAGAAACTGCTAGTGTATCTCAATGGTGCGACAGCATGCTCCCTAGAACCATTAGTCTCAACAGAGCCTCTAAGTAAGTATCCAGCTGAACCTCGTGTATTTGATCCCCAATTCCAAAATTCGAAATCAGGAGAAACGTGAAATCATGCATAAATTCACAATTCAACATGATTTCTCCATCCTGACACCGCCGATTTTAAAACAACTATAAAATGAGTGAAGTGTCCCCTCCTTTTTTGCCCCTTTTCCGTAACTTGTTGTTTTCTATCAAGTATCAATTACTTATACGACACACACACAGACACACATACAATGGGCCTATTCGATTCTCTAAAAGACAACGTCAGCAAGAACGGTGATGACTACCTAAACAAAGCTGAAAATGCTCTAGGGGAAGATAGAGTCAACCAATTGAAGAGTAGAGTTGGTGAAGACAACTACAACAAAGCCGAGGAAACCGTCAGAAAACAATTTGGTAACACCTCCATCAATGATGATGATAATAGCAACAAATCTTCATCCAGAAACAACGATGATGACGATAACAAATCATCTTCCTACGGATCTAGAAACAATGATGATGACAACAATAGAAACTCCTCATATGGCTCTTCCGGAAATGATGATGATAACAACAAATCATCTTCATATGGTTCTTCAAGAAAAAACGATGATGATGATGACAACAAGAAGTCCTCCTTCGGTTTCGGTGGTTCTTCCAACGATGACGACGACAAGAAATCATCTTCCTATGGTTCTAGAAACAACGATGATGACGACAACAAAACCTCCTCTTACGGCTCTTCCAGAAACGACGACAATAACTCCTCTTCATACGGTTCTTCCAGAAACGACGACAATAACTCCTCTTCATACGGTTCTTCCAGAAACGACGACAATAACTCCTCTTCATACGGTTCTTCCAGAAATAATGACTATGATGATGACAACAAAAAGTCCTCCTTCGGTTTCGGTGGTTCTTCCAGAGACGATGATGACAACAAGACTTCCTCATATGGCTCTTCTAGAAACGATGACGACAACAAATCCTCTTCCAACTCATACGGATCAGGTTCCAGAGACAATGACAACTCTGAATCTTATGGCTCTTCCGGATCTTCTGGCTTCGGTGGTTCAAGAGATAATGACAACTCTAACTCTTACGGTTCTTCTGATTCATCCAACTCTTACGGTGGTTCAAGAGATAATGACAACTCTAACTCTTATGGTTCATCTGGTTCATCCAACTCTTACGGTGGTTCAAGAGATAACGACAACTCTAACTCTTATGGTTCATCTGGTTCATCCAACTCTTACGGTGACAACGATAACTCCAACTCTTACGGTTCTTCTGGATCATCTGGATTTGGTTCAAGAGATAACGACAATGACAACTCTTACGGTAGAAACAACGACTACTAGACTGTTGGATTTCACGGGTTTGAAATTCACGGCTTCAATGGGATGAGTTGCAATAAGTAAACAAGTTTCAAAGTCTGATCCTTTCACTGCTCGTAGTACAAACTCATAATCGAATTGTAACCACGGTTTTTTTTTTTATTATGGTAGCGCATTTTCGCGGGACTTGTGACTAGCAGCTTTACGCCAAAGTGGCCTCAGCCTCAGGATATAGATCCAGTACACTGATAAGGGCCTGAACAGCTCAGTGAAAATGCAATTATCGCTAACTCTTTCTCAATTTTGCAGATATCTGGCCCATATATTCACTATCTCTGGAATCGTAGACAGTTAGTTAACACCTTTAACTCAATAACAGTTAAAGTTACCCGGGCTCAGCAGTAGAAATTTTGAATCGAAGAAGAAGAGCCTGAAAAAAAGGTAAACAACGAAGTGCCTAGTTTAGATTCCTTCATTAGCTGATTAACGTGAAGTGAGGCTTCTTTTGTCGAAGAAAGTAAGTTCACTGATCTCTCCTATGCCTCTAGAGAACTGCACTCGGCAACCGATAACGTCCAATGAAGGTTTTTGGCGCTAGTGTTAGGCATTACGATAGGCATCAAACTAACAACAACCACAGTGTCGAAGCTTTCAACCCCATACAGAGGGAGATCGTTCGAAATTGGGAGCAGCAATGCTCTTGCTACAACTGAATCAAACTCGAATACTATAGCGACTAATGCGCTTGATTCATTTGTCGTGGGAGAAGTTGATATCACCGATCCTCTGCAACTTGCTAGCAAATACGTTGATGTTTCATTACTACGGGACAAAACCACCCCTATCTTGGAGGACATCTCATTCCATGGTAAGGCGGTGAACTATAACTATAGCTCTGATGTTGATGGACTTGGTGCTTTCCAGCCATTTGAGAGAACTGAAATTATTAGTATCCCTGATGAGATTTTGAAGCAATACAATGCCGTCAAGACAAATGGACAAATGGGTCTCTTTCCTGAAATTTCAAGAGCTTGGGTGGTGGCTGATAATCGCTTGATCTTTTGGAACCTAGCAAAGACCTCTGAATTTCAAACATTTGAAGAAATCAAACACACAATCCTTAACGTTGAACTAATAAAACCGAAAGTGGGCGTATTTTCTGAGACCATCAACTACCTTCTTCTTGTCGCTACACCATTTGATATCCACATTCTTGCTGCCTCATATCTTGATAACAACCTCCATCTGTATGAGACTGGAATGGTAGTTCCAACACATGGTCTCGGTGTCAATCAATTTATCACCAATGACAGAACAGGTGATGTTTACTTTACAGGTGCTGGTGATGGTCTAAACATTTGGCAGTTGCAATATTCGAACACTGAGGATTGGTTCAATAAGAAATGCAACAAGCGCTGTCTCACAAGATCATCTGTCTCAAGTTTAATTCCTGGCTCATCGATTATAAATTCTATTTCCAACTATTTTGCAGAGGATCAAGGCCCTGAGACTGTTTTGCAATTGGCAATCGACAGCACAAGGGGTGTCCTATATACGTTATCCAACCTGTCTGTTATCAGAGCCTACAAAATCGGAAACTCGGGGTCAATTGATGACCCACTTGTTGTCAGACCTGTCGATATTTCCACATATGCCAGAACATCGAGTGCTAAAGGTTCACCGCTACTAGCAGCCAAATACTTAAAAATCATTAGTATCAGTGTTGTTACCAGATTTGAAAACGATGATTTATGTCTTGTTGCTGTAACTTTAGGTGGTTGCAGATTATTCTTGAACGGTTCTGTCTCGAGCAATTCGGTATCAGCTCTAAGATTGGAAAGTGTCAAATTTCCACCTACAAGAGTCACCGAAGAAGAAATTGCACAAGAACAAAATAAACACAAAGAACAAGAAGCTTCCAAGACAAATGCGTCAGTTCTCAACGGTTTGAAGAGTGGTGCTGAATTGCCTACCGTGTTGACATACCAGAAGAAATCAAGTGTTCTACTGGAATCTAAAAGTGCATCCAAGATCATTTCACCAGGTATATTTTTTGATGTTGTTTCGAAAGAAGGCTCGACAGAACACAAATTGTTTGTTTCTGTTCCTGATTATGGGATCTTGAAGTACCACAACAACTACGTTGAAAACGCTACTTTTTTGGAATCATTCGGCCAAGTCCACGAAATTAGACAGCTCACACCTTCCTTCAATGCCACTGATAGGCCACAGGGTTATGCCAATGAATTTGCCACACAATATTCACAGGGGACGTTCGAAGTTGCCGTTTTGACGAGCACCTCTTTACAAATCTACCGCTACAGAACACCAGATTCAGTGTTTGAAAGTCTAGTTGATGATTTCACTCCTTTCATCACCAAATATGGTTATTTGGAAGCTGCTTCTACTGCCCTTTATGTCACTTGTAAGTACAACATTCCTAAAGTCATTAGATCCAATGCTTTTAGCTTCTTCACTTTGGGTATACCTAACCTTGTTGAATTCAAGCCAAGATACAAGCCAACTACGTCATTGGTATCGTTGGGATTCAAGGTATCTCACTCTTTGTCTTTTCAAAATGTTATTTTAAGTCCAAGGTTTTATGGTATCGTGACATTGGTTGGAAGACTCTTTCGCAAAGTTTGGAATGAAAAAGTGTTCACCGTTTCAGGTGATTTGAAGTACAACAAGACTGGAGCTCTGCTGATAGATTCAATCTTTGAGAATGAGTATTTGGAGAGTGTCAACGTTGAAGAGAACGACATTGAATTTTACTTGAGTTCCATTTCTGTTCTTAATGAATTTTTTCAAACTTATGGTAATACAATTGCTTGTTTTGTTCCATCCAATTTCCAACAGACCACTGAGAAATCTGAAGAATTTGCTAACCAAGCCGAAAATATTGCCATCAACTCCATCATTAGACTAGTAATTTCCGTGAAAGAAGCCTTATCTTTCCTATCAATTTTGATCAAAGAATCTGACCCAGACTCCAAACTAAAGTACATTTTCAAGAATCTGTCTTTAGAAATTCAACAATCACTTGCAAAGTTGACTTTTAAAGACATCTTTGCTCCAACTGAAGAGTCCAAAAATTTAATCAAAGAGATTTTGTCCTCCATCATCAATAAAAATATGAGCCGTGGTGAGTCTATTGAATTTATTGCAAAAGGTTTACAAGAACGTTGTGGCACTTTTTGTTCGACAAATGATGTTGTTGGTTTCAGAGCTATGGAGTACTTGAGGAAAGCCAAAGAAATGGGTGATTCTGATATTGAAGGTGTCACATTCCACTTGAACCGAGCAATTGAACTTTTCCATATTATCAACAATGATATATCAGTGGAAAAATTGAAAGAATGCATCGATATCATGATTTCCTTGAACGAGTTTCCAAAAGCCATAAAATTTGCCTTAACGATTTCATCTAGTATCGACCCTGGTAATTTGGCTTTACTTTATATCTCCGATGGAAGACTTGCAAATGATGAGCGTGAAAAATCCTATATCAAAAGACATGAAATTTTCGATATTGTATTTGGTTTGCTCGTCAGTGCTGATAAACTGGCTATTGAAAGTGTGGTGAAAGGCGATACGTCTGCTGATTTTGCAAAGATAAGAGATGACAGCTATGACATCGCATTCAAATTTGACGATAAATTATTTCAGTTCGAGCTTTATGATTGGTTCATCTCACAAGATGCTAGTGAAAAATTGCTTGAAATCGATACACCATACATCTTGAGCTATTTGGACTCCAAATCGCAAGAGTCACTGATTATCTCTGACTTGCTATGGATCTACCAGTCAAAGAAAGGAAACCATTATGAAGCTGCTCTTACCTCATACTCGTTGGCCTTGAGTGAGTTTGAAATTTCATTAACACAGAGAAATGAATACTTGTCGAGAGCAATTGGTTTCTGCAATTGTATCACATTGCCCTCTCAAAGACAGCAGGTTATTCAGCTATCCAGTTTAATCGAAGAGGTATTCGAGGCTTCCAATATACAGTATGACTTGTTGATTGAGATCACCAATGATGTGAATTTGGAAGAATCACAAAAGGCTGAATTGATTGAACAGTTGAACGGTGCTGTTTTAACTGTTAGTGACTTATTTAATGATTTTGCTAACGTTTTGAGGTACCATGAAATTTGTCTTGAGATCTTCAAAGTGTCAGATTTCCGAAACTCCGAGGAGGTCTTGTCCAGATATGTTGATTTGTTCGATGAGTTGAAGCATGAGAAAGAACTATTGAAGCAAAAGTTGATTAAAATTGGTAAACGAGTTCAATCATCTGAGATTGTGTTCCCAATTAGTGAATTGATCCTCATGTTGTTGAATACCTACGAACAGGAAGAATATGAGATTATTCCTGGTGAGATCATCAAGATCTTTGTTGAAAGTGGTGTCTCATTTGACAAGTTGTACTACATTTTGAAAGAATTGGTGGATGTGAAGGACTTCAACTATGACTTCTACTCTAAAGAGCTAGTTGAACTGATCAAGATTTGGTACACCGAGGACCTCAAGCTAAGAGAGATCTTGAAGATAGATGTCAACAACATTGATCTCGGAAGTGTTCATCAACAAATTGAGCAAATCGTGAAGCAGAATGTCTAGAAGCCGAATACAAACCGTGTACACTATATAACCGATGAACGTAGGCCACATACATTACTCTGGCTGGCTCGGCTAGCCTAGGCCTGGCCTGGCCTGCGCCTGTCAAAATTTCTTGCGATTTCGCGGATTCCTCGGTGGTGCTGAAAGCGGGGTTAGAGTTTCCGAAATCAGAGCGCGGTTAACCGAGGAAAGAGAGAGAATTGCTCAAGTGGAGAGCGAATTTGCTAAGAAATAGCAACTGATAAATGACTTTGCTGATTTGTAAATTAAGTTTTGCTGATTTGTAAATAAAGTCGAGCCCAGGCCAGCTTAACACGTGAAATCGTGCGTGGGATGACAAAATCCGGCAGCATGATTGGTGGAGAAGCCTCCCCAGAATGACGTGGCCCCCTCAGATTGAAGAACCCTCCCTAAGTATATAGGGCATCTCATCTGCCCATTTTTCGTCGCAATCCACTGTAGTTCAATCTCTCAAAGTCACCAACCCATACAATGTCTGATAACAACAGTAGCGACAAGAAACCAATAGTTACAACCTCTCAAGGTTACCCACTTCCAAACCCATTCGAGACTCAAAGAGTAGGAAAGCATGGTCCACTGCTTTTGCAAGATTTTAACTTGATTGACTCTCTAGCCCATTTTGATAGAGAACGTGTTCCAGAGAGAGTCGTCCATGCTAAAGGTTCCGGTGCTTTTGGCTACTTTGAGGTTACTGATGATATTACTGACGTCTGTGGTTCCAAGTTTTTAGACACAGTTGGTAAGAAAACCAAGGCCTTGGTTAGATTCTCCACTGTTGGTGGTGAACAAGGTTCAGCTGATGCCGCAAGAGACCCAAGAGGTTTCTCCATCAAGTTGTATACAGAAGAAGGTAACTTGGATTGGGTTTACAACAACACTCCAGTTTTCTTTATCAGAGATCCAATCAAGTTTCCACATTTCATCCATACTCAAAAGAGAAATCCTCAGACTCATTTGAAAGACCCAAACATGTTTTGGGATTACCTAGTTCAGAACCCAGAAGCTATCCACCAATTCTTGATCTTGTTCTCGGACCGTGGTACACCAGCCAATTACAGACATATGAATGGTTACTCTGGTCACTCTTACAAATGGAGTAATAAGAAAGGTGAATGGTTGTACGTTCAAGTGCACTTGGAATCTGATCAAGGCATCAAGAATTTGGATGTGGAGTCTGCTACCAAATTGTCTGGTGAAAACCCTGATCATGCTCAAGAAGACTTGTTTGACTCTATTGCCAAAGGTGAACCTCCATCATGGACTGCTTACATTCAAACCATGACGCAAGAAGAAGCTCAAAAACAATCGTTCTCCGTTTTTGATTTGACCAAAGTTTGGCCAAAGAAGGAATTCCCATTGCGTCGTTTTGGTAAATTGGTTTTAAATGAGAACCCACAAAATTACTTTGCTGAAATCGAGCAAGCTGCTTTTTCACCATCTCACACCGTTCCATATCAGGAGGCCTCTGCTGATCCAGTGTTGCAATCAAGATTATTTTCCTATCCAGACACCCATCGTCACAGATTAGGTACAAATTATGCTCAAATCCCAGTCAATTGTCCATACGCAAAGACATTTAACCCAATTATCAGAGATGGTCCTATGACTGTCAATGGTAATTATGGTGCTGCTCCTAACTACATTTCCTCCTTGGAAAACCCAGTTCAATACACTCCAAAGGCCAATATCAACTATCAACAAAACCAAGAAGTTTGGGAAGGTCCAGCTGAACCATTCCACTGGGCATTTGAAGGTGAACCTGATCTTGTCCAAGCAAGAGCTTTGTATCAAAAAGTTTTATCCAAACAGGAAGGTCAACAAAAGGCCTTGGCTCATAACATTGCTGGTCACGTTTCAAATGCTGTTCCAGTGATTCAAGACCGTGTTTTTGAACTCTTATCTAAGGTTGATCCTCAATTGGGTAACGACGTTAAGACTGAAACTTTGTCCCTAAGTCCAAGAGAGAAATCTGCTGGTAAGTGTCCATTCAACCACAACAAACTATAGATTTTGATCAGCTGTGCTTTTGTCTTCCATGGTTAACTTATTTATGATTCTGCTATTGTGTTCTCATCATGATTGATTATAATATACATCTTTTAAATGTTTTTCTCGAATTGTCTTAGGATGAAGTCATGTGCTAGTACTCATACCATATCCATGTTTCGCTGGTGTAAAATGTGTGCCCATTCACTAAATAAGGATGCCAGCTATCCCGGTTAAATAAACGGCAAACGAAACTTATCTCCGCTGTACTGTAAAAAAAACTATTATACTAATTCATGTACTGTTCGATACTTCTGGCCTATAAAACTTTTCCTTTAGATTCCTTGAGATTCCAAGATGATAAAAAACAGCTCTATGAAGTTGTGGAACAAATATTGATGAATAGTACAAAAGTTGATTTTATCTTTTTTTAAATCTTGAAGGACTAATTTTAGATACTCTTTTCAAAATTGTTTTTAACAACTTGGAATTTCAAAATGGCTGTATCTACAAATTTTGAAGTATTTTTCCTTTGAGATACGTTACAAGACCAATGATAGAAACTTACACCATTTAAAGCTCTAAATTAATGTTCTCAGTACATCTGTATATTTTAACACTCTCAAACTGAGATGTTCGGAAGTGTGATATTTCGCGAATTTTACCGAGCAGCTTATCTTGAATTTTGCTTATATTCAAGGACAGCCGCTTTTGAAGCCATTAGACACATTGGTTGAGTACGACTTGGGAAGAATTTCTAGTTGAAGCTAAGATATCCACTGAATCACTCGCTTTTGCTGTAGTCTCCTCAAGCTTCTGCTCAAATCACTCACAATTGACACATTATGAGATACACCCTGTTCTCCCTCCCCTTCCTTATAACGGTATTGCTCAGTGCATTCGCCACTGCTAAAGACTACAGCGAACATCACGATAAACCTGGATACTGTTCGATTTATGACAACTGTGGTAAGCGATCTTTATTTGGCTCGGAATTGCCCTGTGTTGTTGATCAACCGGCCACACAACCGTCAGCTGAAGATGCGGAGCAGCTTGTTGAATTGTGTGGAGTAGAATGGTCAAATTCCAGTGTTTGTTGTTCTTCAGATCAGATAAAAACGTTGAAAGAAAACTTAAAAAAAGCAGAGACCCTGATATCATCCTGTCCTGCATGTCAAAAGAATTTCAGAAGTCTGTTTTGTCAGTTCACTTGCTCCCCAAACCAATCCCAATTCGTTAACGTCACCAAAGTTGGTAAATCGATAGACAAGTTGAAGACAGTAGTCACGGAACTCGAAGTATCAGTGGAAGATCAACTGGCCTCAGTGCTATACGACTCATGCAAAAACATCAAATTTGGTGCCACCAATGGTTTCGCTATGGATTTAATTGGAGGTGGTGCTAGGAATTATTCACAATTTTTGAAGTTTTTGGGTGATGAAAAACCATTACTTGGAGGCTCTCCTTTCCAGATAAATTTTAAGTATCCTCAACAACAACTCTTGTCAAAAATGTCTTTTTTGAATACTACTTCATACCACTGTGATGATCCAGTTTACAAATGTTCTTGTTCTGATTGTCCAGATATTTGCCCCGAACTTGAACCTGTGTCATATAACCACTGCAAAGTTGGAGCTCTTCCTTGTTTCTCATTCTCAATCATCATCATATACGCTGGGTTACTGGCTCTATATGTTGGATTGATTGCTTACAAGACCAAAAAGAAAAGTGTACAATTGTTACAGGAATCACCATTTCTAGATTCATCAACTTTAGAGCTTCCTGAAGTGAAGAATGAAGTTTATGCTTTGAATAACCTTTTGGAGAAGATTTTCTCGAGGGTGGCTTTCCTCTGTGCCAGATATCCTGCCTTAGTTTTGACCATAACTCTTGTAGTTGCAGGTTTTTTATCATCTGGATTGATTTTCTTTGGTCAATTGGAGAAGAATCCAGTTAATTTATGGGTTAGTTCAAGTGCAGAGGCATATAAACAAAAACAGTATTTTGATGAACATTTCGGTCCATTCTACCGTACTGAACAAATATACATCGTGAAAGACGATGGTGTCTTAACAGATGAGATTGTCAAGTGGTGGTTCAAAACAGAACTGGAAATAAAAGGAATAGCCGTCAAGGACACCACTTTTGAAGATCTTTGTTTCAGACCAACCGAGGACTCTACTTGTGTCGTTGAGTCAATCACTCAATACTTCGAAGATGTGCTACCAAAGAACTGGAAGACTCAGTTGAAAGATTGTACAGACTCACCAGTCAACTGTCTTCCAAGTTTCCAACAGCCATTGAAGAAAGAACTCTTGTTCGGCGGATACAACGAGTACGGCGATATATTCACATCACAAGCTATTGTCGTCACACTTCTGTTGAATAACTACGCTGATGAAGATGATGAGAGGAATTGGAGAGCTGAAAAATGGGAGAATGCCTTGGAATCATATCTTCTGAACTTGGAAACTCCAGAAGGTGTCAGAATAAGTTTTAGCACCGAACCATCATTGGAGGCCGAGTTAAATAAATCCACAAATACTGATGTCAGAATCGTGGTGATCTCATATATTCTTATGTTTCTTTATGCTTCACTCTCACTTGGTGGTACATTCAACTTACTCAAGACTCGGTTTTCACTTGGTCTTTCTGGTATTGTGATTGTTCTACTATCAGTGACATCTTCTGCTGGTTTTTTTTCTTATTTTGGCTTGAAATCAACCTTAATTATCGCTGAAGTGATACCTTTTTTAATCTTAGCTGTTGGTGTTGATAACATTTTCCTAATAACGCATGAACTGAATGGTATCAACTATTCTTATCCAAATGAGTCCATTGCATTCAGGATTTCTAAAGCCGTTGGAAGAATGGGTCCTTCTATCTTACTCTCGTCCACGAGTCAATTCTTCACTTTCCTACTTGCGTCATCAGTATCTATGCCTGCTGTTCGAAACTTTGCGTTGTATTCTGCAGGTGCAGTGCTCTTCAACTCGTTGTTACAACTGACTGGTTTCATCTCGCTGCTTGCTTTGGATCAACAAAGAATCGAAAGTGGCCGGTTGGATTGTTTCCCATGTTTTAAACTCAAGAGTTCAGTGAGGTTGGATGAAGTTGCAGAGTTGTTTGAAAACGAGAATGAGAATCATTTCTTCGATAAGATATTGAACTGGTATGCACCAATAATATTAAGGAACAAGAAGTATGTGATTGCCACCTTCGTTCTATGGACCACGTTGTCATTAGTCACTTTGCCTTATATTCAATTTGGTCTTGATCAACGGATTGCCATCCCATCAGATTCATACCTCATCGATTATTTCAACGATGTTTACCAATATCTGAACGTCGGTCCACCAATCTATTTTGTTGTTGAAGATTTGGATTTGACAAAAAGAGAAAATCAACAGAAAGTTTGTGGAAGATTCACCACATGTGAAGAATTCTCCCTTTCAAACATACTAGAGCAAGAGCGCAAACGATCAGAGTTGTCCACAATTGCCGAACCATTGGCCAATTGGCTCGATGACTACTTCACTTTTTTGAACCCAGATTTGGACGACTGTTGTCGTTTTAGAAAAACTGAGGAGTACGATGAAGTCTGCCCACCTCATGCACCATCAAGACAATGTCGTACTTGTTTTGCCGATAAGGAATGGGGTTATTCAATGGATGGATTCCCAGAAGGTGCAGATTTTATAAAGTATTTTGATGTTTGGATCAACGCTCCTAGTGATCCTTGTCCATTGGGCGGTAAGGCTCCTTATTCATCATCACTTTACTATTCAAACGAAACGGTGTTGGCTTCAACATTCAGAACAAGTCATGTTCCGTTGAGATCTCAAGATGAATTCATTGCTGCTTATCAGGAATCCGTTAGAGTCACCAAAGAGTTGCAGAAATCGTTGAATCACGAAAAAATCTTTGCATATTCACCATTTTACATCTTTTTTGTCCAATACAGCACAATAGTAAAATTGACTTTCACTTTGATCTCCATTGCGTTGGCTTTGATCTTCTTCAACTCCACCATTTTACTTGGTTCCATAAGAGCATCTTTGGCATTGATAATTACAGTGACGATGATTTTAATCAATATTGGTGGTGCTATGTCTATTTGGGGCATCTCTTTGAATGCCGTGAGCCTTGTCAATCTGCTAATTTGTGTTGGTCTTGCTGTTGAATTTTGCACCCACATCACAAGGGCTTTCATCGTGTCGGATAGAGACTCACGTTTGAACAATGTTGATTTTAGAGCGTTCAATGCGATCACTGGTGTCGGTGGTGCTGTATTTGGAGGTATCAGTACCACCAAACTTATCGGTGTGAGTGTTTTGGCTTTCACCAAGTCCAAGATTTTCGAAGTTTACTATTTCAGAATGTGGTTTGCATTGGTTATTGCTGCTTCGTTACACTCCTTAGTGTTCTTGCCTGTGTTTTTGGCTACGCTGGGAAGCAAGAGGTACGTTTACTCGGAGAATAGCACTGGAATTGCAGACGATTTGGTTGAGAGACTCACTGATTTGAGAGAGTGAGATAGTTTTATAGCTAATGCGGAATATTGAGGAGATAATAATGGGTACAATTTTTTTTTTTTTTTTTTTTTCGTTACGTAGGGACGGCCTGCTAAAAAAATCAAAACTATGTGAAAGAGAAAGAGAGAAGTTGACAAACCACACTTCCTGTTGAATTCAGTCTAGAGTTCAATCGCACTCTCAAATGAGCCTGGCCAGAGCACTGGGAGAGTACTTCGTTGTTTGCAAGAACAATAACTGGCTACTGAGGCCGTCCAATGAGCCCATTAGCAGAATACCCAAGCTCATCACCGATCAAGTCAGACCAACCAAAGGATCCACCAAACATGATGATTTCGTGTTTCTCCGAGACCACAGCTCACTAGTCGGTAAAGGTTCGAGAATGGAGAGACACCAAGTGAAATCCTATCTTAAGCCACTCGGTTTCGATAAGCTGAGGAGAGGACAGAGTGTGGAGTCCCAGCCATTCGCCGACGAGGAAGGAACGAACAACAGAGATCTTGAGACCAATGATCCTGTTACGGTGGCGATGCTGAATTCACAAGTTCTCCAGTTTATAGTGGAGAAGCTCGTGGAGCTGACACCCAGACCTACCACGCCTTACACCGTCTCACCAATAGCCATCAATGATCCTTCCATGAGATTCAAAACATCATACTATAAAGATCATTATACAGAAATTCCTCCCATTCCTGACTTTGGTCAAGACCCTTCAAAATTTGAAGAGTACGTCTATATTCTTACACATTCAACATTCCACTACAGGAATTCTTCAAGCTTCAATGGAATAATTCCCAAGATTTTACGAAACTTATTTCATCCATTGAATCAGAACACACTTGCACTTAAAACTACACAATCATTCAATTTTCTCATTCATTACTTTAGTGGCAAATGGAACATTGCAACATGTCGAGAGCTTATGGTCCAGATGAAATTCGAAAACCATCAACCGTCAACAAGCACATATAACATCATGCTGAAGAATCTGCTGACCTTGAAACACATCAAACACACCTCAAACCCTTACAATATTGCTTTGAAACATTTAAGTGAGATGAAGAAGAACGAGCTTCAGGCTGACATTGTCACTTGGAACCTTATATTTCAATTAGTGCCGGACGATTCCACAAAGAGTACGATTTTGATGAATCGAAAGCAGCTAAACATTCCTTTGGATAGTCATAGCATTTATTCAATTCTCAAGTTTCTGGTGAAGGATAAGGAGATTAGTGCACAGTCGCTTATTAGATTGATCAATGATTATGGTATTGCTATAGATTCTCCCATTCTTGAGATCACACTTGAGAGACTCGTCAGAGAGAACCAGATAGATGCTGGTCTGAGATTGATCACTTATGCTGCACATAACACCAAAGTCAAAATCAACACCAAACACTTGAACTTGCTGCTGTTGGACTTTTCAGCACTCGGAAGAGTTGATTTAGTCGTTGCAACTTTGAACAAATTTGAGCAAACTTATGGAGTGACACCAAACATTCAAACTTATAATCTGGTGATGAAATCTCTGGCAAATTCTGGACACTGGAAAGAAAAACTGGCGGTTTGGAGGGTGTTATACCACCAGATGATGAAGGACACAAAGAATAACGTTGCTGGTGAATACTGGATCAGGAGATTGAGATCAAGAATGAAGTTTGTTTACGACCTCGAGGTCAAGCTATCAGATCCTCTCACCGACACTGAACTGGCATTGAAAGAAGAAATGAAGAAGCTCAATTTTGGAGACGAGGTGCCTTATCAGGTTGCGAAACAACAACAATCCCATAGAAAAGTTGCAAGGCTACTGGGCGCCTACTCCAAGAAATCTCCACAAAAGAAGAAAGATTCTTCTGCAGAGCTCATAAAGAAAAAGGAGAAAGCCATTAAGTACCGGGAGAAAATTACCTCGTTGTCCATCCAAAAGTCGATGGTGAAGAGAGTCCCCTACGCACAGGACCAATTCCAAGCGTTGAGAGAAGAAGCGCAGAAGAGAAAGCTTATAACCTGAACAAGGGCCATAAGCAAGCGGCAAACCGTGTACAGCCCGCTTAGATGACCGATATGAACCTCTTTTGGATGTGTAGTGGTTCGCTGTACCAACAACAACATAAAGTTAACGAGTGCCCTTTTATGGGCCGGTCTCTGAACAATGTTAGTATTGGTGTTATCAAAAATATTGGTCTAAATTTGAAGTAAACCTCTGTTTCTGTGTGCTGATTTTGAAGTGGAGTATTTTCAGAGGTATTTATGCAAAAGGTATTTGTATAAGAGCAGCTGTGATCTAATTACGTTGAACAGTACAATTATATACTAAGAACGGTGTAGATGGGAAACTCAGACTTCTTTAACATTTCTGGTCCCAACTTTATGGATTTTTTAGAATCAGTACTGAAAAAATCCTATTATGATACATTTAAATATTTAATAACTGTACTGTTTAATTCTAAATGCGCCTCTGGTTATAGATGCCCAGTAGTGAAGATGATACCTTCTGTCTTTTCTTACTTCTGTTCTTTTTTTTTTTTTTTTTTTTTTTTTTTTTTTTTTTTTTTTTTTTTTTTTTTTTTTTTTTTTTTTTTTTTTTTTTTTTTTTTTTTTTTTCCTTAAGCAATTTATTAAACGATCTAATCTATATACTTTCAGCTCCTTGTCTCATTGTAGAGTACAGCATCTGGTTCTCCTCTTTCTCGTTCTTCTTCGTCTCCTTCTCCTTCCATATTTAGTCTCTTTGGACTATTATAATGGAAAACATTCTCCTTAAAACGCTGTCTCTGGAAACACCAAAAGTACTGGTTTACTAGAAACCAAGATTTTACATCGAGTTATTCTCAGGACTGGAATTACCAGCTCACTCCTATGTTCCTATCTCAGGTTGATTGCAGCTGGATGTAACACCCTGCTGTGTTCACCGCGGAAAGGGAAATAAGCAAGTTGAAAATATAAAAAAATATAACTAATAGCTGCAAGTTTTCAAAAAAATGTTGTAAATCTGGAGGGTTGGCCGAGTGGTCTAAGGCGGTAGACTTAAGATCTACTGGAGGATTCTCCGCGCGAGTTCGAACCTCGCATCCTTCAATATAATTTTTTAAATCTATGCGGTTAAACTATGTGGTCCATACCAATTGCGATGTGTGCATTATCAAACCCTTGTGTAGGACCGAAAGCTAATAGCCAAATTTGGATTCTTTGGGGACACATAACAGCTATATTATCAAGATCTGTTCTGATGGTACCGTAGTCGAAAGCACGGCCTGAACAGTTGTTCACCGTGATTGTGATGACGTTCACTCCAACTTTCATGTATAGCCTAATGTACAAGCATGGTCTATATTACTGGCTGACCAGCACACATGAGATATCTTTTGCCATCGCAAACCATGGATCATAGAAGATCGATGAGGCTGATACAGCCAGCACTGCCCATCATTACGTCGTTGTGAAAGACTGCTTTACCGAAGGGCTTCGAAATCGGCAATTTTCAACAAGGGTAATGCCCCTTCGGAGATATTGCCAGCCATTTTCCTCCAGCGTTAAGACCGGAGTGCCTTCGGAGATCTTTTAGACGTGGAAAGAAATCGCGAATTACGCGTCACCAAAAAGCACTGGGCCTTCGCTGCAGGCTTCAAAGGCACTTTATTGAGATGGAACTTAACCTCTTACCGTGGTGATCAGTACGTTATGTGGGTACACGCAGAGAACACGATACAAACCAGCCATTCTGCAATAGAAATGAAAACAATAGAGCTGCGGTGAACGCGAATGTCCAAGGCACCTCACGCATTATGAAACAAACGGTGCTCCCCCAATTCATGAAAGTACTTAAGAGGAACCATTCCCACATCTCAGATGGTGAGCAACTGAAGGTTTCATAGAGTATATTCATTATCACACCCACCCCTGTTCACTCTTTTCGAATCACGGTCTCTTACCTACAAACCTTATAATTAATTACAGTACAACTATTTCCACACTCTTTTGTTTCATAATATTCCACCTACACTTACTCTAAGACATACTTCAATTACTACATCAAATATCTCATCTACTTCACAGAATGAAGCACTACAGCGCGCTATCCCTACTCGTTACATTTGCTAGTTTCATTTCAACCGCCTTGGCCTTTGATGCTAACTCCAACCAAAATGTTGTTGTATACTGGGGTCAAGCATCTGCTGGCTCTCAAGAAGATTTATCATACTACTGTGATTCAGAAGACGTCGATGTCGTTATCCTATCCTTCGTTACCACATTTGGAAGTACACCAACTTTGAATTTTGCCTCCTCCTGTACAGATAAATTTTCCAATGGTCTATTGAAATGTGATACTATTGCCGCCAACATTCAAACATGTCAAGCTGCCGGTAAGAAAGTCTTACTTTCACTTGGTGGTGCTTCTGGATCATATGGTTTTTCGTCTGATGACGAGGGTTCTGCGTTCGCTACTACCCTTTGGAATCTGTTCGGTGAAGGTAATTCTGACACTCGTCCATTTGGTGATTCTGTCATTGATGGATTCGATCTTGATATCGAAAACAAAGATCAAACTGGTTATGTTGCCATGTCCAAAAAATTGAGAGAGTACTTTGATAATTCATCGAAAGACTACTATCTTGCTGCTGCTCCACAATGTGTCTACCCAGATGAAAGCTTGAGTGATGTTTTGGATGGAATTAGTTTAGATTTTGTCTACATTCAGTTTTACAACAACTATTGTTCAATTGATGGAACATTCAATTATGACACTTGGGCTGATTACGCCTCTTCTACTTCCCCAAACAGCAACGTCAAATTGTACTTGGGTCTGGCTGCTTCAAGTTCTGCTGCAGGATCTGGCTATGTTGATATTGACTCCATCAAATCCACTTTGGCTACAATTGGAACCGAGTCTCATTTTGGTGGTATTATGCTATGGGATGCCTCTCAAGGTTTCACTAACACCGTTGATGGTGGAACATTTGTTGCTGCATGCAAAAATGCCCTGCTTTCACTAAGCGGTACCGAGTCCTCTACTAACGCAGGTACTGCTTCCTCCCAAATCTTGGTATCTTCTTCAACCACCGCTACTTCTACTTCTACCTTCAATACCCCAACTTCCTCCACCACTGCTTCCATATTTTCTACATCAACAAGCTCAAATTTCGCTCAAATTCCAGTCCAATCCACTGTTGAATCTGTCATCCAGTCTGCTCACACTGCTGCCCAGTCTGCCATTTCAAGCATTGCATCTGTTGTTGGTAACATTGGGACGCCCACCACCGTCTCAACTTCTGCTACGAGTACTACTTCATCAAACTCTGCTGCTAACGCACAGAGTACTATAAACTCTGCTGCTGTTGCTAATGTTCAGGTCGTTTCAACTTCGATCACCGCCAACAGCCAAACAACAACAGCTGCTTCTCAACCTCAACAGAGTGTTGTTTATACCACTGTTAGAGCAAGTACAGTCAAAGTTTTGACTGTCACTGTCAACAAAGGTGCTACAGATGGTGCTGTTGAAGATTTTGCCCTGGTCTCTTCTACTTCGTTATCTTATGAGGAAATCACTACCGATACATTCAGCTCAGGTCCATCCACACTAACCACTGTTGTTGTATCTGCTGCTCCAAGCTCGAATACAACACTTGTGAGCCAGAATGTCACCTCTTCTACTTCAATATCTTCTTCTGCTTCCAGCTTACCTTCCGAAACAGCTCTTCCAACTGATAACTCAGGCTCTGGATGTTCTAACCAAACTGGTCAGGATAAGGCTGATTGTTTGAATGCTCAATACAAGTCTGGTCAATTTTCCAGTTCTCCTGATTTTTGCACTGACGGTGAAATTGCATGTTCTGCTGATGGTGATTTTGCTGTCTGTGATCAAGGCGCATGGGTCGTCAGAGCATGTGCCGACGGTGACACTTGTTATGCATTCTTGGACAATGATGATGTGTTTGTTGGATGCAACTTCTCCTCTAACGTCAAAAGATCACTGTTTTCCAGTGGCCATCACCATGGCCATTTTTGAGTTAGCTTTATGGAAACACTTACAAAAGACTCACTTGAAATGATTAAGCTATGCTTTTTACGACCAATGAATATCCAAAATCCTGTTAATTTCTTGCATTTTATTTAAAGAGAACCTAAATTCCAACATTCGTTTGTTCTTTGAAATCATTCGTAGTTTACCATGATAACAACTGTTAGGGACACTCTTCATTCAAACGAAAGGAAGAAGGAGTACACTCTTGCTCTGATATGGGCAGTTTCCTCTTCTTCCTCGAACATTGGCTTCACTGAAATCAAATCTATTTTTTCCGTCTTCAAACCATATTCTTTAGCAGTCTCGAAGAATCCCAAGTCAGCATCCAACAGCCAAGGTCTGTGCGGCGAGAATACCACCAGACATCTCCCATCTTTTTCTAGGTTGTCTTGACATGTTTTAAGCAAGGCATGATGTTCGGAGTGATTGAAGACTAAGTCTGAGAGTATGATTAAATCGAACTTCTTCTCTGGATGCTCATCATCTCTGATTCTCTTCAAGAGTGGTTCGTAGTCTTTACCCCAAACATAACCATCGACGTAGATTCTCGATTTGTCCAAACCTTCAGCATGATCAACGTTGTACTGTATGTTCTGGATCAACTCAATATCTGGATAGTCTGTTGAAACCACGGTTCTTGCATTATTGTATCCAGCTATTATACTCGGTAGAGCTGAGGCTGCTCCCAATTCCAGCACATCCTTGCCAGTTATAAGTTGCTCAGCATGCTTGTCCAGATAATCAGCAGTGAAAACACCAGCGTTCCATAGGTAGTGAGCCCAAAGAGGCGAACTTCCCACAAGTCTCAAATTAACAGTTTTGGGTTTTTTGCCCTTACGTTCATATGGGGAGAAATGATGAGGCGGTGGAGGTTTTCTGAAATCTTCTGGTTCATCAAAGAGTGCAGTGCCATCAAGGGATTCGAGATCAGACATTTTAATGAGCTGATGATATGTCCGTAGGTAATTTTTGAACAAATGTAAGATTCCTTCGAGGTGTTAAAATTTTAATAAAGGGCCTAAAAACAACGATGCTCGAAACGCCAGAGATGTATATAGAACAAATTTACCTCGAAACACTCATCATTAGAAGTATTCAACATGAGGTGAAGAGTGACGTTGACTATGAGGACTTTCAGCCCAACCATAGTTTTGGCTACAGTTCATAGCTATTCAGATATAATAACATTAAAAAGCTGCATCTCAACCAAAATATATAGCAGCGCCAAATTACTTGAAACAACTTATGAAGCAATCAAATATTCAGCAACAATGAAGAACATCATCAAACGTTTACCATTTTTCTTTAATATTTCAAAAAAGACACACCCAAAACACAATTCTCATTAACTCTCAATTATTCAGACGTGAGCAAGCTTAAGTAGAGGATGGACCTGGGTTAGATTTTCTCTTACCGTTGATCAAAGTAACATTGACGAATCTTTTGGTGTAAAGAATACGTTTGTAAGCACGACCTTTTGGTTTCTTTGGTTTATCTTGTTTGTCAACTTTTGGAGTTTGAGATTTAACTTTACCAGCACGAGCTAGGGAACCATGAACTTTACCCTGAAATAATTGTTAGTAACTTGCTGTGAAATATGCTTGAGAGTGGCGGTGTCAATGTACTGTATTGGTGCTATGATCTTTGAGTGTATGATGCCTATGCCTAGTCGCCACTGTAATGGATTTTCTCTCTTGAACCGTCATTTTTAAAGAGGTCGACTTCACGAGGCATGTGTCCCCTGTTGATAGTTTTGAGGAACTTATGTGGTCATCTCTTGATTGAATACTGTTGTGCTTTCATTTGTTTTGGATGAGTTTGTCTGCGCCAGCTGAATTCGAAAGTTTTATTGTTTTGCCTTCCTTATTGAACGAATGTTTTTCTTCTCTTTTGATGGCAATTCAGGTAGCTCTTTAACTCAGGAAAGCAGTACTTCACACTTCACACCTCACCCCTCCAAGTTTTTCATTCCAACATACCATTTTGATGTATTTAGTTTCGTTGACGTGAACTCGTTAATCAAGAGCTTGAGCTTTTTCTATTTTGATCAAAATTGAGTTCCCTCACCAAACGTAAAAAAGTTCGCGAAAAGTGCGTCACCTACCAGTAATTCTTCGCGAACAATTTTGCTAGAAGTTTGTTGTGGGCCAGTTTGGTTGGCACACGCTGAAATTTAGAGAAAATTGAAGAATTCTATGCGTAAATTTGAGAATACAAAATAAGTATATTTCGGACTGAGAGTCACACACACACCTGAGCAGAATCACATGATCAGACTAACCCTAAATGTATAACCAAAAAGGGTGAAAGTGACAGATAGAGTCCAGTTCAACTTCATGTTTTTATATCAACGTAGATGACAGTTATGAAAGTTGCCACACTTATCTGTTTGAAACGTTAGTATTAGGTAACAGGATAGATTAAGCTTGCGAACTTACGGCTATCATCAAAAGCACAAGAATTAGAGCAGATAATCTGCTCGCTGGATACTTTCCTTCTTTGAGTAAAGTCTGCGTCTTGAAGAATCGCAATAGACCAAGGACAACGCAGATAATTGATATTGCTATAAATGAACCTAGTGGATATATTAGTTATAATTTGAACTGTAATTTGGAAATTATTTTGGACATACCTCCAATGGGTTTCCCCATTTTGAGCAAAAAGTCATCACTTCTCTGACTGGTCCCATCTACCAGCTTGAATAATTGCGTGACACCAACCCCAACTGTTGCAAGTCCAATTGATGTCCTTATCCAAGATAAAAATGTGCGTTCATTGGCCATCTTAGAGATAACGGTGTTAGCTTAATTTGAAGTAGAAAACGATAGTAAATCATATACGTACATGATCCCTTGCCACAGATCCATTATTATCTAAAACCTCAGAGCCTACTTCTGTAAAACCCCAAAGATTTGCAAGTGTCGAGGGTTCTTTCACTTCTAGTGGTTCATTTGAATGCGTGGCTTTTACTGATGTTATATCTGCACTCCGTTGTTCGTTGTCTTGTTGGACTCTATTGATATCTTGTTCTGGAATGCGGAGATTAACCTGAGATGCCGTTGACGGCTGAGTCTTTAAAGTTTTCAGAGAGTAAGCACTTGATCTTCTCTTCATATTGGAAATATCAGAATCTTCAAAAGTCTGTTTAGCATTCATACTTAATGTATGTTCTGCTCTATTTGGCTGCTTTCCATGGATTGCTTCAACTGTCACCGTGTGGCTTGTGAATCCTTTAATTGCGCCACAAACACAAGGGCTTCTGATACTACTCAAACGAAGATGGGGTTAAATTAATTATATTCGACAGCTAAGTACTTTCTACAGAGAGAAGTAAACGCTGAAGACTCAGTTGATCACACGAAATAGGCATAGTGCGAAAGTTGCTGGTACAGAAGATCCTTTTTACATTCAAGACGTATGTGTTTTACCCAACGTTGTCTTGTCATATGTTCTGATTATTCCAACGGTTCCCGTGATGGTTCCTAGACCCATAGAGCCCCTAGGAGGAACAGCGACCTTGGTCCAACGTACTGGGAAGCTTTGATAGAAAGGCGATTGAGTAGTTCTCAATTCTCCTTCATCATCGTACCCGGTAACCCAAACTTGGGTAGCTTCAGGTGTTGGTTCGGCCTCAAGAGTGATGGTAACGTGAGTTGGCTCTTGATTTTTGTCATTACCTTGACATCCTGCGTCTTGAGACAACTCTTCATCTTCTCGGCCTTTCTCGTCATGAGACCTTTTGATGAATTCAGATTTTAAAGCGATTGGACTGCTTGTAGTATCGAGAGAAGTAGCGGTAGGACCTTTTAGAATAAAATATGTTTCGACAGCAACTAAAAACGAAGAGCTTATTAGAAGAAGAGTTCTGGTTGGTAACATGATGATGATAGCTGTATGAGCATGAAGGAGGAGAGTGGTGAAGAGAGATATCGAAGGAAATATTCTTCTATACTAGTACACCTGAAAACCACTCACCAGCTCATTTTCTGGCTCTCAGCGTAATTCTATCCAGGGCAGAGAAAGAGCACGCATGATCAGATATAAAGCCAATGAACGGAAAATGCAAAATCAATGCTCGCTTTTTGCTTTCTTTCTGTTGATAAGTCAGAAAAGGGAGTAAACCATCTTCGGGAACCAAGTGCTCATAACCAAACAAAATATATAACATATGATAATCATTTCCAGTTGCTTTTCCAAGGATCTGAGATTACTCCTACCGCAATGTCAAAATTAGTTATACTTGGAGGATCTGGATTCCTTGGTATGCCGGTTTATCGACTATATGAGGTTCAAAGGAAGCAAAATGACTAACAGTTGAACAGGAAGAAGAATATGTCAGGCTGGTATTGCAGCCGGGTTCAAAGTCACATCATTATCGTAAGTAATCATTGCATGTCTTTGATAGTGACAAAAGGGAACTAACTTTTTACCAGATCATCTGGGAAGCCTCCAAAGAATGCCACGCAGACTGACTTACAATGGATAAGGCAAGTTCGCTGGAAATCTGCTGATGTGTTCAAGCCAGAAACGTACAGATCTGAACTTAAAGATGCTTCAAGCGTGGTACACTCGATGGGGATCTTGCTTGAGAATCAGAACTACAAAAAATCCTTGAACTCAAACTCCACTGTTCTTTCTGAGTTTTCAAATTTTCTCAAACCAGGAAACCCATTAACAAAATCTTCCTTCAATTCATATGAATCAATGAACAGAGATTCTGCGTTACTTCTGGCTGAAACATTCGAAGAGGAAACAAGTGCGGAGAAACCTACGTTTGTGTACATATCGGCTGATAAAGGGTTCCCGGGACTTCCAAAAGGGTATATTCGAACGAAGAGAGAAGCTGAGGATGCGTTATTATCATTTCATAAGATCAGACCAATTCTCGTGAGACCTGGCTTCATGTTTGATGAAACATCAAAAGAAAATAATCTGAGAACGGCAATAAAGACATTGGTCAACACGGCAGATTGGGCAAATGAGAATATCTTGGGAAAGAAGATAGGCTTATTGAACAATCTTGTTAGACCAACAGTTTCCACACAAAGGGTTGCCCAAGCTATAATTTACAGAGTGGAAGATGAAACATTCCGTGGTGTTCTCTCTCTTGATGAACTTCTGGAGCATTATGAATAGCTTATGATATTAGCTACAATAGGAACGCCAAAACTTCCGCAAACTTGAATTCTATTAAAAGTATGTAGAGGAAGCTCCAAATTCCTTACTTTTTGGATTTAAAAGTCTTCAATGGGTCAGACTTCCTGCCTTGCTTCTTACCTTTTTTCTTGTTAACTCTATTCTTGTGGAACGGCACAAACCCTATATTTCTCTTTGTTTGTCTAGCGCCTTCTGGTAACAAATAATCCGGAACTCTTTTCAAATGCGATTGAACCCTTGAAGGATGCAATTCTTTGTCATGTCTCAAACTTGAAAGATCTTCTGGATTTTCTTCAAAATGTCTTTTCAGCTTCTCATTCGTTAAGATCTCATTCTTCAACTCTTTCACTCTAGCTTCCCTGATTGCGACCTGAGTAACAGATCTAAATGCATCATCTGATCTGTATCTGAATCCTTCAACCTGCTTCATATCGAAGTTGTATGGATTCACTTCGAATCCAAGCTTTGTCTGTTGTTTCAAAATACGACGTAGGATCTTCTCATCCTTTTTGGCTGTCTTTAAGGTTGCAACCTTGTGTTTACCAACTTCTTTCTCCGGTATCACGAATGAGATGGAGATACCAGCCTTTCCAGCTCTTGCTGTTCTACCAACTCTATGCACATATGATCTGGCACTTTGTGGAAGATCAAAGTTGAGAACACAAGCAACATTTTTGAAATCAACACCTCTGGAGACACCATACTCCTTGTCTGTTTTGGCCTTCTTCTTATTGATTGATTGTTTTTGAGATTGCTCGGATTCTGAAACTTTTTCATCATCTTCATCAGAGCCATTAACACCATTGCTATCATCTGTAGCGATAAGCAGATTGTAGACATTTTTATTGAATTCATCCACAATGTGAAGCCTAGAGTTGATTGGAAGTTCACTGTTCAAAATACAACTCCTAATTCCAAACTGCTCAAGGAATAATTTCAATCTGTAACCTCTATCGATTGTGTTTACAAACAGTATGGTCTTACCTTTCACCAAATTCAATTTGAAGATGACGTACGTCAACAAAAATTTGTCAAATTCTGTAGTCTTGACATAGTATTGTAGAAGCTTACTTCTGTTATTGATTTCATCTTCATTTAATCTCAAAATTGCAGGTAAACGACAGAATTTTGTCTTTAGGTCATTGATGTCTTCATTCAGAGTGGCACTCATTAAGAAGGTTTGCAATGTTTTCAGTGGCAAATATCCAGTCAGCTTTTCTAAATCCTCAGTATAACCATAAGATAATATGAGATCAACTTCATCAATCACTAGATATGTGAGGTTTTTCAGTGTGATATCATTACTGTTCTTTTCGATAGCACCGATAAGTCTTGATGGTGTTGCGACTAGGATTTCAGGATTCTCTAATAGTAAGGATTTTTGAACCTGTTCACTGATCTGACTTGACAAATTCAACAGTTTGATTTCTTTACCACAGTATACAATGAGCTTTTCCAAAAACGATGTGACTTGTGTTGCTAGTTCTTTGGTAGGAACTAGAATGATGGAGGAAATCTGATGTGAGCTGGAATCAGAAGCAGCTTTAGTAGCAAGAATGGATTGCACGACAGGAACAGAATATGCAACAGTCTTACCTGAACCAGTAGATGCTTTGGCAATGATATCTCTTTTCTCTTGTAAAGCCAATGGAATAGCCTTTGATTGAACTAACGTTGGGTTCTTGAAACCAAGCTGTTTTATGGCTTGTAAGAGTCTTGGATCAAGATTGAAAGAATCAAAGGTGACAGAGTCATCAATGTGGACATCAGCAACTGCAGCTTGACTCATGTTTGGTGGTGTTGAGTTGTCTGGAGTTATCTACAAAGAGATGAGATCACTAAACTAGATGTGTTATACAGGCGGTAATTTTTTTTTTTCTTTAGTAGAAACTATTACCCGGCTGCATGAAAACCTCGTAGTCGGTAAACTCAGATGAATCTGCTCCATAAAGTGACACAAAATTTCCCAAAGCGAGTGCTATTATCATGAGAAGTCTGGTACGATGGTACTTACATATGTCGAATATCATGATTCTATAGCCATAACTGAGATCTATTAGAAAGCTTTCAAAATATATCTAAAAAAAAATCATAACGATAGCATTAAAACATGAAGTAAAACAACAAAAGAACCAAAGATATATAGTACATGACATACCTAGTCAGACATTATTAGATGTGCAAGAAAAAACAAATTTAGCATTCCAAAATAATATGGTGGAAATTATCTTCTCTTCAAGTGATTAGGAACATGGTGAAACAACCAGTACATGGTCTCTTTTCTACCATTCTCTTTAACTCTCAAATTTTCTAACTCTGTAATGGTTCTTTCTCTTGCCAAATTATCACTTGTCCCGTACTCTCTAGCATATAATCTTGTGCCGACCTCAACAGCAGTGATGATTCTGTATCTTCTGCAGTATGTTTTGGATAGGTTTTTATTACCTTTTCTCCATTCTTTTCTATGTTCTTCCAAATATTTGAGTGGGGGTTGACCTTGATAACCGAAATAAAATTCATCAAGAACCTCTTGGACACTTTTTGGATTTGGGTTCAATCTACTGAAAGAAACGTTATCCCAAATTCTTCTACTTCCATCATCTTCACTACTCTGAACATCTGTTAGAATACTGTTATCATCCTGTGAGGTAGTTGGGTGTGATTGTGGGGTGATTGGTAAGACGTTCTGTTCATTGTCAATTGGAATGATAGAAGCAAAATTCCTCAAAGATGCCATTGTGTTGTTGGATCTTCTTGACAACTGAGCAGTTGGCGCCATCAAACCAAGATTGACCGAGTTAGCATTGACACGACCGCTGATGACTTGATGTTGACCGTTATCTTGCTGGTGAAGTTGATTGTTTGGATTGTTGACGCTGTTGGATGGATTGATTCCTAGCGCGCTGTTGACAGGATCATTGGCACTGTTATTTGGATTGTTACTATTATTATTGTTGTTATTGGCACTGTTGTTAATTCTACCACTGTTGCCATTCTGAACAGAGTCATTCTGTGGCTCTCTTCCAACATTTGAATCTTGTGTCAAATTTGGCGTTAGTGACAACGCGTTTGGATTGTTGTTATTAGTGGTATGGAAAGCAGAAGCATCTGAGAAAGGTGGATTTTCGTTATCTTTTGAAACAATGTTGGACAATCTTCTGAACTGATATTGGTGACCAACCAGTAGTGTTTCCAAGACACCAACCTGATTGCTATAAAGCTTAGGTAGAAGCTCAGCGGATGAACGAATGACATCGACTTGTTCGCTTATTCCGTGGTTTGTTGATTCTATCTGATCAATTCTTCTTGAAAGTTGTCTCAAGTCGTCCTGCAATTTGTTCAAACCTTGGTTCAAGTTGTTGTTGATATTTGCCAACTGTTCCTGAAGCAAATTGTACGGATCCATCTTTGGCCAATAAAAGAATATTCAATGATCAGTTGACGCTCGCGTTGTTTGTTTTGTTTTGATGGGTCTAATTGTAGAATCCGGTGTGGACTGAGATTCTGTATTTTTCGTTTCACTAACCTCAGTCTCTTTTCTTCAAAATAAGGGGGAGAGAGAGACTCAACGTGTTTTACAGGGCAAAACAGAAAAAAAAAAAGAAACGTGAATTGAAGACAAGAGGGTAATGGGAATGCCCACTGGCCTTAGACCTAGGCGCGTTTTCGTTATCCATCTTGAAGTACTGAAGCCCTTGAGCCCTCTCTCTCTATCTTGGACTTGCTTATGGTCTTCTCATGCAATTTGATAAAGCTCAGGACTCGGATTTCCTCTTAACAAAGAGACACAACGGTCAACTTGTTTGATGCGCTCTCTACAAATAACTGGACTGGATTTTCCGGGGCGAGAGAGAGAGAGAGAAAGGTTAGAAATGAGGAAACCATTGAGATCACTGGGTCAGACAGATTATACAAACAATTCCACTTCATGAACTCAATAGCTGACCACTCATTAGTCTGATCCCACTACTCGAGACAGTACAAACCATACCTCACTACATATCTCAGAATAAGCTGATCAATAGATCTCAGATTCAGACATGATTATCATTGATGATGATTGAATCGTTTTGTTCTAAAAGAGCTCAAAATATGAATTCGCAATACAGCTCAGCGCGCGCTGGGATCTATATGAATGGCTTTGGTACAAAAAGGTCACATAGGTCCACTTTTCTATTCATCACCTAGAGATCAATCCAACACATTTTATAATGTCCATTAATAATATCAGCCCTATATACAACCACACTATTGCTCCTTCGACTACAACCCCATACATTGCAAACATCACCTTCGGTGGCGTCAAGACTAATGAGTTCGTTGCAAACACTATCACAACAGTGATAGGGTTAGCGCCTGTTGAATGCGCAGAAGTTACTGTAGCATATACTGCGACAGGTCCAAGAGAAACCCAATCATGGGGTAAATTTTTTAGAAGAATCTTTTGGAACAGAGATTTCTTCCTCTTTAGAAGAGCATGGTGGTCAAATATTTTGAGAGCCAGTATCGAATGGTACTTTTACTCGCTGAAAATAAATGCAAAGCTTGCTGTCTATTACATCTCACATCTTTTACGGGCCATTTCTGAAGGGACCGATGTTGGTGAGAACACTCTCTTGATCCAATCTCTCATTCAACAGCAATCAAAAACGGGTCAGATCAAACGTTACTTTCGTGATGTTGCTAGAAAATTGGACTGCATTGACTTGGCTGACGAAAACTTGATCAAGGCTCAAAGTTTTATCAGTTTTGAAGGTAGCGACATTGAGATTGATGACAATGGGTCTTTACCCACTATTTTGTTCAAAGGGTTGACCTATCGCAGAAATGTTGAGTTCATTCCTGATGGATCCTATTTGGAGTACCAATTGTCAATCGACGAGGAGGAGAGCAAAGCATACATTGACCTCGATTACTTTGACAAAGACGGTAAAGTAATTGCCCAAAAGAGTTTGGATTTGAAAGTGGAGCTTCCAAGATTCCATGTTCAAGAACATGATGACACCGAGGCATACGATGATGAAAATGTGGAGGAAAATCGTGGTTCGTCGTTGTTCAGATACGCTGAAACCAACAAAAGTGATATGTCTTCTTCCCAATACAATCCTTCTGGTTTGATCTAATTCTTGGAAAATTCCCCAGGTTCGATCTTCGAAGCGCATTACCGGTCAATCGGTATCTCAGTTGGGATCAATAGGCATTCAATTTTCTTTCCATGTCTAGACTTGTTCGAACACTGATTGAGATGATATGTTTTTCTCCATCTTATACAATTGATTGCCTTTATTTATTCTCCCAGTAGACGTAGGCAAGGATACTATCGATCGAAGCTGCCAATATGGTTTTGTCTAGTCATGCCATCCTTGGAGTAAAGAGAGAGGTTCAAATGCGAGTTTGCAAACATCTGTATACGGTGAAGGAATACAGAAATTTAAATTCAGTTTCTTGATCAGGATGTACAAAGATGTTGCTGCTGCTGGTGCACAAAATTAAAGAAAAATACTTGTCTCCGAGCTCTCCTAACTTTTTCAATAACCCACCCTCAAATACGCTAAAGTTTACTCACTCATTCGCTCTACTCTCAGTAACGCCCTCAAACACTGCTCAAGATTTGATTCATCATTTGCTCAAAACATAGACTTTTTTGTTCTCTAGATTCTCTAGATTTTCTTGTTTACTGTTCCTTTTGTGACCCATCCTTCCCTTAATGCCAGAGTTTGGATTCGAGTCCGACAACTCCAATACAGTCGAAAATAACCCAGCTCAAGAAGGAGATGGACGTCCAGATGCTCCTATCAACCCAGATGATGGCAACTTTCACAGTGTCCTGTCTCAACAGGCCATCGACTCACCAAATGCTCCAGGGTATCTGCGAGACCTGGGTTCATACAATCACAGCAGTTACAATGGCTCTGACAACAGTCACAACGAAGATGAGACCTTCGAAAGAAGACCTAGTTTAATAGGGTTTGGTAGCTTCATCATGGGCTCAACTCTGAGACACACACGAAAGAGTGATAAGTTGCTGAACTACATTGAAAAATCACAAAAATCGAAATTCGTTCGTGAGATTAGAACTCAAAAGCTGATTGGGTCCATTGGAAGGTTATTCGAATGGAGTAAGAGCTTCAAAGGAGAAGATCAGTTGAAAGACATTCAAAGTCCACAGCTGAGAGAATTTTACGAGGAACAGAACGAGTTGATTGAAAAATACCAGGAGATTGACAAGCTATTGGATAGCGGTATTCATCATACCATGATTAGAAACTACAGTGAGAGAAATGATAATACGTTACATAACGAAACAGAGGCAGATGAGTCAACCCCCTTTGTGGTGCCAGCTGCGAGTTATAACTCCACTAAAAGAAGAGAGGATGAGGATACCCTATTGTACAAAGCAGTAAGGCGAGCAAGTGCAGTACCAGGAAACGTTGATACCGAAACAGGCAATTTACTTGGTTATAATAAGAAAGAAGAACTGGAACTTGTCAGATATGCCATATTGGTGAATTTCATTGCCAATGTTGTGTTACTTATAGGTAAGGTCATTGTGGCACTATTGACTTCATCTATATCCATTCTTGCCTCGTTGATCGACTCTATCTTGGACTTCCTCTCCACTGTTATCATATTCTTTTCTAACAAGTTTGCAGAATCCAAGGATTTCAACAAATACCCAGTTGGGAGAAATAGACTTGAGCCTATCGGGGTGTTGGTGTTTTCGGTCATCATCATTATTTCTTTCGGCCAGGTGGGAATTGAAGCTTTCAATCGATTACTGAATGGTAATGATACAGCTGTTGAAGTTGGTATCAACTCAGTGGTAATAATGTCCTTGACTATTATTGTAAAGCTGGGTTGTTACCTTTGGGGAAGAACTATCAAGTCATCCAGTGCACAGGCTTTAGCCTTGGATGCCTTAGCAGATGTAGTCTTCAACTCGTTCTCAATATTGATGCCCGTTGTTGGTCATTATTTCCAAATTCCTTGGTTTGACCCTCTTGGTGCTTTACTTCTATCAATCTATATCATATACCTTTGGACAATAACTTGCTTTGAGCACATTGTTCATTTGACAGGTCACGAAGCTTCACCTGAGGAGTACAAGGTGATCCTTTATCTATGTACTAGATTTGCAGAGAAGATTCAAAAAATCAAAAATCTGAGATGTTACCATGTTGGTGATTCGATCAACGTCGAAGTCGATTTGGTAGTTGACTCAAAAAACATGGACGTCAGAGATAGCCATGACCTTGCTGAAGCTCTTCAATACACTCTTGAAGCGTTGCCACTTGTCAACATTGAACGTGCTTTTGTGCACATTGACTATGAAGTTGATAACTTCAAGGGTCACTTGAGAGGTTGAAAAACCTACTGTGTGTATTATGTAATGTACAAGCACATCGAGATAGAGACAATCATAACACAGGACTCACGACTCACGAGGGATATATGTCGGAGACCGATTAGTTTTCAGCTGATCTTTTCGATAACAATGGCTCACGTAAATCCCGAATCCCGTAATCCCCGGGACCAATTTTATCTGCAGCTTATACAGCGCGAGCAGACTGTGCTAAAAAAATGAGACGCGAATCGATTGCTGAAATAAGAAAAAAAAAAAAAAAAAAAAAATGTCGCGAAATAGATCAAATTCAGGCACGCTGTAATTCAGTTCAAATAATAACTTCCTCATTTGATAAATGTTGGGTTCAGACATATAAGAACTTTAACCTTAAAACACCCTAATTGGATCTGCCATATTTCAATAACAACAAAAAAAAAAATTCGTGCCTCCCTGAATTGTGGGGAAGATGGACCTATCACGAGTCACACGCATGCGTTTCCAAGGTTAGAGAATCAATCATCCCCACAGCACAGACTCCTTCTGTCCCAACACACATACGATCACTGGTAGCTCCTCTATGTTAAGATAAATGGTGGCTTGCTGAGACATACTACTGGCATATACATATACAACCACAAATTCTCTTATAAATGAAACAATCTCATTCGTGGGTGTAATTGAACCTACAATTGAGTGGTAGTAGTTGCTGATTCTACGTATGCCTTTAAAACATTAGATAGCATTGATTCAGTACGGGATAGCTAATTCGAATATGAATATGAATAAAAATAAGAAAGCAGAATTGAATGAGCTGTTGAACCTTTTATATAGTATATGGAAAACCTTAGCAGTGAAAATATTTCGGTGAGCCTTTTGAGTTGTAACAAATTATTGAACATCTTGAATAGTGTTTGTATTATGCGAATAGTGTAGTGTGACATATCGAATTCACCAGTAAAAGCAGAATAGTATGGCATAGCAGAAGAGGAGGGACATTAGAAATGAAAAAAAAGAGGCGTTCTCTCCAAGACTCAGCTTGATGGAAGAGAATGCCATCACCCAAATAAATAAACGTGGTTAGAATCATCTGATGGTAACAGCTTCATTGAAATCACCGTTAGGATCCTCACTTTTGAAAAAACAGTACTTATTCAAAAACTCATTATATGACTGACGATTATTGGTTTTATAGTCAGGTTTTGTTGGTGATGAATCCTGAGATGGAACTTTACCACTCTGGGATTTAGAGTGGAAAGAAGAAGTTTGGGTGGTAGAAGGTGTGACGCTGCTAGCGACAGATGTAGAGGAAGAGTTGTTAGTGGTGGAGAAAGTGGATGAAAATGGTGAACTGGAAGATGAATGTCTCTTCATATAGTCAAAAGAATTATTATTGTGGATTGATGTGTTATTGAAGAAGTCGGTGTCATCTGAAAAATACCTGGTTGAAGTGGTAAATCTATCAGGTTTTGATGGTGATGAATTGATATCTGAGAAATTTCCTAATGAGAAAGTTGGAGCACTTGTAAGTGATCTTCTATGACTCTGGACAGGACGTGAGCTAAATTCATTTGACCTGTTCAAATTTGAGTTCAAACTTTTTGCCTTTCTCACTTTTTGCTGTACAGCAGATAGTTCGAAGTTGTAGTTCTTTGAGTTGTTATTGTCATAATAAATCTGTGATCCACCAGCAACATATCTAACGCAAAGACCAATGTTGACAGTAGATGAACTTTTTTGTGGAAAAGTCTGTTGACTCTTGGCCAAAAGTAAAGATTTGTTTAAATCAATCTCAAATTGAAAACGGTCTTTAGCAGAATTGAGCGACTTCTCGTACTTGCCAGAAACAAGGTAAATGGATTTCCAATTGTCAGTTGTGAACTTGATCTCAACGTATTTCTCGAATGCAACGTTAGAAACGTCAACAGCACCAACTAATTTAGAATTATTAGCGATGGTCAAAGAAACCAACTTGACGGCACTTGGGGCAGTGATTTGCTTGAAAGATGATATCAAAAAGTTTGAGAACTTTAGATTCCATTTAGTAACATCTCTTTTAGATTTGTAGCTGAAATAATCTTCATCGGAATCATCCGAATCATCTGATGAGTTAATGGTTGTCTTCAAATCAAAGTAGGCTTTTGGAATAGAGTCAAATTCGAAATCATCTTCATTTGGAGAATAATCAGGAGAGTTTTCAAGTGATATAGAGCTTGGTTTCTGCTCTTTGTTGAATGTCTTCACTTTTGTCAAGTCATTAGAGAACCTGACAGTTTTAGGAACAGTGGAAGGTAGAGATCTGGATCTGTGGAGACTAGGGAGCTTTAGAGATGACTTTATCTTTCTTGGAACTTTAGAGGCGGGTGATTGGGTAGATGGCGTTTCCGCAAATTCGTTTGGAGAAGAATCAAATATAGAAGGATTTTGCAAAGCTTTAGGCTGGAGGTCTAGTGTGGAAGTTGACGATGTAAGCTTCTGGACAAGAGTGGCAATTGATGAATTGGAAGTGTTGGGATCCTTATTATCGTAGAATCTGGTCAGGTGTTTGTAATCTTCACTGTCTTCATCGAAGGAGGCGAATGAACTTGCTGATGACAAAACTTCAGGAGTTGAAGCCTCCGTAATAGTGCTTCTAACCGTGCCGGACTCAGCGCTTGAAAGATAATCTAAAGGCGAATCCAAACCGGAATAACCACTTGTGCCATCAAGTTCCCAGTTGGGGAGGTAAAGCTTTTCTTTGGTAGGACTGTGGATGTCTGTTGATGAAGTATGTGAATTTTTGCTTGGGCAATAAGTATAATCTTTTGTTCCCGATAGACTCATGATGTGGCTTGGATTTCTGATAAGACGGAAGCAAACAGCAGAAAAATGAAAAGGAAACAAACCAGACCCAAAGTGTTATGAAAAGATAATAGCAAAGGTACGACCAAAGAGATGGTAAGGTTCTCCTTGTTTACACGGGGGGCACTAGGTGTGATGACTATGTGGGCACAAATGATCCTTTGCGGAATATATTTGGCGGAGATCAGTGATAGTGCAAAATCCACAAAAAAAAAAAAGATATGAAGCAGACAACTGAGATCACGCTTGTCTCGTCTTCTTGATGATGGGAAGTTGAAGGGGTGGTTAGATTGAAGGGATCCCCCGTGATTCGTATGAAACGTCTTATGAAAACTTGTGAAGTCAGTGAGGAGGCAAAAAAGGGTTATTTTCAGTTTTTTTAAAGATAAATTTTTTGTTGGTTTCATGATTTTTAATAATCTCGTGTTGCATGCGAGAAAAAAAAGTTTATTTCCGAAAGAGGGATCAATTGGAGAGCAGAATCGCCCATGGTACGAGCACTCACCTGCATACCCCAACGTCAGCTTTTAGGGAGGATTGTGCAAGTTCCTTCCATGAGACTGCGCAACCGGCAGAACCTGAATTTTGGGGGCCCAACCATTTCTTAACTACTGGCGAGGAGAACTAAATTTTAATGTAGCTATATGTTAGGTGCAGTCTCTGTCACCAATCCAGACTGGGATTTTTGATACCCGAGCGAACGGCAGAAAAAGTGTACCTTCAAGGAATTGGGGTGCATTGGATCCTCAAGAGGATCTAGGCTCTGTTTGGTTTGCGCTGAACGTCGTGCCTTGAACTAGAAGAAATGTGTACCACCCCAACTTGTATGTATTTTCTCCATTTTCGAGTTTTTCGAAGCTTCTCGTCGATCGCTAAAGAGAGCTTAATATTTTTTTTTTTTTTTTTTCTTATTCGATTGTTTCGCAACTCGCAAGCTGTAGCAGTTTCGCCTAGATACATGGGTGGACTTTGTTGGTGAGGCCATATTAGGAGACTGGTTTGACGGCCTAACATCATCTACTCTTCATTTAGAGTAGGCCTAGAGCCCAGACTCGTACGATTTATGGAGTGATCTTGAGTCTTGGCAACTATAGCAATTGCTGGATATACTTGGTATAAATAATTTGTATAGGGGACGATGCGCCTAACCAACTTATTATATTAATTGTTGGGGAAAGTAGTACTGGCGTGTTGTCTAATGGCAGTGCCATAGATAAAATAGGAATGATGCTTCAAGGTGTATAGCACTGTTGTTGTCGATGTCGATAGCAATCCATAGGATAGATGAGTTTATTGCACGGAGCGCCCCCATCCTTATAAGACGCGCGCAATAATACGTCAACTATTTCAATATACGACCGGCCCGATATGTTTACGCGGCCTAGTCAACTCCGCTCGATCTCTCGCTCTTTCTTCAGTTATAATGGACGTGCTTAAGCGTCCGAAAGCTATATCGATGAAGTATTAACCAGCGATAAGGCTCACAAGCTTTAGTTGTCTGGTAACGTGCAGCACCATGATTGACCGTGACGCCCCAACCCCTAACATATCATTGTCTGTTGAAGTTGCGTGACTTTGAGTCAAAAGAAGCTGTCAAAGTTTTTGACAGTCTGAAAAATTTTTTTTTTGAAGACCCGCGATGGACCTTGAGATCTGAGCCTGCAGCCTAGACCGCTAATCAGGGACTCCGAATATTTACAACTTATACGAAGCTGTATGTGCAATGTGCTAACAGTTCTATTCGAGGGAGAGATCTAAGATCATCATTTACAACAAAGCTAGAAATGCACTGTAGAATCACAGTTGAGATCATGCACCTGAGCCATTTTCATCGATATTACGTTTATTATATTAGATTCCATTATGTATTGAACGATTACGTCAATCAATCACGGCAATTCCATCGACATTTCAGTGAAGCAGCTTCTTAAAATCATTTACTTCCATCTTTCAAGGAAACAATTCTGTTTAAAATGATTTTACCATCAATAGAATCTTTGTCAATAGTGAAGTAACCAACCCTTAAGGCCTGGAATCTTGCAATCTCTGGACCACTTGTTTCCTCTTTCTCGATCACATTGAATTCATTGTCCACTGTACCGTCGATAACGTTCCATGGAGACTTCTGTTCCACCTCCTTGAAATTGGACTCAACTATTGAGTTTTTGAACACTTCTTCACTGTTTTCATTGATATCGGCTAAGAAGCCATCAGGGTTTGAAGAAGGATTCTCACTTTTGAACAATTGGTTGTAAACTCTGGTTTCATGAATTTTGAGAGGTGAATTGTGTTTCTCAGATTTGGGAATCCACTGAATGAAAGTTTTTGGTTTCTTGGTAATTTCATTGTCATAATGAGCATGGATTCGGGTGATTTTACCGTCCGAATCCTTGTCGAGACTCCTGAAACTGATGTTGTACGGAACCTTCAACAAACCAACTGGCTGATTAGGTTTCAATCTGAAGAACTCAGAATCAGACTCATCCTCAGAGAAATCAGATCTGTCAATGTAGATTGTTTTAACAAATGGCACCTTTCTGGTACCGAATTTGTCATTACCTGGTTTGTATGGAATTTCAATAATCTCTTCATAATCATCATCGAGATTTTCAATGACAACTTCTATTGGATCAAGAATTAGCATCAATCTTGGAACGGTGTCTTCCAAGTATTTTCTAATGGCACTTTCAAACCTAGTGACCTGAATGTTTGTGGTACTCGTGGTAACACCCAAAGTATTAATGAAGTTCAAAATAGCACCTGGAGGAACACCACGACGCTTAATAGCTTCCAATGTGAAAAGTCTAGGGTCATCCCATCCACGAACATATTTATCGTTTACTAACTTGGCAATTTTTCTCTTTGAAAGAACAGTACCGGTAATGTTCAATCTACCGTATTCTCTCTGTGCTGGTCTGTAAACATGCAAGGCATCACACAACCATTCATAACTCTCTCTAGACAAAAAGAATTCGGTAGTACACAAACTGTGTGTGATATTTTCGAAACTATCAACCAAACAGTGGGTGAAATCATATGTCGGGTAGATTTTCCACTTGTCACCAGTTCTTGGATGTTCAGCTTCTAGAACTCTGTATGCAATTAAATCCCACATCTGTGGGTTTGGTGAGGCAAGGTCTTGTTTCATTCTCAAAGTAGCTTCACCAGGTTTGTAGAAACCATCTCTCATCTTTCTAAACTCTACTAAGCTCTCCTCAACTGGTCTGTTACGATCTTTTGACGGAATTCTTTCACCACCCGGAGTACCATCTTCTTTAACCCCTCTTGAGCGTTTAATCTCTTCAGCAGTGTCATGACAGACGTAAGCCTTATCACTCTTGATCAGCTTTTCAGCTAAAGCGTACAACTGATCAAAATAGTCTGAAGAATAGGTGATTTTCCATGGGGAGAAGCCCAACCATTTCACCATTTTCAAGATACTCTTGAAATAGACATCTTCCTCAGCTTCTGGATTAGTGTCGTCATATCTCAAATAACAAACACCATCGTTGTGCTTAGCGAAACCAAAATTGACAAGGATAGCCTTGGAGTGACCAATGTGCAAGTATCCATTTGGTTCAGGGGGAAATCTTGTATGGACTTGATTTTTCACAGCTTTAAGATGCTCTACCATGAGTTCGGGATATGCTTGTGGATTCTCACCAACTTTGTGAAGCTCTCCTAAGAAACCTTCGGTGAACATTGATCTCCCTTTGGTATCTTCAGTACTTTTGGTGGCAGGAGCACTCGTAGAAGCTGATTTTCCTTTTGGTCTCTTCTCCTTTTTGACAATGTCACGTTCATCCTTTGGGCCTAACAGTTTCAGTACTTCTTCATCAATAATGGGTTTAAACAGACTTGGGTTTGCCCACTTCAAAGCAGCAATGCTTCTCACGTTACCAAGTAATCTTGGAACAAACTGATATCTCTTGGACTCAAGCTCTTCTTTGTGTTCCTGAATGTATGACAGTATTTCGGATTTAACTTGGTCAGGAGTAATCACAATGCCAACACCAGCCTTTTCATCAAATTCAGTAGCATTAACGGAGTCACCAACAGACTTGACATATTTGAAGGCTTCATCAACCTGAATGCTGGATTTCAGTTCATCTTTGAGAATACCATCGGTGATCAACGTACGGTTAGGAATAGTCTCACCCTTACTCAAGATTGCCAATTGATGTAGCAGCAATCTCTTCGATTTGTCGAGTGGATAAGTGATTGGAACAGTACTTTCAGACAGAATTGATGCAAAAGATGTTGAAACTTTCTTATTCTTGAGAATTTCTTTGATCTTGACTTCTTCCAAGCCCAGTCTTTCGAATAACGTATTCAATTCTTCTGCCATCGTTGGTTGTATAGAATCAAGGGATGACTCGAAGATAGAGATGCTTTTCCATTTTTTTTTTTATATATTTTTTTTGATATCTACATCCGTTCTATTAAGATTGTAATACGCATTCGCGCGTGTTCACCGACCCGCACGTGCACAGCCTCGGATCTAAAGTTGCCATACAGATAGTTTCGCGATTTATAAATAGCGTGTCAGATCAATCCTTACGCGCTTCTCTCACCCCACCAAAAAAGCTAGCCAAGATCCAGGCAGCTGATCTGAAGGAACTGTTAAAGGTATGGCAAAGGTAAACTGTCCGAATTCAAGTCTAGAGGGAGCAGCTGAGATTTGCTCCAAAGGAAAGCTAAAAGAGTTCGCTAAAAAGTGAGTGTTATTGGTGTTGGCGGCTAGTAGTATACGAAAACTAACTGAAAATAGGGTCACAGCAAAGAAGAGGAGAGAATTGGATACTTTCTTGGAACATGTTGATGTCCAAGAGAATAGCGAGGAGGTTAGTAACCTTTTGCTGAGCTTTGACAAGTTAGTGCGCTCGGTTGGTAGTGAAATTAATTCCGCCATATTTGCCATGATCTTGAAAGTTGGCGTTAAGTTAAAAAAATCAACTGATGACAGGTTTTGGTTTTCATTGATTGTTCGTTGATACCAAGAGCTCCCATGTTTAGGTTGTGAGACTTCTACTAATAGTACTCAGAATTGCACTGACTATGGTGCCAATTTTAATCAAACAGAAGTCGTCGAAATATTGATGAATCAAGTTACGCTTTCGAACAACAACAGTTGGAAAGCCGCTTGTCTTTTATGCATATTGACTCAAGACTATCCAGTGTTGAGAAAAGTTATTTCAAGATCTGCTTTGAGGGTTTACGCTAGCATCAGGATTCACTTCGAGCGTGTCGCACACTTCGCATTGACTTGCTATCTTGTTGAGCTTCTTTCCCAATTGAAAAATATGGAATTGATCAAGCTTGTGGTCAACAACTATGAAAATTTTCCAAAAAACTGTTTTGCGAACGATGACCAATGTGTGATGTTCATGTCCAATATTAAATTTGATGACTCTATCGCGGAATTCAAGAGGTTGACTGTTGGCGAAAGCCTTGATTCAGGTCCAAATTATTGCCAAATGACATCACAGTATTTGCTAGTGATTATAGGATCAGATGGTATGCAAATTCCTATTCAGATTGATCCAGAAGATATCAATGAAATCCAACAGTTGGGGTCGCAGTTATCATTTCAATTGCAGAATTCACCCACTAAACTATTGTCCACCCGAGCTATTCCTGAGATGAGCGTTGTAAGAATTAGCTTCGAATCAGCCACTAGATGCTCAGAACTAGCGAAAAGGTTGAAGAAAGTCTGTGCAAATTATTCAGTTACATCGACACCAAGAAAAGTTAGCGTTGTACAAAGCTTTATTACACTGGGGGCCAGCGATTTAGAAAACGTGTCAGATTCTGGGCCAGATTTCCAATCCATTAAAGGATCCATATCAGAAGTGCGATACTCTGTGGAGAAAGATCTTACCAAAGAAACTAGTATTTCCACAAAAAAGATCTCTAGACCAGATTCAATGATCGTTGCTGAATCAACCAGAGTTCACGGAAATTCACCACGCAACGTGAATATCATCGGAGCGGATCCATATGATGAAATGATATTGGATAATTCTTGTCATAAACAAAGTGACCTCAAGCAATCACCTATCGAGGTCGAGGGCCGAATAGGTGTAACTTCTGTTAAGCGCAAAGGTGACCTGTGGGAGATTTTTTCAGATGATTCAGATCGAGGTGATGCATCACACAAATCAAGAGCTATGAAATGCTTGGAAAGAACCACCAAAGAGTCAAAGAGAACGAGGCTGGAAAAGGGGAAGACGGCTTCAAACCATAAAGCACCTGCAGGGTTCATGACTAGGTCCATCGCAACTTCTTCTTCTGTTGACCAGAATGGGAACACCTTCTCATCTCTAACATCTCCATCTATTCGTGCACAGGTGAGAGCATCGATGAAGGTTCAATCTGGGCGTCATTCAGTATCAGGATCCCCTCTAGAAATACCCAATGCAGAGAACACTACTTTGCGATCTACTGTGCTGGATTCTCGTTATTCTAGAAAACACAATGGTACAGTTGTTTCCACAGGAAACCCTCCTGAAAAGAATGTCAAGGAGACCACCATTGGCCGTATCGAGGATGAGAAGGCAAGCGAAATGGAGTATCCTAAAGATGACAGTCAAGACCCTGACTTTGATTCTGGAAAAGAGACAGATCTTGCAATAAAAAACAAGAAAAATGATCAGAGAAATGGTCTTAGGGCAATGATCAAGCAACACCAGCATGTGTCGAGAAACAAGTGTGATAGAAGTGATGAGATGAATACGAGGAAAGCGCACAGTACGATTGTTTCATTTGATATACCAACACCAGAAAACACCACAAATCAAACGAAGTCAATTGATTACAGACCTGCAACACCAGCTAATCCTGAGTTGAGTTTAGGACTACTGAATCATGTTAGAGACAACAATGTAATCAGTGTACCAACCGCTGAAAGCTTGCTCTCTGAGGCTTACACTAATACTCTCCAAAATCAGATCTACAACTCAATCAATAACTTTTCAATCCATTTAGTGAAGAAAATAAAAATTATCGACGAGGAGATTAACAAAAAGATCATAAATGATTTGAGTTCCAAGTATGAGAGTTTATTCCAAAATTTGAGTCTGAGCTTCCAGAGTGATGTAAATGAGATGTGTGATTTTGTAGGAGAAATCAAGAAATTGCTTCACTTACCTGAGGAAGAGTTAGTTCTCTACATCAAGAAGAAGAAATTTGGCTACACATCTAAATGAGAGTTCTATCTATTTTTTGGCTAGTATCATTACTGCCGACTATATGTATAACACCTATCTAAGAAATTTTCTTTCATTATTTCCATTAGTATATGTTCTCTATCCACCTATCAAACCACTTTAGATGATCTTCCAAGATATCTCCGTCCAGCTGAGCAAACTCAGCTTCATCATTTGTCTCACTCTCAGCAAGCTTACCAAACTGTGAAAAATGAGAGTCGTTTACTTCCTTATTGATGACCTCAAAGTTGGTTCCAATGTTCAATAAAGCCGTTATGGTTCTCTGAGATTTTGCAACACAGATATGATTGAGTAGCTTCAAAATCCAAACACACTCTTGAGCCATTTTTGCTTTAGCCTGTAGGGCCTCTAGAACCTTTATACATCTTGCAAGACTATCACGACTGTGTTCAAAATGAATACCTCCATTTATGAATGCGATGTCTATCAGACCGACACTGAACAAGACGCTCAAGGTCATAAACCACGGGATATATAGCTGACCAGCAGCCAATGTATCCTCCAATAGTTTCAGGGCTTTTGTAGAGTTGACAAGGAGGATATCTGCGGAATTCACAGCAGCTGGGAACCTCTCTTGTCCTATAAGCTCGAACAAATATCTCATATGCAGTGCCAGAACAACATAATGATAGACAAGATGAACTTGTGTTACTACCAGCTGGTCATAGTCATTCGAGTTCAAATTCTCATTAACCCAAGCAATTATCTGATCGAGCTCCACCTTGACCTTCCTTGTAAAGTCAACATCACGCTGTGCATTCCAAAGTGTGTTATCTGTGATCTGACCAGCGCATTTCATGATGTGCATCATAGCCAGAGAAGGTTTATGGAAAACGTCATCCTCAGTTGATAGAGGAGGTATGTCAATTGTAACATGATAATCCACAATCTCGTGTTGCTCAGCTTGTGAAAAAGCATAGAGCCTGTCCCATGTATAAACTAACCAGAAAACTCTTCTGATTTTCCTCGATTCAACAGAGTTCTTCTCGAACCTTCGTAGGTTCAAGTCCATATGAAGAGACATACCTTTGCACATTCGGATAGCAGTACCCAAGGCTGCATAACAGGCAATCTGGCGTGATGCAACACGTAGGTACATGGTGATCAAGATCCAAGATTGTATCAGTTCGAAAGATTGCCACTCAAAACTGAGGATAGTAACAACATCATATGAAGAGACGAATAGATCCTCTTCTAGTCCTGGTTGTATCTTCGAGTGAATCTCAACAGGGGTCGTATTGTCGGCCTCGGCAAACCTTATTGAAATAGCAAACAACAAGTTCAGCATTGCAACGAACAATCGCGAGGATTTATTGGAACCTCGAGACAGCTCTTGGTTTAGCAGGTAGTTATCAAACTGATTTCTGAACACCTTTTCGTCGATGAAGGAGAAGAGTGGATTGATTTTGAGGAAGAAGTAATCAAGGAGCGAACCTGCAAAGGGCAAATCTGTTTGTAAATTTATCAACTGCTTCAAGACAGGCAAGGTTCTCTGCTTCAAATAGTGTCCTCCAGACATATTCCAGCCATAATGCTGTAATCTAGGTATATCCACGGTTTCACGAGCGGATGGTTCCAACGATTCACTCATAGAGTTCGCCATCTCCATGGGAAGAATCATATGGTACTTTGTCACGATTCCGTACCTAGCTGAAGAATATCTATAATGATTCGCATCGAAAACATCCACAAAGTCGGGCTCTAAATGGGGAAGACCTTCCTTTTTATTGTCCAATTGCTTGATCTTAGTTTCTAGGTGTTTGATATAGTCTGTTTGCGTGTCTCTCTCAGTTCTTACGGTGTCGAAAGAGTAGCTGCAAGTTACACCATGTCGCGTACAGTTATGACAAGGGCTCACACCATCACACTTGATCTTACGCTTCTTACAGAAAGCACAGGCCTGTCTGACTCTCATTTTTTTTTAGCGCTAAGACTCGGCCACTAGTGTGTTTGAAGAGATATTAACATATGATTTTCTTCTTTCGACGGAAGGTGTTACGGAACGGTCCGCTGCCAACGCTGAAAACCTTCAACTCGCTAAACTCGCTGTCCTCGGGGGAAAGAATAAAGTCGACCGAGAATACATGATAATTCCGTTAAATCAAAGTACACCTCATAAAATGAGCTTTACTATAAAGAGCTAAAGAGTTAGTATCCAGTGATGGCCATTATATGATTTGTTCCGATTGTTAGCTTCGAAATCATTGATATAATGTCTGAAATCGAGAAGCGAATTGAATTCGATAAAGAAGAATTTCCTGAAGGTGGTCGCGGTTGGCTTGTCGTTATCGCAACATGGATGTGCATGTGCACTGTTTTTGGGATGGTGAACAGCTATGGTGTTTTCCAAACTTATTATCAAACTATCATGTTGACACATGAGACCTCATACAAGATTTCATTGGTTGGGGCTCTTCAACCTTTCTGCATTTACCTTTTCGCCATTCCTACTGTTGGTTTATTGCATAGGTTTGGGGCCAATGTCACAATTGCAATTGGTGGTTTTATCCAAATCCTGAGCTTCATGATGTTATCTCTTTCAACAAAGTTATGGCATCTGTTCTTAACTCAAGGTTTGCTTTTTGGTATTGGTTCTGCTATTGTCTATTTGACAGGTGTGACTGTCTTGATGCAATGGTTCAAGACAAGACGTGCGATTGCTTCAGGCATCGCAAGTTCTGGCTCTAGTATTGGTGGTGTGTTCTGGCCAATTGCTGTAAAACGCTTGATTTCGCAAGTAGGATTTGCCTGGACAGCAAGAATCCTGGGCTTCTGTCTGGTTCCTATGGTTGCAATTATGGTTCTGTTTCTCAAGTCTAGATTACCTCTGAAGACAGATTCACCCGGGGTGTTTCCTTTAAAGCTGAGCGTCTTACATGATTGGAGGTTAGTTTTGCTCATAGTAAGCTTCATGTTGGCAAATTTTGGCTTATTTCCTGGCCTATTTTATAACGATTTATATGGGAAGAGGTTGAATGAGAAATTGGGAAATTCACTAGTTGAATCTACATATCTAGTTTCAATCCTCAATGCCATGAGTATGTTTGGCCGTATCATGCCTGGATTTCTTGCACACCGCTTTGGTCAATTGAATGTTCTGATTCCATTTTTGCTCCTCTCTGGTGTGTTCCCACTGACTCTCTGGTTGAAATCTAGCGATTCTAATGTTCTATTTCTAGTCTTTGTCATTCTGTGGGGGTTTTCATCCGGTGTTATGGTGGCCATGTACCCTTCAATCATCCCCCAGCTATTTGGTGTCCTCGACAATCAATACCGCCTTGGATTGTTATTTGCAATCGGTGGTTTGGGTTCATTGTTTGGGCCTATGATTTGTGGCGCTTTCCTACCAGTAGGAAATGGTTCTCCTGGTGATCTCACTGGATTTGACAGCATGGCAATCTTCGTTGGGGTAACTATCATTGCTGGTGCGCTCCTTCTAGTTGTCCTGAGATATATTTTTGCCAAATCATGGAGAACTATTATTTGAGCTATAGTTCAACTGCTGAGATTTATTATTGAACAAATATATAATATAGATCTATCCAGATGTGTCTTTTTGTAGCAGTAACATTAACCCGCGGTGTAATGGCAGACCGCGAACTGGTTCTGTATCAGTACAAGAAACATTTGGTTGGAGACACACAAACTTCAAAAAATCAGAATGTTCGGATGTGTGTGGGAAAAGTTTTGAATTTTCAGTTTTTCTTTCCAAACAGAAGTCTTCACTACACAGCATATTAGCATATCTGAAAATTATACAAAATGGTACGTCCTATACACATTTAACACGGAATCTTGGAGGTTATACACTATTCAATCAATCAAGCAATTTCAAACAGCAAAAACCACTCATTTTCTACCACTTTCATCTTTCCACAAGTTCGAGAGAATTTTGAAGAACCAAAAGCGAAGCAGTAACAGAGGATCACAATTCTTAGATTGCATGTAATAAAAAGGCCATGCTGAGACAACAAATAACCCACTCACCTATCGAAAGAGCCAACTCGTTAATATTTTTAATGCTTTGAGCGATCAAACTTCAAGATTTCCTCCTACACCACAACAAAGAAAGCAGACAACTAACAGACATTACAGGATACTAAAACTCAAGTTACCCTTGCCAGAGTTAAGAAAGTTCTAGGTAGAACCGGTTCCCGTGGTGGTGTTACCCAAGTCAGAGTTGAATTCATTGATGATTCCACCAGAACTATTGTCAGAAACGTTAAAGTGAGTTTACATTTATACAGTAAGAAGACCACCTTTAAGAGCCTTGAATTACTAACATATGATACAACAGGGTCCAGTTAGAGAAAACGATATCCTATCATTGATGGAATCCGAACGTGAAGCCAGACGTTTGCGTTAAGTTGCTTTCGAATCTACTCAGATCATTTTCAGGTTTATTTAATACAATTACAGAGCCAAAAGAATATGGGATGATTTAATGTACATTTGTTATCATATTAGAAACTGTCTGAAATATTCCTACCATTTCAAGCAATTGGACATTGGATGGACATTGCAAACTGTAGTCAGGTATAGGGTTCTATGCTCACTACGGAAAAAGAGCAGTCACAAACTCAAACATCCTTACATTCCAAAATTTCGCGACGAGCTGGCTTTGGTTGCTGCACGAACCGATAATTTGCAACAGTGTTGTTCGTGGCCGCGAATATGTTCTGTAGATTCGAAACTTCGAAAACTGTTAGGAATATTGGTAGACAATCAAGCCCATAGTGAAAAAGTGAAAAATTAAAAACGAAAAACAAAACCATTGGTATAGTAACTTGGTTAGAATTACACCGCAAGAATTCCTCACAAATATGGCTGGCAGAGTTACCTATAGAAGAAGAAACCCATACAACACCCGCTCCAACAAAATTAAAGTTGTTAAGACCCCAGGAGGTGTTCTACGTGCTCAACATGTGAAGAAATCTGGTTCAAGACCAAAATGTGGTGACTGTGGTCTTGCCCTATCGGGTGTTTCTGCGCTACGTCCTAGAGAGTACGCTCAAGTTTCCAAGACTCACAAGACAGTCTCCAGAGCTTACGGTGGTTCCAGATGTGCCAATTGTGTCAAAGAAAGAGTCGTTAGAGCCTTTTTGATTGAAGAACAAAAAATTGTCAAACGTGTGTTGAAGGAACAAGCCGAGAAAGAGAAGAAAGCTGAGAAGAAATCTAAAAAATAGGTTGAGGAATCCTTCAAGTCGTGATGTATTCCAAACCTACATATATTAGTTTTGCATGAGCTTTATTTATGATGATGTTGGAGAAGCTTTTGAAGCTTACCACGCTTAGCTGCACACCTCTTAGGTTCACAGAATCACTCGAGGTTTAATGATAATTAGGTGGTCAAGACCCGAGACGTTAATCCTAATTCTTAATGACAATGTTTTAGTATTTTCTTTTTTTTTTACCTGATGGCGTAGTAAAGAAGATAAATCAATGCGAAGACATCCATCCATATGGCCTGTATCTCTCCTTCACAGGCCTGCTGAATATAAACATTGGCCAGGCCAGAACTGCTTGTAGCTTGATCTGTTTTTTTATTACACTAATACGGTTTCTACCTCGCGCTGCCCCCATACAAATCGACGAAAAGCAAAAAGCATATACAGCGAAACAATAACAAATAAACGAATCCTACACGCTTCGATGTCTGAGCTTCCCTCGAAGTACTCCACGCGGGGACTCAGTGAGTCCGAACAACGAAGAACGATAACCACCGGTCGAAGGAAGGTCAATAGGCCAATTGGTGCTATTAAAATCGAGGAGAGAGTGAATCTTCATCACCATACACAACAGCCGCACACCAAGGCAGATAAAGATGGAGATACTGTGATGTTCGGTATCGATGATGAAGACGAGGTGCAAGTGATCACAGAGTTTGCTCATATGAACAGGCTGCAGAGGAGTCTTTCTCCAAATAAGCTGAACTTCCAGAAAAGTGATATCGACGATAAAGATCTGATACCTCAGCCCAAACCTGAGAGAGAATCGGTACTTGTTGTGGATACGAACTTCATGCTTTCACATCTAGACATTGTTGACCAGCTTGCGGTTACACACATGAAATATCATCACACCATTGTGATCCCCAATACAGTGATGAAGGAACTAGATGGGTTGAAAGGATCGAAAAAGACACCCAGTGACACTATTGATGGGAAGACCATTGGCCATTTGGCACGTTGGGCGAATGATTGGGTGTATAGAAAGATGGCAGATTCACATTCATCAGTTAGAGGACAAAAGTTGAGAGAAGTCATGGACCGTAATGCTGTTAAAGATGATTCCATATTGGATTGTTGTCTCTATTTTCAACAGAATTACAACAGTCTTGTTGTCTTACTATCGAATGATAAAAACCTCTGCATGAAGGCGTTGGCGAATGACATACTGACAGTGAGTTATGTAAAAGGTATGTCAGCCGAGGTAATTGCAAGAAAAGTTTATCAGGAGAACAATTCCAAAAATCCAATTTTGAATCAACCTTTACTTGAGATTCATTCCCCGGAGAAGCCTATCTTTATTAATGATACAATTGAACTCGATAATGACCCAATTAAAATATCACTAACACCAGAAGAAATTGATAAGCAGTTGATAGACGAGTTCAACATTCCCATATTGTTGCCGCCGCCTACACACACTGCCAAGAGACACCTTATCCAAATAGACAACTTTGATGATGCGGCAGAGTTGATCTTCTCAGAAGTCCAAAAGATTGTCTTAGGCTCTGTTGACTATTGCATGTACCAAGAATATGGAGACGATCTCGATCTTATAGGCTATGACAAGTCCCACGTCAACACCTTGAAAGATGCTTCAAACATAATAATTCGATATTGGATCTCTGTCTTTACGGAGTACTTTCAACATCAGCACCAGAAACCTTTTGACAGTATGGTAAGAAAACAACCGAAGTATATCACTATTCCTCAGGAATCAGGGGAACTTAGAGCTTTCATACAATATTGGGATGATGTGCTTAGGGCGTTGTATATCAAGAGAGACGCTAGACAAAATGATGCATTAGAACAAATCATAGAAAGATGGAATTACATAGCTGAACCTTTCAATTAATCTACAATATTCAAACAAAACTATCCACTTGAGATAGAAGTAGATGTATGTGTATAATTTTGGAATTTCAATCATCACTCTGGAAATGTTTCGCTGATTTTATTGGCGAGTAAGCTGAGACGTATGCAACTCTTCTCTTCCTACTCACACCGAAATCCCTTCTCCTTTTCGGTGGTGGTACCGGTGCCGCTGCTGAAGCAGGAGTACCTGATGGTTGGGTATCATTAGTCAGTGGTTCTGGTGTTGGGCTTGATGGAGCTAAGCTATACGACGGTGTTCTGGAGTGTGATACCGACGGTTTTCGTGAGTGTGATCTGGATGGTGCTGCTGATGAGTTATTACTAGGTGGTGCAGAGAGATCTGGTGAATCCCTTTTCAAGTCATAATCCTGGAAATCATCCGTAAGTTCATCCAAAGGAGCCATCCTCTGCTTTTTGCTTGGCGATTCCAGTCTATGCCTCTCATCAACTTTTGGTTGTTCGTCTTCAAAAAAATCATCACTCATCGGACGTTTCTTGTCTATCAATTTTTTTTTCTGTGGTGATTTCTCTTTCAGAAAAGTTCCATAAGACCAGGTGTTCTTCCTTGTGTTCATATCCATTACATTCCAGATGTAGTTGTTCTGTAGTTGAACCATTCGTTTCTCCTTCCATGCTTTATCAAATGCAGTTGGATCAAAACTGCTCAATGTATGCTCATTTATGGAATTCTCCGGCGCCCATTTTTTGATAATCTGAGCTCCATCCATCCCCACAAGGGATTCTGACAAGTAACGAATAGCACTATCCTTATGTTGAATTTGTCTGACCAAATCATTCTTGTATTCGTCTAATGAGAACACAATCGAACTCAACCTAAAGACCAGATGCTTCAAAATAGAGATGGCATTCATATCAGGCAATACTGTCAATTCAAAGTCCCAAGAGAACTTACTATCATCATCATAAATTTTTGTGAAAGTCATCTGTAGTAGTAAAGGTACACCACCATCCTGTCTCATCCTTTTCAAGTTGACTTTAGTCTTCCCGTCATCAGAAGAAGAACCCTCGACATCATCGTTGAAATTGTTTCCAAAGGAAGTAGCAAGCACGCTGTATATTACAGCTAGACTTGAAACATCAACCCCATTTTGACTAGCTTTGAACTTCAACTTGGCTTCATCTGCATCGCATATCCAAACATGGGTTAGATCAGTGATATAGATGCTATAGTGGTATCTTTCTTCAGAGAAGTCAGACCCTATTAGGTATTGTGTCTCTGGATCATTCCCAAATGTGATTACATTCCATACTCTAGGTAAGTTCATAGTGACTTCTTCTTTAATTTCTCACCAGCCTCTTGAGTTGATTATTGGGCTTTTATGCTTATCTGTTGAGTGTTACACTGTTGCTGGTTCTAAGTCCCGTGGACTGCTTGGAATGCTGGTGAAAAGAAGTCGGTGAAAGAATGAGCAACTAATCAGATTTAAAAAATGGCTGGATCAAGATCAAGATCAAAAAGTCGTATGTAAACAGGAAGATGGTTGGTTGTTGACTGTTTTCGGCAGATGGCTGGTTTGACACTTTCTTTTTTGGTTGTAGGCGATTCCGTCGCTTGGTTATGTGCGATGCGAGCGACTCGTAAACATCTACAAAATAGATATCACGCCTATTTACCAGTATTGATTCCAAGTTTATTGACATATACGTACTATTCTGTCTTCTCTGAGAAATCAGTGAGCTCAATGTTATCAGTATAGCTTTCAGCTTTAATACTTGGAGCAGAAACCCTTTGATGATCATCCAGCAGAATATCGGCCAAGTAAGATCTAACTTGTTGGATCAAGACCTGCGTAGCAGAGTTTAAAGGGCCATACAAGTTCAAAGAGTGAACGAAGAAGAAACCAGTACCAAAAAGAATAGTCAAGACCAAATATAGTGGATTTCTTAAAATTGCCATGAATTCATTCCAACCTAGAACGATTAATAGAACATAGACGAAAGGTGGAATCTTTGCAACATTGGTCACAATAGAGCGATTTGCATCACGATAACTTATCTCAGCAATCTTCAGAAACTGTTTCTTAATCTTGGCCTGTTGTGTTGCATTTAATATATGAGCGAATCTATGAGGTTCCTCATCTTCATCGTCCTCGTCGTCCTCTTCGTCTTGGAAATCTGGAATAATCTCGGTACCATTCGAAAGTTTTGCGATGGAAAATAATGGGAGTGATTTCAATGCATATTCTGTAGCCTTCTTGTAAGCTTGTGATATTTGAGTTTCGTTTTTCCAAACAACTGGAGTGTTATTGGAATCATATGAGAAGACATCTTCAAACTCTCTTCTTAGTATATTTACAACGTTGTCATCCCTCAAGTATTCATGGATAAAGTGATCAAATGAGGTCCATCCAGCTTTACGAATTTTCCTAGCAATGTCAAGATTTTCCTCTGTTGTTCCTCCCAATTTGAAGTCATAAGAGTCTTTACCGTTACTAGTCTCGAATTTAGACAATGAATCATCCAAAATGGTTCTGAAGCTCTTTAGGACATTGTCCCACAGCTCCTCATTTGGAGCTCCAAATAATTCAAAAGTTTGATTTTTGATTGGTGGATTGATCTTCTTGACAATACGTGACACCAAGTTGTCAAGTTCCTGTTGTCTCAAATTTGCCAACTGTTCATCCAATTCGTCTGAAAATTCAGTGATTTTTTTTTCATATCCAAAGTCAGGACTAAATTCAGCCAATGGTGATAAATGTAGGTGGATTGATGATAGTGCGTGCTCTTTGGCACATTTGGATTTTTCTAAAAACGACGATTTGTCTGACTTATCAGTGAAAGCTGATCTAAAATTTGAGATCGATGTCTTGAAAAGATCTTTCACAAAAGCTTGATAGACCGAAGAGAGCTTTGTTGTTACTTCTATCGACAAAGCTTCTCTTCTGGTTTGATATGTGGATCTGTTGTAGTGAGAAGCTTGCGAATCGTATGTACCCAATGCTAGAAGGTTCAATTGCTTGAAAATAGAAGCAAGTGATTCACCATCAGTTTTACTCAGATCAAAATTATCAAACTGCTTCTTAAAAGAGGTCTCAAATTCTTGATAGGCTTCTTTAGCAATTTCATCACATCTGAATCTAGCAACTAAAATCTGTTGAGTTGGCAAATCCAAATCTTTATTACTTTGAATCTGATCCCAACAGTTGTTTGCATAAACAGTCCATCCATCAATAGGGAAGTTTTGACGGTACTCGTTCTTGAAGACGTACTCTGAGTTGGATGGATCGATGAATTTGTCACCGAGTTGCTTGACATCAAGATCAAAGTTATCAGGTTGAAGAACTTTATGCGCCAAAGCGGTGAATTTTAAATCAAAATAATCACCTAATTTAACATCACTTGAAACCGTAGAAGGTTTTGCGATTCCTTCCCACATTTTGTTTAGATCTTGGGTTAATGTATCTGATAGATTTGATAGTGGGGTAGTACCAATGTGATCTCTGATGACGAATAGCAATAGAACCTTATGGTTCGAGTTTCCAAAAAGTGAAAGGTTTACTTCGAAGACAGTCTTCAACAAACCCAAGTTGGCACCTTGGTACAAACCAACTTGATGTTCCCATATGTTGACAATCAATACTTCAGATGTAGATAGTGCAAACAAGGCAGCTTTTCTTTCGAAATCCTGATCTTCACCACGTTCTCTACCATCAGAACCTTCTACATCCATAACCAAGATGCTTTCTTCCTTGCCCTTGACCGTGGATGAGATGTTATTGGTATATGCAAGCCAAATTCCCTTTGTGGTCTGCTGTCTCTTTGTCTCATTCATGACGTCGAATTGGGTATGGAAAAGGTTGTTCAAAAGCGTGGATTTACCCGTGGATTGGGAGCCAAACACTGAAATAACGTGATAATGGAGCTTGAGATCTTTGTTGATGACCTCTTTGACATATCTTGTGATTGCTTGTTGTCTGCGTCACAGATCGTTAGTATCAGAAGAAGTGCAACAGGACAACGTGGCAACTCACTGGAACTGCTTGTCCTCGTCAATCACCTGAACAGCGTAATTGCTAGCGATATCTGCCAGAGGCATTTTGAATAGAGCAAGTTTGGTAGTGGGCGGCTGGGCAGGCTGTGAATTGTTGGAGCTGTTGGCAGTTGGCGGTTTGTTTTGATTTCAGTTTTTGAGCATTTTCGTGGGTTTTGTTGGCGAGATGAAAGAGAAAAAAAAAGATGTATCTCTGCTACAACAGCACCACTTGATCAATTATAAATTCCCCACAGTCCCACTAATAAATTGACACAATGAGCGAGGAGATCACAGTTACAAACCCAAAGCTCAAAAAGACTCTTCTCAGATTTAAAGCCAAGATTGCCGAAGGTGATTTCTACGAGGCTCATCAGACACTGAGAACAATAGCCAACAGATACGTTCGTTCCAGATCGTTCCAAGATGCCATCGATTTGCTATTTCATGGTGCTCAAATCCTTCTGAACTCAGCTCAGCCTGCAACTGGGTCCGACCTTCTGCTTTATTTGCTCGAGGTCTTGAACATTAGTGAGACTCCGGTTGACAGTGAGATCAAATCCAAGCTGATCACATTGATCTCTCAATTTAAATCAGATGAGATCACTTTGAAACAAGTCGGTACAGAGATCATCAACTGGTCAGTGAAATTCGGTGACAACAAACTTGGTGACCAAGATCTACACAACGCTCTAGGTCAGAAGTATATGGATAATCCTGAGTTGGCTTATGAGTCTGAAAAGCACTTTTTGCTTGGAAATAGCGGGAGTTTCCCGCTATATTTGTCGTTCATTTGGAGTTGGTATCTACAGGACCCAGAACCAAAGAATATCGAAGCATACGTCTCAAGAATTGTCCTAAACTATCTTTTTATCCAGAACTTCAAACACAGTAACGAGGCATTAAACAAACTATTGAAGAACTTTATCGACACTCAAAATTTTGCATACACAAAAATCACTGAATTTGACCATGAGGTTCTTATTTTTGAACAGTTTCCAATTTTAAACCTACTACAACTGTTGCTCATCACTATCCAAACAAAGAACAGGGAATTCTTCCAAAAATTACTGGCTCGTTATAACACTAAAATCAACGAGCATGGTCTCGTTGACTCCTTCACACAAATCGGTCAGCTATATTTTGGTATAGTTCCTGCTAAGCAAGGAAATATGATGCAAGACCTGATGAGAGGTATGTTCAGCGGTGGTAAATAGAATCATCTATGTACGCTTGATCTTTCGATAGCAACGACAAGCTCTGCTCTCTTATTTTCCTTTATCAACCGTACTGCTTCTTCGAAACTGAACCACTTTCTGCTTCGCTCTTTTGATTCTGGATATACGTCATGTTCTTTCTCCACGATCATCTCGTAGAAATGATACTCTGTTCTCGGTGGATGTGTCAAAACTTCATCATTAGTGATCTTACCCCAATTCTTTGGCGGTCTCAAATCATCAATTGTACCAAGCGCTTGGGATATTTTACCGGTGACGCCTGCTTCTTCCCAAGTCTCTCTTATAGCACTTTGTCTGTAATCTGGCTCATCTGTTTCAACACCACCTTTTGGTAAGACCCATTTCGATGGATTTGCTGATGAGCTTATTAGGAGAACTTTTGTCTTATCCGCGTTCAATGGTACACATCCTGCAACCACCCTTGCGCCATTTTCAGCCCACAATTGGTTCTCACGACCTTTTCTGGCACTGACGGCGTATATTACCGGGATGGGGGTCTCTGACATGGTTATGTGTCGAAGTATACGGCTAATTAGTGTACTATTTATTTATTGCAGCTTTTAGTGCAAACGAACAAAAAAAAAAAAAAAAAACACAAAACACGCCTAAAACATCTTTCTCCAATCTAAAGTCGATTAAAAGTCTGAAATGGATCAATTGCCTCGTGGCTTTGGTAGGAGAACCGACCATTTGACTACATCTCCATATGACAGATATTTGATACCCAAACCATCAGCAAGTGTTGACTCTGATTCTAATTCTGATGACGAGCTAGATGAATTACCCATCACCCACAAGTTCACAATTAAATGCCATGGGAAACCCTTAGCCATCAAATTCTCTCCTTCTGGTAACTCGCTGGTTGTGGCAACTCAATCACAACTAAACATTTACAGTTTCAACTCGATGAACCCTTTGCAGGCAGAACCTGTTATAACTAGTGATCTTGATACAAAAATACACACCATTGACATTCAAGATGAGAAGATTTTGTTATTAGATTCCAGTTCACCACAGTTCAAAGTCGTTTCAGGAGATGGAAAGATCCTGAAAGAGTTCAGAAATGGTGATCTGTATATCTTTGACGTCAAGCAGACAAAAGGTCACACTGCACTTGTTACATCTGGATTCTTCGATGGTAAGAAGGTGGTCACTTCAAGTTTGGACTCTACTTTCCGGATCTGGGATTATGAGACTGAGAAAGTGGAACATACCGTGGTGGTGAAGTCTTCAGGAAAGAAAGTGGGTCTGTTGAAATTACTGAAAGGTGATAATTCATTCATCGTTGCAGATGATACACAAAGAATAACCATTTGGGAAGAAGGTAAGTATAACAGACACCAAGGGGAAATAAAAGTTGAAGGAAAGATTTTGGACATCTCACTCGATCCCCAAAACAAGTCGTGGCTATATGTGAGAACCTCAAAAGAAGGTACTGAACGCACTGTTTTAAGTTTATTTGATACCAAATCTCTGAAACAAGTTATTGTACCGCGTGATTACCCAGCAGTGTCCAAGTTCAACTCCCCTATGATTTCAATGGCAGAGTACCTAGTAATAGCTTTAGATAAAGGCTTCAGCATAAATGATCAATTGGATCAAATATTTACAATAGATACTCAAGACTCGGTTTTACGTTTGGACTACCATAAAGTGCTGAATCAACTGGCGGTTGCACTTAACAATGGTGAGATTGATATCTATTTCAATGCAGAAGCGTCCCATGATGGTGTATTGATAACATTGAGAAATACTTCGAGAAAAAGAGAGTTGGATGATAAGACCATGAGTTTGGGTGTTGATTATGGTTACAATATGGAGGAACTTGTTGAATATAATAAGCAACAGAAGAAAAAAAAGAAGAATCCAAAAGTACGGTCAGATGATGAAAGTTAGCCCCTTCCAATTAAAAAAGGATCTCCAATTCACGTGCAATCAAGGCATATTGTGTTCTGATATGGGATGTGTGATGCCATACTTCAAGTTCTGGTGCTGCAAAACCCAGACTGCTATTTCTATGCTCCAAAGTATTCTTAAAGTACAATCGTTCTCCAAGTTTGTCTAGCATTACAAGCACTGGCGTGAGTGCTTTAAGTGTTGGTCTGCTGTTCAAACGTTGGAACTCAAGCATCCACAGGTCCATGTTCATTCTAGAAGCATCGTCGATTACCATCAATCTAAACCTTGGAAATCTCACCGGAGGCGTGTTTTTGTTGAAGATCAAAGACATGTCAACAGCACTCAACTCTAACTTCAACAACTCTGAACAATTCAAAACTAAAAATTTGTGGATCATTACTCCGAGTAACATCTTGATTTTATACTCCCTAGAGGTATGTCTCAAACATTGATATGCTTTTGTTAAAACCCTTTGTTCGCCTCTGTCCTTGACCATCTCATCCGAGATATGAGCTCCAAACCTGAAACCACCAAGTTCAGGATGAATACGGTCAGAGCATAGGTTTATCTTTCGAGAAGATATCTCAACATATTCCAAACTTCTCAACTTCTTCAATCCCAGTCCATCTTGAAACTCTTTCAGAACAACAGATACACTTGTCACAGCAAAATGGCTTCTCTTGACTTCCAATCGGATTACAAGCACCTTCAAGCTTGCAGGTAACGAGTTGAAGGCTTTGAATACCAAGAGTGGTGAATTTGTGACAAGGTTTAATATGCTCAAATTTGTGCAGAATGGCAATGTCTTCGGAATTAATGAATACATAGAGTCTTGGTGACTGGTCTGATTCAAAAATACAGAAGAAATGTTGGATTTTAACTTCAATACCATCAAATGTGGAGCTATGTCGTTTTGATGATCTCTTAAAAGTGGTAAAATGTGTTTGGTAGAATTCGTTATGTGTGAACTTGGATCAGCTTTGAATAAATGATGATGTTCCCTCACATGAATCACCTTTGTCAGAAAGATTAAATATCTGTAATTGAAGTAAAAATCTTTGCAGCATGTTATGAACGGTATTATTGTGAAACCCTGATGATAAACATAGAAGATGATCCTTATATGAGTTTCTCGTGCGAGATCCATTAAGGTAGCGGTTCCATGGTTAGCAAATGACATTGTTCAATCTTCTCAAACCCAAGGTTCACTTGCTGCTGATCCGTGCATCGCTGATCTAACCTGATCTGTTCCCAGGAGCTACTATCCTACAAAAATAAAAAAAAAAAACAAACAAAAAACATCTATTTTTGTGTCACAAAACCAAGCAGACAGCTACATTGTTCAACTAGAGAACTAAATAAATAATAAAAACAAGCATGAAACAAACGAACGGACGAACAATCAATCTTTTAAGATGAAATCGAGATCATTACCTTCCAAGAAGGCACCTTTTGTCAACTCCAATTCCAACTCGTACTCAGGTTGGAACTCAGAATACAAAGATTCTGGATCGGATGTCATGTGATAAGTGTATGCAGCAACGTCGTCATCGACAATGATCTTAGACTTGTTGACAACTTGGTCTGCTAGCAGTTGAGTTTGGCAAGATTTCTCCATCAAAATGAATAGGAAAGCAGCTTCATCAATTGTGTCACCAACGGTTAACAAACCATGGTTTTGTAAAATAACGCCTTTACCATCACCAAGAGATGCAGCCACTCTTTCGCCTTCTTCCTTCTCCAACACAACTCCTCCAAAATCTTTGTACACTGAATGCTTTTTGTAAAAAATGCAGGCATCTTGGTTGATCATTTCCAACTCCTTACCAAAAGTGGAGTAGGCAGTACCGTACAGAGAGTGAGTATGACAAGCAGCATTGACGTCTGGTCTAGCCAAATGGACCTCAGAGTGTATCTTGAAACCAGCAGCGTTGACGATACCTTCCTTATTACCACCGACAAAGTTACCATCCTTATCAACTTTGATGAAATCTTTAACTTTCATCAAACTGAAATGTTTACCCAATGGATTGATCCAAAAGTGATGTGGGTTCACTGGATCTCTAACACTTATATGGCCAGCCATACCGAGTCCAAAACCTCTTCTACCGAAAGCTCTGAAAGCGGCAGCCGTATGTTCCAACAAATGCTTGCGCTCAGCATATTTATCAGTGAAAGTTGGTCTCTTGTAAAGGAACTCGTTATCACCCATGGTGATGTTGTGAACACCTTGGGCTGGGATATCATGTTTGAGGTGCAGGGTTGGGGAATCGGTGTGTGCGGTTGTAGTAGTGGTGGCAGACATTGTTAGCTTAGCGAATGAGTACTTTATCCTCTGGCAAAGAGGAGTTGAGCTCAGGAGCTGGGACTGTTTGTACTTTTTATACATTTTTAATCTTATTGTTATCGGCGGCTCGGCGTGCATTTCCCTGTATTTGAGAAGGTTCCGGCGCTTCGCTACAAATGCGGATGCTGCATGTAGCAAGGGAAACAAATAGCGAATGAATATCACAACAAATAACGCATGGAGTTTGTTTCACATCATCAATTATTTGGTAACCAACTCAACTGTTGGTACTATACAAGAATCCCGTAATACTCCGCTTTAGGATATTTCCTTTTAAGCTGCTCCCATTGGACAACAAACTTATGGCTTATCAAATAGCAGAACTTACCACTCAAACTTAGATCAACAACACGAGCTAAACTTTCGATATATAAAATCTTTGTGTCTGTTATTCCAATGAAATTTGAAACAAAGTATGTGAGTGCAATTGGAACCGAAATTCCCGGACCATTCAATATCAAGACGTCAGGGGAATTAGATATAGATGATAGTTGTAAAATTGAGTCTAATAATGATTTGATAACCGAGAACAAACTTGAAACAAGACCTTCTCCAACCTGCCTTGTTCTATAGATGTGAATGATATGGTAATCTTTGAAACGTTTTTCTTTCACAAAGTTCTGAACGTGAATTGTGGATTTACTATCATCAGCATTTGTCACAAAGTTGATGTGGTTAACTTCATTAATATCATCAACAGATCTTAAAAGTCTCATCATCTCTCCAGTATGCCCACCTGATCCAAGCACAACAGTTAAGTTCTTTTCTTTGAAGCTCTTTGAACTTACCACCGGTTGATTTTGACTTATAGTAGGAAATTTGAATGCCAGGCGGATAACTAGCCCAGTCAATATATATAGAACAGCAGCTATTTTGTAGGCTGATTCCGTTGAAATGGAAGTGCCTTGACTCATGATGCTCAATAAATCCTCGTTCAGATTTACGTGTTTCAATTCAACGAGTGTACAAGATGGTGCCAGTTTGGATTCATCTGATTGTTCATGCCCTCCAGATCTAAACTGATGGTGTTGGGGTGTTGAATCGCGAAATCTAACTGGTGAAGATTAATAAGTTCCGGTGTGGACCTCGGAAGTTCAGACGTGTTTTCGATTGATCCGCAGTGAGCTATGCTGTAAGTATCACACCTAACACCAAGCGATTCAAATCACGTTGTAGGAGCCATGATCAAATCCACATTGATCTTCAGAGAAGATGGTGAGTTGTGAAATCGGTTTTGAAATGGGGCATTTACTAACGTTCTGTTCTCTTAGGCCTCCCACTTTCTGGTACTGTTGACGACGATAGTGATCCAAACTTGCTTGAGCAAAAGAAGAAAGTCAAGATTATCATATCCAGAATAACACCAAACTCCGAATCAAGAGCATCGATTGAGAGTGGAAACTTTCAAATACATTATCTTATTCAAGACAGAATCATATATTTTGTTATTTGTGAGAAATCTTACTCTAGAAAATTGGCATTCTCCTACCTTTCTGAAATTTCAAGAGAGTTCAATCAATCACACGGTATTGAGAGTTTGAAACCTGAAACTCGACCATATGCGTTCGTTTCCTTTGACAACTACATGTCCAAGACCAAAAAGATATATCAAGACCAAAGAGCTCAATCCAATATTGACAAAATCAACACAGAATTGGAAGATGTCAGATCTATTTTAAGTAAAAACATCGAAGATTTACTATACAGAGGTGATAATTTGGATAGAATGAGCGACATCTCAAGTTCTATCAGGGAAGATGCCAAGAAGTACCGAAAAGTTGCTCATAAAATGAACATCGATTTATTGATACAGAAATATGCTCCTGTTGCTGGTGTTGGTTTGCTTATTGTTTTTCTGATCTACTGGGTGTTTCTAAGATGATGTAATGTTATAATATCTATTAATCTCTAACTAATGCTAATCGATCTTATATTAAATCACTTATTTTTGGTCTAGTTTGTTAACCTTGAGACTTGAGAATAAGGATGTTCTGAGCTCTGGTTCACTTTTCTATCGTAGCTTGGATTGATGTAATTCACACTTTGAATTGGCCTTGCAACTGATAGATTCTTGTACACCAAGTTCTCTAATTGGGGTAAAAAATCAGCATCTAATCTCATTAACTGAACTTCACCACCGTGATAAATTGATCTTAGTCTTGCTGCATCTCTAATGAAAATCTCACTAAAATTCTCAACGACTAACGTTTCCAGTGAGTTCATTTTTTCGATCTTTAACTGAATGGGTAACAAATAATCATCCCAAATGTTAAACTCTTCAGTAAACGCATTAATTTCAAACACATCATAGGTCTTCACCGATACGTATTTCAGTAAAGGCGCAACCAGCTCTATACTTGTAAACGGTGCAATCGTGAGAGTATCATAATACCCCTTGATCTCTAGCGATTCAAGACTATCAAAACATACGCTGCCGAATGTGATTTTTGATGTTAACCTATGTCTTGTCAATGTGATCTTTCTGATATGTGAGTTGTGGTGGCGGTGCCCAAACCAATGAGTGATTGACTCATCGGAAATATTAACTAAATTCAGATCGAATAGTCTTGGAAAACTTGTTGATAAATCAGATATTGGAAAATTCAAATTATGTTCTGCACCGTCTCTGGAATCAACGATAGTCAGACTTTCAAGTGATTCGAAATTGAACTCTGGAACTCGGGAGCAATTTCCCGAACATGATATGCTTAAATGTTGTAAATTTGGGAGACTCAGAAAGTGTGCACCCAATGATGGGATATCACTAGTCAATTCCAATGATAATAATCTTAAGCTATCAAGTTTTGGGATATATCTGAGAAGCCTGCTATTAGCCAATTCAAGATTTAAAGAGTCAAGGTGATTCCAGAATCCGTGGTTTGCAAAAATATGGTCATTAGAATCTGATTGCTCAGTGCCATGGATATTCGTATCAGTGATTGTAAGTGATCTTAAGGATGGGAGCTTGCAGAATATTATATTGGGAAATTTTCTACCCAGCTCAATATGAAGATTCTCCAGTCTTGGGGCAATCATTGAGCGTATCTTGTTCTCATATGGATAAACCGACGAGAAGGACAGTTGTAAGTTTTGCGTAGTAGGAAAGAAACAATCACCAAGTTTGAAAACGGATTTCAGCGTGACTGAAGACTTTGCAACAATGTTGAGATCAACTAGATTCTCCACGACATCTGGTCTCTGGAAATCTAGGAAAAGAATGTAGCAGGTATCAGAGGGATAATGCGAGAGTTCCATGGATCTCACTAATGAATCTGAAGAGTGGTTGAGATACAAGTCTTTAGCACCTTGAATTTGAAACTTCTTTGTATCATCAAACGAGTTACAACAATCAAAAGAAACCACCGAACAGTTGTGAATCAAAACCAGCTTAGGATCAAGCACGAACCAAGAGAAAGACAAATGTGAGAAATCTCGAAATAGGAATTTGGAATGGTAATGGAACTCCTTGAAGATTCTCTTAGCCAATTTTTCACCTGATACATCACTTCCACCAGAGTTAAGTCCATCCGAACTGATACAAATCAATTTTCTAGACACAGAGAGTCTCGACAACAACCGGAACGAGAAGGGTGTTATACGAGAAATCTCCACAAGGTAGATTCTTGAAGAGTCGTACTTCCCCAACGGACGGCCAGAGTGAACAACCTCTTTCTCTACCCAAGATGGAACATCAAAAAATTTAACACCACCAGTAGCTGAATCAGTTATGACATGGAATAAAGGTCCGAGTTCAGGTATTTGACAAAGTGACACAATATCAGCAGGACCTAAAGAATCTGTGATTTGAAGTATGGCTTCAACGGGTAGATCCAATAACATCTTTGTAATTAAGTCTTGCAAAAGGTTCACACCTAGGAAGTATGATCCCAAATAGATTTGAGGAAAGATTTAAAGCATATCCACACCTCACCTAAAATAACGATCTAACTTAAAGACTCATCGATTCGTCACGAGATCAACAAAAGAAATGTTTATCAGGAGATTTTAGGAAATTTGGCGTCAGTGGCACGTGATATATCTTTAAAAGGCAATTTCTGGTTTGGGATATTTTCTCCTTTTCGCGAATTTATATATATATTCCAAAAAACTTAACAACTTATCAGCCGCCAACGAAGTTTGGAATCTGAAACTCTTTTCTGCGAAGCTTTGTATTTTCAATTCTGTTCTTTAAAGCTGTGGTATACGTTTCAGTGACAGATAGCGCCCAATCTATTCAATTTCATCATCACACAATTTAAGATTTGTGCCCTAGAAGAAACACTAGAAACCATTGAGATCATACCATACACATACACATTATCATAAAGGAAAGATGCCAACGGTGGCATCAACAACAACAATCAAATCGCCCATTGGCCATGGTATCGCTATCGATCCTGCCACTGTGGTGATCAAGGAATGCATACTGATATCCTCGTCCATGAGGAAGATCTCGAAGTACTCGCAATCCGGTGTGGCCGCTATTTTGGGAGGAAGCGCTTCTGATCTGTTCAATGATGAGAATGAATTGAATAAATTTGGGCTGTCAAGTAATGGAAATGGTAATTCCAGTTCTTTTAATGATCCGCTTTTGTCTGGTTTCATTCAATTGAGACTTATGTTGAATGACGTGACGGATTTGAAAACTGTTGATTCTTTGACCTTACTTCAACCTTTCTTACTCGTCATTAAATCAAGTTCTACAACTGGAAATATTACCTCTTTGGCTCTTGATTCATTATCCAAGTTCATTCATTACAAGATCATTTCTAAAGACTCAAAGAACCTTGTTTTCACCTTAACTCACATCATAAACTCTTTAACACACTGTCGCTTTGAAGCTTCAGAACAGTCCTCGGATGATTCTGTCTTGTTGAAAGTGTTGAGAATCTTGGAAATAATTATCACTTCAGATCTTGGTGATCTTTTAGCAGATGAGGTGATCTATGAGGTTGTCCAGACCTCTTTGTCATTAGCATGTAACAAAAGAAGAAGTGAGGTTTTGAGGAAAGCTGCTGAGTTATCTCTTTATGGAATTACATCCAAGATATTTGCCAAACTTGATGATATCGAACCTGAACGAACACATGTCATTGTTGAGGATACACAAGATTTCTCGAACACTCATCTAGATGAAAGCATTGGACCAAGTGAGGAAGGTTTTATCGGGAAGACTTCATTAGAAATCAAATCTGATGATGCTGAGAAACCATTTGGATTGATTGCAATTAAACAGTTCTTAGGTCTTTTGATCTCATTAATCTCTTTTGAAAACCAGTTGAAACATACAGAAGCTACAAAAGTATTTGCATTACAACTGATCACATCTGTTATTGAATTATCTGGTGATAGATTTCCACAATTTCCAAGTTTGCTGAATCACGTTGCAGATCCAATCATGAAGCACACATTACAAATTATTCAAAACGTCAATTCCATACCATTGTTACAATCTGCTCTTCAACTCTTCACAACATTGTCATTAACATTAGGTGATCATTTACAACCACAAATCGAATTAGCTTTATCTTCGATATTCACAATGATTTTACCAGTTGAGCAAGCGAAAGAAAAGAAGACGACTACAAGTTCAAAATCTGGGAAATCAACTCCTGTTCCTTTAAATCAAAAATCTGGGTCAGCAAAAGAATTGATCATTGAGGAGATCTCTCTTCTATGGACAAGATCACCAACTTTATTCATCCATTTATTTGTGAATTACGATTGTAATTTTCACAGGGCCGATCTGGCATCCCAACTTATTGAATTCTTAACTAAGCTTTCCACTCCAGAGAGTGCACTTCATACAACTGATCACGTTCCACCTATATGTCTTGAAGGTCTTCTGTCACTGGTTGCTAATATTCACAACCAGATCAAATCAGCTAAAAATTATCAGGATCAGCCGCAACATGATTTACTTGCACAGAGAAATAAGAAAAAGGAGTTCATCACAGCTACGAACATCTTCAATAAGAAGGCGAAAGATGGTTTGAAAGCACTTGCTGAAAAAGGATTCATCCAATCACCGGATGATTTGGATGACGTTGCCTTGTTTTTTTTTGAAAAAGCTGGTAGATTGAATAAAAAAGTTCTTGGTGAATATTTGGCAAAACCTGATAACTCAAAGCTTTTGACCAAGTTTATGTCATTATTTGAATTTAAAGGCTTGAGAGTTGATGAGGCATTGAGAGTGTTATTGAAAGCGTTCAGATTACCTGGTGAATCCCAACAGATTGAGAGAATTGTCGAATGTTTTGCAGCACATTATGTCGAGCGTCAAGGTTATAATCTTGCCAATTCTCAAGCTGATGAGCAAAAAAATGAAGAAGAACACCCTGATGATTATGAGGAACCTGTTGAACCTGATGCTGATGCGGTGTTTGTGCTAAGTTACTCGATCATTATGCTGAACACAGATCTTCATAATCCAGTTATCAAAGAACACATGAGTCTTGAAGCTTACGGGAAAAATTTGAGAGGAGTGTACAAGAATCGTGATTTCCCATCATGGTACTTACAAAAAATTTATCAATCAATCAAGGATAAAGAGATCGTTATGCCTGAAGAACATCATGGTTCATCACAGTGGTTTGATGATTCTTGGAATAATTTGATATCTTCTAATATCTCGTTACCTAAAACGGCATATCAGATTGATGATTTCACAAAGAATGATTTACTTCAATTTCAAAAGTATTTGTTTCAATCAACTTTTCAAGGTGTCAGTGATGCTATCTTTAAGATTTTTGAAGTTGCTGTTGATGATTCAATCATCACAAAGATGATGGCAACGATTGATCAAATCTCCCAAATTTCACTATTTTATGGAATCAATTCATTTAGTGATTTGTTGGTTAAAAAACTTGCTGATCTAAGTACGTTGAACGGTAAGACAGGAACAAATGCTGCATCAATCAACAACAACAACAACAACAACAACAACAACAGCAACAGCTACTACAACCACAACAACAACCACAACAACAACAATGATAGTTTGAACAATTTGCCTTTGAAATTGACAAGTATCAAAGTTGAAGGTGGTGAGATAATCAATGTGAGTGAAACGTCAGTTATATTTGGATCTGATTTCAAAGCACAGTTATCCACAGTGATTCTTTTCAGAATTGTCAAGAGAAGTGTCGGGAGTCTTGAAGCAGGTTGGGATGAAGTTCTTGGAGTGGTGTTTAACCTAGTTAAGAATGGATTGATAGATGCGAATATTTTAAGTTCATTTCAAGAGGACAAGAGTTTAACGAAATTACCAAGTATTAAACCTGAAGTTACAGTTTCAAGATCATCCACTTCAAAAGGATTATTTTCAACTTTTGCATCATATTTGAAAGGTGATGATGAACCATCGGATGAACAAGTTGAATCAACATTATCTGCATTAGATTGTGTCAAGTCTGCAAATGTCAACTCATTGTTTGATGAAGCTGTGTTGAACGAGGAGCATAAATTAAAATTGATTGATTCTGCTATGAAGTTCTTACCAGATGAGTTGAACTCATTGAATGAGTTTTATTTTGATGCTCAGTTGTTTTGTGTTTTGGAACTTGTAACTTTTTTGACGTTAAGCGTTAAAGATGAAATTTTCATCACAAGAGTGATTTCGGAGATTGGTAAATTTTTACAAAAAAAAATTGAGTTGAAGTTGAATGATGAGTTGATTTTCAGACTTTTAACTTATGAATTGTTATTGATTAACCATGTTTCTAATGATGATACTAAAGAAGAATCATCTGTTGAAATTTTTTTTCCATTGAATCCATCATTAATTTTTGATGAATTGTTGAAACTTGATATTAAATTATATCAAGAATTTGGATCACAATTGATATCACCATTTCTTCAAATTTTAACAAAATATCCTCAAATTGTCTTGAAATATGAAAATTATTGGAAAATTTTAAGAGTTGTGGCATCAATTTCAAATTTTACTCAACAAATTTTCATTAACGTTGAAAATTTCATCAAAGTTAAGATTTCTCAATTTAACAACGTTAATTTTATGTGGATATTAGGTTTATTGGATGAAATCAGTGCAGTTGGAGCGATTGGAGGACAATGGGAACAAGAATACGATACGTTGATACGAACAGGTCATGAAGTTACCAAAGAGAATCCATATCAAGAGATTGTTCAAGTTTCATTACAATCGATCAAATTCACTTCACATTTATTAGAGTTGAAACGTGAGAGTGGTGTTACTAGTGAAGAGACTTATGCATTGATTCAAGCATTGGCTCATCAATGTTTGAATCCATGTTTACAGATCAGATCATTTGCATTAAGTTCACTTGAAGATACGATTTTAAACGTTGAAGTGAGTGTTGAGAGTGTTGAGAATGATGGAAAAGAACGGAAAAATGCAAAAGTTAGTGCATTAGGGATTTTTGAAATGGGACTTTTCCCATTATTAAATGAAGAATCAGTTACAAGATTGGATATTTTTAAACTAATTTCAAAAGTTTATATTCATTTTTTTCAAATGGATCATATTGATCAAAAAGTTTTTTTAAAGATTTTGGATGTTTTCAATCAATATTTAGAAGATTCTGAAGTTGAGAATGAATTACAAATGTTGATTTCTAAAAAAAAAAATTTGGAAAAAGAGGAGAATATTACAACTGCTCAATTAGAAATAGATTAATTTTATTTCATTCACCAAAATCTTCCAGTTGGAGGAGGTAATGAAGTATCAAAATTTTGGAAATTTGGTCTTGGTGCAGTTCTAATCTCATCACCACTTAACAAACCGGGATGATTGTTCATTGAAAAAACAGGAAGTGATGGAGGTGTTTGATAAACTGGTTGTGGTTGTGGTTGTGGTTGTGGTTTGAACGATAATAACTGAGGTTGTGTAGTGGTAGTGGTATAATTTGAAGAAGAAGTTGTTCTTTCAAAACTTGATTTAACATTGGGATTCACTTGTAAATAAGGAACATCATCAGGTAATATCTTTATTTTTTTTGAACCTCTAATCAATTCAAGATCATCTTCAATTTCCAATGTTGAAGAGTTATTATTATTATTATTATTATTATTAAATTGAGGAAGAATAATTTTCAAATTTGATATTCTTTCTTTAATTAATTTTGTATAATATGGTAATTCAACATTTTTCCTCTTATCACCAATTTTTTTTTGTGATAGTCTAAATCTATGTTCATTGTTTAAAATTTTTTTAAATTTGACAACGTTATGATGTTCTAAATCGTTGTTTAATTTTAAATTGTAGAATTTTTTTCGATTAAACTGTCTTTGATCGATTATTTCTTTTGAATATCTCTTCCATATAATTTCACGTTCAATTTGTGCAATTTTACCACATAATTTTGTTTCATATTCAAACCTTTTAAATATAGAATCAAGTTTTATTTGATATGGGTGTGTCAATTTTTTAAAAGATTCAGCAAAAATTGAAATATGATCCAATGTAGGTTTTAATGGTGGTTTTAAAACCTGTTGTTCATCATCATCATCATCATAATCATCATCATCATTATCAAAATTATCATCAACGAATTTTTTTTTATGTATTCGTGAGAGATGTAAACTATCAATTTCATTACTCCAATTAGGATCCAACAAAGGTAAACGATCATTAACAAACGTTTCATAACTATTTTGATTTTTACGTATTAAAGATTGTGTCAATTCAATCTGTTGTAAAAAAGTATCAATTCTTGAAATTCTTGAATTTGCAAATTCTTTTGCCAACAGTTTATAATCATCGTGTAATTTTTTTTGTAAATCTTCAATGTCTTTTGTATCTTTTAAATCTTTAAAATCATCAATCTTATCAAAGATATGGTTAATATCATTTGTACTTAGCGTATATGTATGATTGTGATGATTTTCTTCAAACTTGATCGTTTTATCCATCTCATCATCAGTGGTCATCTTTACTTCTTACTCTTACTTCTTACTTCTTTCTTATTTCTTCCTTCTCTACTCAGTTTATTTACTTCTTACTTCTTACTTCTCAGCTTATTTACTTTCTCTTCTCAGTTTATAGTTTTAATTCATTTTTTTGTTGGTTGTTGACACGAAGAGAATTGGCAGTAAAAAAAATAAAAAAAAAATAAAAAAAACTAAATAAATTAATAAATTAATAAATTAATGAATTAATGAATAAATATAAAGATAGATATAAGATATAAGTTATAAGTTATAAGATAAGAATATATGATCATGGATAACAAAGACACTATTGAACGATACCTTTTATCTCTCAACTCCACTATTGATGAACTGGAACCACAGATAACAGAACTCATTTCAGAATCGTTTCAAGATAAGATTGATTCGATGACGGATCCAATGACAAGGTTGAATTTTTCCAATGGTTATGCTTATATCGTTCTATCACTTTGTTTTACATATTTGAAATCACAAGGTGAAGATACAAATAAACATCCAATTACAGATGATTTGAATAGAATTAAAAGTTATATGAATAGATCAAAAAAAATTTTAATAAAAAAAGATAAAGAATTAGATTCAAATTTAACAATTGATACGACTACTGCTAAAAATTTTATAAATGCTGCTTTAAACAGTGGGAATAAGAATACAAAAGTTGTTAAAAATATTAATGAACCGGCAATAAGTAAAGTTTCATTTCAAAGAAAACATACAAAATTTACAAATGAAGATGAAGATGATGAAGATGAAGAAGATGAAAAGCAAATACGAAAGAAAAGAAAATAAATAAAGAAAGTTAATGTATATATATATGAAACTTTAAAGAGATTAATTTTGTACTGTTTATTATAATTAAAATTTAATGTTTAACTTTAGGCTTATTAATCTTTAGGTTTATTTAAATTTAGTTTTATTAATCTTTTGGTTTATTTAAATTTAGTTTTTTTTTTAGTCTTTTTTTATAAAAAAAAAACTAAATACTAAAAAACACTCGACTAAAACACAAAGAACTATAAAACACCAAGACAAAAAAAAAATGAGTCAATTCGAACTATTTGATTTGATATTACCACTTCCGTATCGAATAATCACACAAATCAATTTAGGATTATGGTTATGGTTTTTAGTTTTAAAAAATTCGTCAAAATTTGGAATAAACATCAATTTGATATTAAAATTTGATCATTTAAACGTTCAAAATTTTATAAACAATCATGAAAAATTATCAGTTAACGTTTCAATAATTTCAATATCAAGTTATATCATTTTTTTCATCTTTCATCAAAATCATCATAATGAGATTGATACAGGTTTAAAATTTTTGGATTTCATTCCATTGTTTACAATAATTTTCATAGTTTATTACATCGTTGTTCCAAATAATTTAGGTTCAATTAGACTTTTCAAAACTTTTAAAAGAATTTTGAGAGGTGATATTTCATCAGATTTAAAGACAAATGATATCTTGTTAAGTGATACTTTAATCTCATATTCAAAAACTTTAATTGATTTTACAATTTATATCTGTCATTTTTTAAACAAAAAGACATGTCTTGCTAAATTTAAAATTTCAAATTTAGATAGAAGTTGTGGTGATTCAATCTTTATAGATTCAATTGTTGGAATTTTACCAACATTGATAAGACTTTCACAATGTTGGAAATTATTTTTAAAAAATGGAAATGGAAATGGAAATGGAAATAAGTTCATACATCTTTATAATTTTTTAAAATATTCAATTACAATTCCATTGGTTATATTTGGATTATTATCATCAAAAAAAAATTCACAAATTTATAACAAATATTGGATTATAACTTCATTGATAAATTCAATTTATTCATTTTATTGGGATGTTACAATTGATTGGGATTTAAATCTTTTTAAAAAACAAAAGTTTATTGATAAAAAAAAAAATTTATTAAGGTTGAATTTGAAGTATAACATAAATTTTTATTATTATTTGGCAATATTAGTTGATTTAAACTTAAGGTTTATTTGGATATTAAAATTTTTACCAAAAATGGAACAAGATTCTTGGTTTTTTTACAAGATAATTAGTCAACTTTATTCATCTGAATTTGGTTTTTTTTTTGTACAAATTTTGGAATTGATTAGAAGATGGATTTGGGTATTTATAAAGATTGAAGTTGAATTCATAGGAGCTAATAAAGATTTGGAGATGAATAACTTGAAAATATAACAAACTTCATATATATATATATATATATATAGACCATATGTACTTAATCCATCATCTTTTCATTAATGCATCATCTTCTCATCTTTTTCTTGATTTTTGTTTATTTTGAATCGCTCTTCTATTATTATCACGACGTTCATTCTTTGTCAAATATCTAAATTTCTTCTTGTTTTGTTTCTTTTGTTTATCTCCTCCACCTCCTGTTATCTGTGCATATTTAGTTGCACGTTCTATACTCTCTTTCAAAACTTTTTGTGATTTTTTTAAATTAACAAAATTTAATCTGGCTATTTGTTCTAAATCATCATTTGAAATGTCTTGAATTAAAACTTCCGTAGAATCATCACCATAATATTCTCTTTTTTTCAATATACCTCTTGGTTTATCATTTGAATCATCTAAAAATCCTTCCCAAGTTTCTCCAATTTCTTCTTCATCATCTTCTTCTTCTTTTGATTCTTCTTCTTCTTGCTCCTCAGTATTACTCTCACTCTCACTCTCACTCTCACTCCCAGAAGACTCATAACCACCAGCCAACTCTTTCAAACTATCCTTATACTTCTCCAACTGTTTCAACAAATCTTTCTCTTTCTCCAATTTCGCCTTCTTTCTCTCTTCAATCTTTGCCAACCGTTCCTGCTCTTTATGGAAAACCTGTGCATTCTTCTGTCTCTCTAATTTTCTCTTATGAAACCCAGTCAAATACTCTCTGTACATGGAAATGTGTGTGGTTAATATCTTTTTTTGTTGAGATGAAGATGAGATGAGATGAGATGAGTCTATCTCTTTTATATACTCACTCTCTAGAACTTTTATCAAAAACAACCTCTTCAACGGCATGTTTCTTGGCTTTGTTCTGACTGTACTTCTTCCCACCAGTAAGAATCTCTCTATTACTACGCTTTCCCATTTTCTCTTTCCAAACTATATCTCTTTTTCTAATCTTTTCTTAAGAAAGTCTCTTTTGCAAAACTTTCTTTTTTTTTTTTTTTTAAAGCTGCTACAAAAATAACAAAATTTTAAAGGGCTTCGTAACCAAGCTCAATTTGTCTCTTTTATATTTCTCAAAATTCACCTTTTTCTAACTGTTTCTTTATCAACTCCAACCTCTCTTCAGCAAGTTTGATAACTTCTTTCAATTCTTGATCACCATGAGAGTTGACACTATGTGAATTGTCACGTGGACGCTGACGATCACTGTAATCAACTTCACTTCGATCATTAACCCATTCCCAAATATCAAATTCAGCTTCTTGTCTAAATTTTTGTGTTTGTAAAGCTTGATCAATTGAAGGAATAATGTAATACTCTTTCCCATCAATAGAAACTTTTGAAACGTTTTCAATTGCCAAATTTTGTCCTGTTTTTTGAGTTTGATATACCAAAATTTTGAAAATAAACCAAAAAAATATACAAACTCCAAATAAAACTCCAAATGAGTTTAATGAACTTGTACCAAATGAAGTGAAAAAATCATAAGTTGGACGATCTTTTAAAACTTCATTCATAAATTTTTGTGAATCTTGTTTGACAACAGTGGTTTTCAAAGTTTTACCTCTTTTTCTCTTCTTCTTACCACCACCGTTGGAAGATGTACCAGCATTAGCAATGATTTGTTTGAGTTCATTCAACAGTACTGTAGAGGAATCTTTTTGTCCATCAATCGTTCCTTTTTCAACCGCACCTTTAATCCAACTCTTACCTGTCCATACCACTGAAGTAACAATCAAGATCTTTGTAGAGTTATTAGATCCCCATGATAAATAAATATTAGTTTGAACGGTAAATGAATTCCCAGATGGAACATCAGGACTAGCAGTAATTTGTAAAACTTGAATATACTTGTTCAGATCAAAATGTTCAATGGTTTCAACAATATTACATCTTGTCTCTTTTGGTCCGATTGGTCCACTTAAAGGTTTTGTATAACTGTAATTTCTCCTCTTGTGAGTCTCAGTAGATCCATTAGAAGTACTGGTAAAAACTGGAATATCAGTTAAATCATAATTTTTTTGTGCAATTATAATTTGTTTCATGTAGGATGTATCATCACCAAACAATAACGAATAAACTGTTCCTAAAGGTGCATTCACGGTCTCTTCAATGATTTGGGTGTCACCAGTTTTGGCCTTGTAATCATTATCGGTAGCACCATGAGTCTTTGGTCCTATTGTTGGTAAACTCAATCCACCATTTGAATCATCATCATCATTACTGTCATTTAAATGTTTATCAGAAGAGTTTTTAGGTTGATTGGCAAATCTCAGTTCATCAACAAGAATTCCAATAGACTCTTTTTGTCCATCAATTGTACCTTTTTCAATTGCTGTTTTGATCCAACTCTTACCTGTCCAATCAACATATGTATAAACAAGAATCTTAGTAGAATTCTTCGGACCCCAAGAAAGGTAGATTATAGTGTTGACACTGAATGCATTACCAGAAGGAACATCTGGAGTTTTGGTGTTTTGGGTTATTTGAACATAATCTTTCAGATCAAAATGATCAATGGTTTCAGTAACTTCACATGATGTTTGTTTTGGTCCAACGGGCGCTCCCAATGGTTTGGTATATGAATAAGATCTTTTCTTTACGCCATCTGTTTCTTGGAATCCTGAAAGTGATGATATATCGAAATTCTTTTGTTTCTCAAGAATTTTCTTCAATAGCGTTGTATTATCACCAAACAATGATTTGAAAATCTTACCCAATGGTGCATCTATTGTTGTTTCAATGACCTTCTTTTCATTTGGATACTCAGTATGAATAGGTTCAGTGGGTTTATGACGTTGTGGACCAGGTGTGTCTCCTTCGATGGTGGCAAAATTCCCATCCTCGTCATCATCATGACCATGACCACGACCACGATGACCACCATTACCATCATTATTATTTTTATTGGTGTTATTATTATTCTTATTATTATTATCATCATCATCATCACCATCATCATCATCCCCGCCACCACCAGCATCATCATCATCATCATCATCGAGGATATCAGTATCATCATCATAACCTGAAAAATCCTCGTCGTCTTCATCTTCTTCATAAGAGCCAGAAGAGCCATCTTTTGATATATCACCCAGATCATAGTTCATTTCAAAGCCTGCAAGATTTGACGAGCCTCTAACCAATTGAGTCCAGATGTTCAAGATCAACTCGAATGTGGAATCCCTGGATAAAAATGAAGCAAATACATAACGTTGATGCAATGTTTGAATGACAATACCATTATGAAATAAACCTGCTGTTGTTTTCTTCTCAATTTGAACAATTTCATGAACCGGTATTGTGAAATTTGTAACCCAACCCAAAATATTTGATTTGAATGAGATATGACTTTCAGATAGATACAATCTACCTTGAATTAAAATTTCTTTTTGTAATGCACAACTAAAATCATCAATCAATTTCTCTGATCTTGAAACTGTTCTAAAAAGATGATGAAATTCATTGTTTCTCTTCTCACTTGCAAACGGAATGTTCTTCAATTCAATGCTATAGCCAGGTTTTACGGCAATATCTGTAGAGACAAGTGCACCTTCATTATCTTGTGACGTTGAAGCAGGTTCGATAGAATTTGAAGTTGAACTAAAACTTCTTCTATGTGTTTTTTTATAATCGGTATGTGGTATTGACAATTCTCTTCTTGGAACACCAGAAGGTGACAATGATCTTCTAGCATTGGGAATGGATGAGATAGAAACTGCAGCGGGTCTTGAAGAGGTCCCATCATGTGATATCACAGTGTCCAATTTCATATTATCAATGTTTCCAGTACTGAGATTGGCAGCAGCCATTTGATCGGAAAAGTATGAACTATTCTGTATTTGATGATCTTCGAAAGTCAACTTTGGGGAGAGACCACCTTTTGCCAAAGGTGATACAGTACCACTCCTCATGGTCTCAATAGGTGTAGCTTCACTGATATCAATTTGGGGACCTTTGGGAAGTGTTGTGTTCAAACTCAATTCATTCTTGGGAATGTTATGAGTGTTTGGTATTTCTGAGAATCCTAAATCACCCAAAGTTAATTCACCTTTTCCCATCGTACTTAAGGCAGTTTTCCGAAGTGGTTGGAAAATAACTTCTTGAGCAACAGACTTAGAACCAGACCCAATAGATCCTTGATCACTGATCTCTTGATGTAAGTCGGCAGTAGAAGGTTTTCTACCATTTGACGCCAAATTTAACATTAAAGTGTCCAAATGCTGCGTGAAATTTGAAGTTGTGTTATGATTCAATGAGAACTCAGCTTCATTGCCATTCTCACCATTGTTTGCTGGAGGATGTGATTTGATATCACTTTCATGACGAGAGGAGGTGATATTTCCAATGGAACTTGCAGCATTTTGGGCAGCATGAAGAAAACTTGAAAGAATCCCACTGTTATCCGATTTGATTGTGGATTCCGCATTCGCCATATGTTCTTCCACACTGATGGCAGGTGGAATATTCTCAGTCCTATTCTCCGTGCTATGTGTGGGAGAATCGCCCGCTGATTCGAATCCAGTATCAGTGTGGTTCAATTGGCCTCCAATGAAGGGTATCTTCACACTAACGGGTTCCATGTTGTTACCACTGGGAATAGTATATGACCTTATTGATCCATTGTCAACGGCATCATCCACTCCATCGTCATCATCACTCTCATCTTCTGTATTAACAAGACTTTTTGATTTGTTTTTCGGATTGAGGAAACTTCGGCTGGGTGATTGTCTTTGTGATCGTACAGATGTTATCTTGGTGTTGAAAACCGCCTGTGAGTTGTTGCTGTTGTTGTGAAGTTTAAACGAATGATCGTCCTCCTGAGTTCGGTCCCTGAAATCATGAAGGGATAGATTTGGTGTGGATTGGTCGATCATGGAAGTGGAATGAGATACAAAGTTCCCTGGGGTCGACTGGACAGACAAGGGCCTTGTTCTGGACTTCAGCGGTGTGCTTGCTGTAGATGAACTGGCGGCTATAGACGACTTCCTCTTCTGTTTGTCTTTTGACTTCTTCGAAGGAATCCTGAGAAACGGCATCGTGGAACGTGGCGGGAATACGTTTGGGAATGGAGAGGGAAATGAAGGGTCGGTGGGAATGATAAGCGCGTTTTAGTGAGAAATTGAGTGCGTCTGTGCGTTGTAGTGGGAATGTTGGGATACGCTTTTTTTTTTGCCCTTTTACACAAGACAGCTAAGAAAATAAAGGAAGAAAAAAATACGCATTTACTACTGTCTAATAACCAGAAACAAATTTCATTAAAACATCGTTTGGAGAAGACGACAATACGTACCCTTAACGGTCTTCAGCCCATTCGTTTTCTCTCTTGATAGCAGCTTCTTCTTCTGGAGAAAAGTCATTGACAATGTTGAAAGTACGACGAATCTCTTCTGGCGATTTACCTCTAATCATCTCAGCAACAACCTTACAACCGGCATCAAGCAAAGGTCTTATGTTCAAGTAGTTGGCAGCTAGAATGATTTCGTATAGCATCTCTTGGTCAACTTTCAAAAATTCCTTGTCCCAGTCATCAACTGGAGCAGACTTTCTCGTGTCCTCATCTTCGTCATCTGGGAAAGCAGTGTCTTTGTGATGTTCTGCCCATTCGATAACTTTTCTCAACACAGAGGCTCTGACATTTGGTAGTGGGATATCAAGAGAATCCTCATCATCGTCAACCTGTAAATCACTAATCATGTTTTTAATCAACACGGATCTTTCAGCGACTTTTTGTTCAACTTGAAACTTCTCATCATCAGAGGACGTAAGAGTAATTTCACCGGACATTGTTATTGTTGTTTGATTCTTTATATCTTTGTTAGTATCAGATCTGAATTGAGAAAATACAAAAAAGCAAAAGTGATTGTTTCAGCTTTGATATAAAAGAAGTTGTTTATGTGCTCAAAATCCCTTGTTGTATAGTGCTCAGAAAAAACACAGTGGAGCCATGCAAGCTCTTCAAAAAAAAAAAGCGCTACTCTTCAAGGAGCTCAGAACCAAATATATCACAGTGATCCTCCAACGAGGACAAATCGACTTACATTGCGGTACAGAAAAGTAATGTGCTTCAGATAATTTTGTGTTTTTGTATAACTTTGGCTAAACTTTTTCTCGCTCTCAGAAAGTCGCCTCCACAAAAAAAAGATCGCGAAGCGTCCAAAACATCTTCGCGACTTACACTATAGGCATTGTTTTATTGAGTGGTTTTCGATGTATTAATGATCTATACGTCGAAGTTTGAGTAGACGGAAGCACTTAGCTCGTCCAGCTCTGGTACCTTATCCATGTTGTTGATGTAGTCGTTTCCAATGGACGAAGGTGAATTTTTGAAATCATTGGCAGCCTTTGTGGTGCTGGCCAGAAGCACGGCAAGCTTAACTCTAAGTTCATTTGGACTTGTCTCTTCAGCGGCAAATTTGGAAGACAAAGATAGAGCAATGTAGTTCAAAAATGTTGAAATTCCAATATTAACTTCAGATGATAGCACAATCAAACTTGATGATGAATTTATGTAGTTGAAAGTTTCGTCTAACAAAATACGTAGGTTATCTCCAGATGAAGCTGAAGAATCAGAATTTAAATTAGCAAGTGAATCATCATCAAGGGTCTGCTGGATGACAAAATTCTCTAAATTTGAAGGTGGAAGTAGCACTGAAGTTAAAAATCCATCATCGGCACTCTCAATAGATTGTTGCGTTTTGCTCAACAAATTGGCAAAGTCGTCCAGCGACAGTTCAGCTCTTGGATTGACATCTTTGAAAACTTCATCGACTGCCGTTTGTACACGGTCTTTAATGTTCAACCATCCACGGTTCAGCAACCACCAACTGAAGGATAGGTAAGCTTGCTCATTGACATAATTCTCTTGTTCTCTGGCAGTCTTGTCAATCAAAGATATCTTCTGGGTGAAGTCATGCTTAGAAGCAGCTAATTTCAGAGCATCGTCAAGGTATTCTCTTCTTGCTAAAATATTCAGCTGTAATCTTGTAAATAAAATAAGCAACGCATTGGCGTAGATCAAAGTCAACAATCTCGTCAAACTAGCACTTTTCAAATCTGACCATAACTCATTCTTAGACTTTCTTACTTCTTGTTCTTGGTCCGCCTGAATGACATTTTCCGTAGTGGTACTTGAAACATCATCACCATTTAAACTGGCGCCCAAATTAACCCCACCTTTCTTCTCTAATCTTCTTGCTTGCAATGATTGCGTGATGCTTTCAACTGGTAGACTTTCCAATATCGGCGTACTCAATACTGGAACAAGTGCGTATATGGTATAGAGTGCATCTTTCTGTGTCTGCTCAAATCTCCGACGAATCTGTTCCCTTGAGAATCTTTCTTCGGTGAGTTTTGTTTGGTATTCAATAAACTTCTTACGAAGGTATCCAACAGAGAAATATAGCAATGCAATTACACTTGTTCCAACAAAAACAGACTTTCTGTTGCGTTTGAAGTATCTTTTCAGCGTAGTTAGCATCTTTATTTATGAGTTGAGGTTTATAAATATGGGGTGTTGGGGAAAATCGTTTGCTTTGAGGGTTGAAGGGGTGGACTTATAACTTAAATTATTAGCAAGTTGTTTGATTTGGATGTGATTTACTGAAGTTTGCGAATGATCGATACTTTTCCAAACAAAACAATGCTTAGTGCTGTATCAAACAACAAACCTCGAATCTCGTTTGCGCTTTTGTTTGCAGTTTTGTTGAGCGTTTTTTTTTTTGGTGATAAAGTTCAAATGATTTCCATATCGAACTATTTCGCGGAATTTGCGCACAGGGCTTCACAACCAGGAATCCACCCGAGCTACAGTGCCAAATTCAGTTCATTTAAAGTCTATTTTTTAGTTGAGGAGTTGAAATCATGACTAATTGGCAGTCTCATCACTCTGCGATTAGTTCCTGAATGTATCCTAAAACGTCTATACCGCTAAGTAGAGCCAATAGAACGGGATTTGCGTAGAACGCCTGTAGATTTCCTTCTTTGTAATTGTTCGTTATGTACTTATCACCTTTGTTGCATTGTATCATTCTTGAAATTTGGCAATAGCCTATTGGAAAATTCGAACTATTCAACTGCTCAATGCCTTTCTTAGTCATTAGTGATGGAGCACAAAACAAAACAATACTTCTAATTTTCTCCTCTTCCCTTGAAAATGCATTATGATAAATACCTGATAATTCCCTGATCTCCTTTGGTGTAATCTTTCTCGAATAGTTCTTGCATTGCACCAATACATTAACTTTGGGCAGTTGTTGTGATAAAATAGGGTACACCAAAGCACCCTGGACTATAATTGATTGTGGAAGTAGTTCTATTGGACCTGATGGATGTGATTTTTGGACCCGTGTGACGTCCCAAGTTCCCAATGCATCGATCCCTTTGTCATCGGCACCCCCAACATGCCTCAAGTCGTTCGATCCAAGTACATCTTTTAGAACTTCGATTGATGTAAGCTCATACGTGGTACCATTGAATACTGTGCTTCCTGTATCGAGGCTTTTACCTTTGGCGTAAGACAAATAAGATGAAACATCTTGGAAATCGGGAAGCGTGGATTTAAATCTATTGCTTCTGGGCAGTAAGCTACGCAAACTTCTCGGCAGAGTAGAGTGCAACATAGACATAGGTTATACGTGGGATTCAGATATTTCAATGGCACTACCACTGAAATATAGTTAGATCTCGATCAGTGGGTATGACACGAGAGTCAAAATATTTTCGCGTCGCGCAGAAGCTTTTCGATCGAGAATTACATATCACTCTCTTGAAGCTCTGATTATATCGATCTTCTGAGTAAAGTCGACGTAACAATGAGCTCAGTTCCAAACGCCAAATCTGTGTCACCACAAGACTCATTTCAAGACGCATCCGATGCAGTTGAGTCCATAGACTCTCCAGGAAGAGCCATTCCAAACGAAGCACCACTCTCCACTCCAAACAAAAGCACAGACAACAATAGATCTCAAGAACTGGTATCGGCTGCAAATTCAAATGACGTTGACAACACTGCAAGCATAACTACGATATTTGATGTTGCTACAGAAATTGAGACCATGTTACAGAACATTGTAAGTGATACTATTTTCAACTACTTTCTAAAGGCGTTGTAGCTAACTATATAACAGAGCCAGGAAATAGATAAGAGTGATGATCTTCTACAACAGAAAAGTATGTTAATAGCTTAATACGTCTAGTCAAGAATGTAACACTAACTTTGAATAGTCAAATCCATTGATAACAAGCTGAACAAGATAGAAGAGAGCGCTAGAAGTAGGTAAGGTTTAATGAATAGAATGATAATGAGACTATTTAAATGCCACTGTAGCTGTTGGCTGAGTGAAATCTGCGTGGTTTTGGTTTTTTTGGACAACATGATTAGAAACCCAAAGAATATTGATTTGACAAACTGAATGTGGACTCAAACTAGCCACAATCCAAGGTTTGTTGTCACTTCTATTGTGTACAATATTGAAGATCCCAATTTTTCGCGGGTATGGTTTTCACGCTAAAATTCAAAGAGTATCTTCAGTAGCACATTATCTGCAAACTCTACTCAACTCGACGACAAAAATATGGCAAAACTGAAGAAGTCGAAGAACCAGCTCCGTCGAGAGAAGGCTAAGCTTAAGAAACAAGCTGCTCAAGCTGAAACCGGGGATAGTAACACCACGTTTGTCACCGATCCAATAGATACTAGCACAGCAGACATCGTCAATACACCGACCAAGGAGAAGACAGATTCTCTTGGTACAGACAGTGAGATTCCAGACCAAACAAAGGTAGCGTCTGGAGAACACTTGGGGACTGAGCCTTTTAACACTGAGCAGCTTGCACAATTCAAAAAAGTCTTTGATAGATTCCAAACAAATGTCAATGTTGAGCCAGAGGCCGAGTTCGAGACCAAAGGTGCCATCATGGAAGAATCAGACCAAGAGATTGCACCTGGTGATGTTTCTGATGATGGCGACAATAGAAATAATAATAGTCAGCCTCAGATTAGCAAAAAAAAATTAAGGAAAGAGAAGAAGATTACAATATCGGAGTTGAAAACCTTCACCAAACGTCCAGAATTGGTGAGTTCATATGATGTTGATGCGAGAGATCCTAAACTTGTTGTCACACTTAAATCACAAAAGAATTATGTTCCTGTTCCAACCCATTGGGAACTGAAGAAGGAATATTTGACAGGAAGAAGAGGCTACGAGAAAAAACCTTTCACTCTCCCAGCATATATCAGTGGAACAGGTATCACTGATATGAGAGACACCACTAAGCAAGACGAAAAGTCGTTGAAGCAGATATCTAGGGAAAAAGTTCAACCAAAGATGAATAGATTGGATATGGACTATCAACGATTGCATGACGCTTTTTTCAAATTTCAAACAAAACCAAAGCTGTACAGATATGGTGAACTTTACTTCGAAGGTAAAGAATTACATGATGAAATTGATCGCACTAAATACAAACCATGCATAATATCGGATGCGTTGAGAAACGCATTGGGTATACCCAAGTCCATCACACCTTCTTGGATTTTAAAAATGCAGACAGTAGGGCCACCTCCAAGCTATCCTGGGTTGAAAATATCAGATTACATAGATGGTGCTCTGGAAAACACTTCTGTTACTACTGTTGGTGATAAAGTTGAAGAACCATTTGGAAAGCTTCTTGTATACGAATCGTCAAGTGAGGAAGAGGAAAATGAGGAAGAAGAGAACGAAGCAGAGTCTGAAGATGAAGAGGACCAACCTGCCGTCTTAGATGTGGAAGAAATCATCAAATATGAACAGCCAGAAGAACAGCCTTCATATCAGAACGACGTTGATGCCAGTGATGAAGAAGACGTCCCATTGGCTGAATTCAACGTGAAAGAAGAGAAGAAAGTCGATATTGAGCCTGGAAAATTATATCAATTGTTGAAAGAGAAAGTTTCAGATGATAAACGCGGCTTTGATCTTCCATCTCCTACCAATAAGAGAAAATCAGAGAATGTTCAAGAGACGGCAAAGAGGGTAAAGAAATATAATGGCGATGAGGACGATAATAAGGATGATGATGATGATGATGATGAAGGAGGAAAGTTCAAGTTTTGAAGATTACACAACACACATTCATTGCTCACTCTGCTTTGTATATATTTAAGGCTTTCAAACTGTACAAATGGTATATTCATTGGGTGGAAACAACCTCTACTGTGACTAATTGCATGTATTTCGAACCGAATATGAGCCATTGAACTCTAATATAGTAAAGTTATTGAAATCTATACCAATTGGCCATCCACTATACAGGACACACAAACTATATCCCAGCATTTCAACGAGAGACCAAAGGAGATGCGAAAGGATATCTGTTTGAGATATAGTTGTGTCTATACTCCACGAATGAACTGCAGTTTAATAAGCCGTGAGCTCAAAGAGGTGCCTCGAGAATACGAATGTGTAAGCTGGGCAATAGGGACTTAAACCATATATCCGGAGATTTAGGCGGGCACGTGACATTTTCAGGAATAAGTCTATCTCTATTGGTAACTTGTACTCAAACCTCTTTTACTGATACAGCTACGCAAGTTTACTATGTATATCAAATTAATATCTAACCTAACTAGATTCAAGGTGATTTTAGGATTTTGCGTAAAATTAAAATAGAAGTTGTTTTTTCAAAAGTCTGCTATTAACTAAATTTAAATCTCAATTTCTTTCAATAGTTGAATATTTTGATCATGAAAATAATATAGAAGTTGAGAGCACGATGCCAAACATTCTTGTTTGAAAAAGATCCAAGCTTCTAGAGGACTAAAAAATGCATAAAACGTATGATGAACTTTTATCAAACTGACCAGATTAATTTCAAATGTTAAGTCCTCTTAGTGTGGGTCTCAGTTCCGCAAACATCCATACATTTCATGAGATTAAAATCCTAGATCGCACTCTCCGAACTAACTTTGTTGATTCTCAAGGACTAACGACAGACAGATCAATCGATCTTAGCCTAAGGTGCTATAGGTAAAAATAGTATATACTTGAACTCATAACAATATTATTGTGATTTTATATTAACCTTGGGCCCGAAGTTCAACCCAAGGTTCATGTCGCGATTCTTGGACCAATATGTTTGAGAAAAAAAAATTATTTGGCGCATAGAACTTATATTTTCTACCAATCCATTCTAAAATCCAACAGTTCCTCAAAATATGGGAAAAAGAACATATGCTGACGCTTCAGATGATGCGGGCTCCAGGGCACACCAGCGCAAGAAGCTGAAAAATGACCCAGACTTGTCTAGAGAGATAAGGGAATCCGCAGAATCATTGAAGAGTACATCACTTACCAAACCAAAACAGCTCGGTTTATCAGATACTCTACTGATAGAGCATGCAGTCAACAATCTTCAAATTGCTATCAAGGATATATTAGATCACTCACCTGATGCTGAGAATTTGAAAGAACTACAACATCAGAACATCGATTCTGCTGAGGTTCTTTTAGCACTGAAGAGATCCAAATTAGTGTTAGCGTCACAACTTAAGACACTCCACCACGCTGGTAAGTTAAAACTACTTGATGATATAGTGAATTTTGAAGAAAACCATGTGCTATCCATTGATGATGTCAAGTTAAAACTGGATGATGAATCTATCAAGAAGGCGAAGAAAGATCAAGAAAATAAGAACAATAAGGACAAATATCCACCACTTCCACCTATTAAAAACATGTCCATCCGTGCACAGGTTTTCTTGCACAAGTCATTGGTGAAGGACAAGCTGTATTTATCTAAGAAAGAGATTATCCATGCCCATAATGAAAGACTAGAGTTTATTGGTGATTCTGTTCTCAACAACATTATGACTCTCATAGCTTACAACAAATTTCCAAATGCCAATGAAGGTGAACTTTCTCAACTGAGAACAAGATTAATCAACAATAAGACACTTCTGAAATGGTCACGTCATTATGGTCTTGACAAACAGCTGAAGCAGAACATAAATGAAAATGTTAATGATGGTCACTTGAAAATATATGCTGATGTCTTTGAGGCCTACATTGGTGGTTTAATCACTGAAAGCTCAGACAATTACCCAGTTGTTTATAACTGGCTACAGGCTCTTGCTGAGACCGTTTTGAACGAAAAAGGTGACTCCATCATTGAAAGAGTTTATAAGAATCCAGATGCTATCAATATCAATGCAAAAGTTGAGTTGTACTCGCTGATTGGATATGCTGCCCTTGGTCTGCATTACAAAACTGTTGAGAGCATACAAGATAAGGACATTACAAGGTTCACTGTTGAAGCAAGAACTAAAAATGGTGAAGTACTGGGTGTTGGTACCGGTAAAAACACCAAAGAAGCTGGTACAAACGCAGCTATGAACGCTCTGGAGAACAAAGAGATCATTGAGAAGTATTCTAAACTGCGTGCTGCAGTTCCAAGAAACTTTTCTAGTAAACCGGTTGGCTTCGACCCAAACAAAGATGAAGACTTTAGTAAAAGCTCCCCATCTTCCGATGCAAGCGCTAAAACCTCAGCCGTCAGTCAACTAAGGGAGAAATTCTTAAGCGCGGGTCCATATGCTCATCATCCACCCAAAGAAAAACATAGAAAGAGGTACGACAACGACAGGTTTTAATACATATAAAATGGATCAAGTACGCGCTGTTTTGTAGACCGAGTTCGTGGGCTCGCGAATTTAATTAATAGCTGAAGCACCCTCCATCTACCAATTTCTTTAACTCAGTTCTACAATAGCCGCCCAATAGAATGAGTGAAGTCCAGAGCGATTGGACATTTGGACGCCTCTTCCAACTGAAAAAGGATGTTCACGATCTACAAAACGCCATTGAAAACATAGTGCAGTTTGGTTACACAAAGCTTGAAATCGAAGATTTGTTAGCTTCTTCAGATGCCCCCAGTGAGTTGAAGGAGCTCGCTGACCATCCATTGGTGAGAGTAGGTTCTGAGTTGAGATCAAACGTGAGTGCATTGAAGAGTTTGCTGCTGGTTTCCAAGGTCACACTTCCTAAATCTGTGAGAGATGAGATCGATGAAGAACTGTCCGAAATCAACAATACCTCCAAGCTGATTGATTTCAACAAGCTCACTAAAATTCCAACTACCGAAACAAGCTACCCACCTGAGCTCCCCAAGATTTGTGATGAAGGGATACTCCTTGTTATATTTACGGACAGGAGTGCTCTCAAAAATCCAAAGTTTGAAATTACAGAAAGTAATGAGAGACTTCAATTTTTAGGTGAGTCTGTCCTTGGTGACATTGTAGGAAGAGAAATCTACAAGAAATTCAAACAGTTGGAAAGGAATAAAATGCAATCCCTCAAGAAAGATTTGCTATCATCAGACCAGGCGATTAAGTGGGCTACTGATTATGGTTTGGCTGAATATTCAATCAACGACTTGAAAATTCCAGAAGGTCAACCTCATATTATTCATGGCGAACTGTTCAAGGCTTACGTTGGAGGTTTATACGTTGACTCAGATTACTCTTTAGAAAAGGTTGGTCCTTGGTTACAGTCTCTAATTGGAAACTCTTTGTCAAAAGTTACAGAGTCAGATTTTGATGTCAAACATGCTACTAAAAGTGTCAGTGATGAATTATATCCTCAAATCAATGGGGCTACTAATGCAGCACCGTGCAAACCAATCAGTGCAGTCGGATCAACATCACTTGGAGATCATGCATCACCAACGTCTGATGTTCAACAAAAACAACAAGAACAACAACAACATGTATACCCATACCCATACATTGCTCCATATCACACCGCTTACCAAACCCAATTTAAAGTCGAACCAGGGACACAAGCCTCCTCAAAAACACCTCCTGTGGGCCTATCACTTGAGGTGAAGTTTGCAAAAGATGCACTTTATAAGAAAGTTTGTCAAACGTTTGTTCCAGAGTACATCACGTTACCAAAATCTGATTTACCAGGGGCTCCCACATTTCGATGTGGTTGTGTAATTAATGGAGAACTATTGGGTGTTGGAGAAGCAGATAATTTGAAAACTGCAGGTTCAGTTGCAGCTTACAATGCATCCACTCTCAACCCTGTTGCTATAGAACAATATTCGAGATTGGCAACGGATGTTAAAGCGAAGAGACTTCCATATCCTCCAAGGTTTCCTATTCCATTGAACGAACAATTGAAGAGATTTTCTCTAAATGGTGTTGGTCCTCTGCAATATTGAGATAAAATCGAATTAGTGCGCCATATAAATTAATTTAATTTATAAAGTTATACCTTGATTCGTTATTACTAGATTTCAAATTATTTAGAGATGAAATATATTCACTTCTTATCGTCAGCATTGATAGAGACTTGTTCCAAAGATTCGTTACCACTATCAAAGCCAGACTTTGAATCATCAGAATCATCACCAAATGTACCAGACCAACCTTTTTCTCTCAGAAAAGTTTCAAATTTGACGTCTTCTATCATTAAATCTTCTTCTTGAAACTCAGGAATGGTGAAATAGGCCAAAATAACACCAGTTGCTCCCAAAATGGCAGCAATGATAAATGTCCAACGTTCACCCAAGTTATCCCTAATAGAAGTGAAACACTGAGTTCCCACAGCAGCACCGGTCTTACCAAGACAAGCACTCAAACCATACAAGGTACCTCTGACAGGAGTTGCATAACATTCAGATGAAGTCAACCCCATGTTATTACCAGGACCGAAATTACCAAAAGAGTTGAAGACACCGTAAAAAATGATAAACAATGGAACAATATTCTTCAATTGTGGATAAGCACATCCGATAATGAGACCAATGACCAGATAGCCACTGTATCCAATCATCAAACAATTTCTTCTTCCCAATTTGTCCACAAGAGCAGCACCAATAAAGACACCAGGTAAGGAGATTATACCTAAAAGTAGAGTCCATTCGGCAACTTTTGTTAAATCTTTAGTATCTTTTAACACAGATGATATGATTGTTGATGAAAAGATACCATTTGGAAAAGTGACGAAATCATAAATGAACCAACAACCACAAGTTCCCAATAATCTTCTCCAATAATAACGGAACACCAATTTGTAAGGAACATTTTGTTTGATTGCTGATTTCTTGTACAAAATTGAAGTCGCCATTTTAAATCTGAAATAAAAGATAGAAATTGGCCAAATGATACCTAGACCAAAACAAACTCTCCAAACTGTATTCAAATGTCCACCATGAGTAGCACTTATCACAATCAGGAAGATGATAATTGCAAAAGGACCACCTAATGAAAGAGGGAGATTTGTAACCATGATGAAAACACCACCTCTTTTCTTTGTAGCTTCATTAGCAGATTCAGATGAAGCAGCTGAACAACAGGAGTATTCACCACCAACACCAAGACCAATAAGTCCCCTACACACAATGATCATCCAGAACATACCATTGACAGTAGTACCATGTGCAGCACAAGTGAGAATTGAACCCAAAATGATCATAACGGTGGTGAACACAATAGCCCATTTCCTACCGTAGTAATCACAAGTCAAACCAAGGCCGACTTGTCCCAAGATTTCACCAACCAGTAAAGAATTGGAAACACGAGTTTTCATAACAGAGTTATATTCAACTGGATATAGTTTAGTGAAGACAGAATTGGTCATTGTCATCAAATTGTTTTGATAACCATCTGAGATCAATGCAACACCACAACAGACGATAGTAAGAATATCCGATAGAGACTTTTTCTTCAGGTATCTATTTCTTCTTTGCTCTTCATCATATGCAATATCTTGCGATGGAGTCTGATAATTCACCGATTCACTGGCAGCATTAGTTGATTGTGAAGTTATGATAAGATCAGAATTCATATTGTCAATTGACGGTTTGCTGATCAAACTTGCGAAAGCTTTGGGCTGGACATGATATCAGGCAGCAAGAGCTGTATTTATACGACACAATCGATCCATTATTTACCGACACTTGAACATGCTCTCGTGTATGATAAGCCAACTTTCCCAATCCGTTAAAGAACTTTGGGCGCATATTGGATCAACGTGCTCTAAACTTCACGAATTAGAGTGGAAAGTTTTTGTACAATATGCACGCAGTTTAAAATACGAACTGAGATAACTGATCAAAACACGTGTGCGGTGGACTAATAAAAGCAAATCAGCAAGTAGCACAGAAAATAGAAAGAAGCATTAATTTCAATTGTGTTTTGTTGATTGATTGATTGGTGAATGATTATACCGCCAAGCTGACAGTTTCAACTTTGCTTGGCCATACGGAATGTATTGTGTGCGAGTGAGATATTTCCACTGGTTTGCTAGCGATGGCAGCGTGGTGAATGAACATTCTGGGCTCAGTACACCCGTGTGATTTCGTGAATCTCCCGATACCCATGTGGCGCTCTGCAAAGGATGTTAGTTACTTAGTTCGTTAGTTAGTTAGTTAGCCGATTTGTGACGATTCTTAACGCTCATGAGTTGTTTTCTTTTTACAGCGAGTTGAATTACTGTCTTAGTATGCCAGAAAAAATATAGGTCTTTGATCTATTTGGCTACTTCTCGTGCATTAACGATCATCTCGTAAAGTAGCGTTTAGCACATTAGAATCATGATCCGATCAACGTTTGCAAAAAACTGGTTGTTGAGTGTGTAGTCTTAAAAATACGAATCATCTCTTGTCCAATAGCAAATGGTAACTCCTGAGTATCTCTTGAATTCGTGACAGGTTTCCAATCATTCTGAGGAACTTTCAAATGCTTCAGTCTGTTGTTCATTATATCCTTGACAAAAATCCACTGAACGTTGAATTTGCCTTTCCATCTTGATTTTTCTATCCAAATATCACTCTCATTTGAAACTTCAGAACCGACAGGATTTTCCATCACTTCAGAAGTCATCTCAGCAACTCCACAGAATTTTCCAGAACCATTAACTGAAAAAAAGATGAATAGACGTTCGTTATTTTTCTTGGATTTGAATGCCTTATTCAATCTTTTGTTTCCTAGATCTGTAGAGGACCAAATCTTATGGAGGAAAGAAGCCTTGATGTCAGCCTCGTTGAACGATTTGATGACAAAGAATTTGGAGCCCATTGGAACATGGGGTGATTGAGGGGATAACACCAAATGACTATCAACTGATTCGTTCCCATCTTCTTCCTTCTTCACTGGAGATTGTGTATATTTACCTGAACTTCCTTGTTCTATTTGATATCTCATACCATCATAGAGCTCCAACCTTCTATAATCAACAACAGGACTCCAATTGGAATATATCAAATTGAAGTTTGAGTTCATGATCAACTTCGGCGCTGTTTTCTTCTTCTGAGTCGAACCATCGATCAATGACACCTCTCCAGTAGCAGTGACAGATCCTTCTGTGATGTTCTGTATCTCAAATACTAAATCTGGGCTGAATGGTGTTTCTGAATCACTTTCAACCTCTGAATCAGAACTGCCAAAGTCCTGAATGGAGAGTTTTGTCAAATCGATATCAGTGTCTAACAAAAGTTGGGACATGTCTTTGAAAAGATAACCAAAATTGTTGTTGACGATGATCATGGAAAAGAGATTATAGGGGGGGGGGGGGGGAAAAAAAAGATAAAAGATTGGTTTTATAGGTGATATCAGAAATAATAAAGTTG
>JAJLXG010000001.1:121439-156375 GCA_030571235.1 Wickerhamomyces sp. yHMH26 | reverse complement strand
CTAGGAAGAACAGAGCACTTTAGAGCGGCTAAGTCAGAAGCAAAGATTTCCAAGTAGCAAAGTTAACCATACAGTCTTTAATTCGAAACACGAAGAGTTTGAAGAACATCACAAGATTAAAGCTGTGAAGAATAACATTGAAACATAATGGATCCTGAAGCGGACGCTTGGTCTTTCTCCGATCCGTCGTTGGCAAGCTTAGAGGTTGATGAGAATATTGACGCTAATCCAACGATAACGACTACAGGAAAAACTTTAGTACTGGATACAACAGATGCTGGAAGCATAGTGAGTTCACGCCTGGAGTCGCCTATCGATTTTGACAGCCCGTTTCTCGGAAACAACGGTCATCTGCCTCTTGTTAGTTCGCCTCCTAAAGCAATCACCATTCCTGTTCCAGCTTTGATTCCAGGAAGAAGAGCTTCGGCAAATTCATCACAGCAGAGCCTTATCAAATCGACTATTGCTAATCCATTAATAACGAAGCATGATGTGGAGTCATCCCATGTTTCTAATGGAACTGCGTCCACTGTCAATGAAAGTGTTTCAGATCTTGCACAATCACAAGGTCTATCTACTCCAACCCAGGTCACATATTCGGCCAGTGGAAGTTTCTTCAACAACATGTTTACAAGTGCTGCTTCAAGTTTACAATCTTTTAACAGACAGGAACAGAAGACACCGCAATCAACAGCTTCTAGTGGTCATGATACGATAGCTGAAGATTCTCCAAGTATGCTGAGTTATAGAAGAGATAAGTCAGCAAAGAGAAGAAACGCTAGTTTGAGTTCTGCAGAGATTACTCCACTTTCACCGTTAGCTGAAGATAAGAAACCATTATCCTCCAACTCGTTTGACCTTGAAAGTCAGACATTTGACACAAATCTCTATGTTGATGAGAAGTTTAGAACTACAGACCACAGATATGCAACTATCACGAGAAACGAAGAATTTCATAAGCTGTTCAAATCTGTCCCTCGTAATGAAAGATTGTTGGATGATTTCAGCTGTGCACTGAGTCGAGAAATCTTACTTCAAGGTAGGCTTTACATTAGTGAGTACAACATATGTTTCAACTCAAACCTGCTGGTATGGGTTACCAATTTAGTGATTCCATTCAACGAGATTGAAAGTTGCGAGAAATCAGCAACAGCAGGTCTGTTCAATAACGGTATAACGATAAATTTGAAGAACAATGCAGGTAAACACAGTTTTGCAAGTTTTTTGTCTAGAGATGCTACGCTCATAACACTTGAGGAGATCCTGACAGCTGCTAAAACTCATGATGCCGACATTCCTGGACCAACCAAGACATTTTTGGACATTCAAGGTGCTCCTTTCATTTCCAAGGACATTTCACTCGGAGACGATGATGACGAACCAAGGTATGATCATGAAATGAGTTCTGCCATGATGTCTATTGATGGTGATACTCCAAGAGCATCAAGAGAAAGAAGATATACAAGTCAATCATTCATCAGTGAGAGTGATGAACAAGATGATGACGAAGCTGGGACTGCAGATGAATATTCATCTGCATCTACAAATGACGTTAAAAGTGAGATCAAGATTTTAGAACAACAGGTTTATAAATTGAACGAGGATTCTATTTACAAGTACGATGGTCCCTTAGCTCACATAGAAACAAAATCTGATTACGATCCAGTGGCCAATAAGGAAATAATATTGGCAAGAGAAACCTATAACTGTCCTCCTGGTGTTCTTTATGAATTTCTGTTTGGTAAAGTTACAGACTTAACTAGAGAACTTTTGGAATCACAGGATGGATCAGAATTCACAGAATTTACGGAATACAGCAAGAACAAAGATGGTTATGATGAAAGGTCATACGAATACAGAAAAGGTTTGAACTATTCTGTTGGTCCCAAATCAACGAGATGTCTGGTGAAGGAAACTATCGAACATCTTGACTCTAGTGGGTACATCAACATCGTGAACACCACACAGACACCAGATGTTCCATCAGGAGGTTCTTTCACAGTGAAAACGAGATATATCATAACATGGACCTCTGCAAATACTGCAGACCTTATTGTTTCGTTTTGGGTGGCTTGGACATCATCAAGTTGGATGAAGGCCGTTATTGAAAAGAGCTGTAAAAGTGGTCAAGAAACTGCAACTAAAGCGCTTGTCGATTTATTAAAGAAATATGTTGGTGCAAACGTTCATCAAACCGTGGAAAGTGTTCGTGGTATTGGTGCTGAGACTATTGTTGTGACAAAGCCAATAGAAGCTAAATCTGTGAGTTCAATCAAGACCCAAGAGCTCCTGAACACAAAGACCACGATTAAGCCTAATGAGAGCCCCGTGTTTGGCTTTTCGATATTTAATGTTAGTGTATTGGCTCTACTAGTCGCAATTCTAGGATTCCAACTATTGATTTTCAACAGTTTGAATGGTGGTAACGTTTACAATCAGAGAACATCCAGCTTCATTGGCGGAATCAATGCAAAAACTGAAGATTTGATTTTCAAAGGCGAAGAAGTATTACTGTGGAATTGGGTGAACGATAGGGCCGGTAAAATTAACGGAACTAAGGATTCAAAGACAAGTCAGATCAAGGATGATATCGATCAACTAATAAGTAAATGGGTGAATGATGATTTGGACTCTAAAGATGGAAGACTTTTGATCAAAGAGTTTGAAACAAAACTGAATGATTATATTGGGCGAGATGATGAGAATGATGACAATAGGAGGAAATTGAAATCTGAAGAGCTTATAAACTCTATAAAAGCTCTTATTTGAAGTGCTAGTAGTTTTATTTTTGTGTATAGTATTGAGAATGACACGATTGGACGGTTTAATGATCACACAATGACCTAACTAAATGGTATCTTAACACTCTTTACAGAAATACAGAGATAATAAAAAATTGTTGGTTTCATCTTTCGCTTATTTATTCAGGTTCTTGAAGTGTTCTCGGAGAAGTAGAAAAACAACAAATGAGAACTCAGTTCAGAAAACTCGTAAACTGAAGGCACTATTGACAATCTTCCAAAGTGAAGTAATGGTAATGTGGGCACCGAACTTCACAGGCTATCTGATATACATCTGTGAGAGCCCAAACCTCTGCTACCGATCTCTACTTAATTCTATTTCTAGTCATTTTGAATCATAAACATGAAACAAATACGAAACAAAACTTCAACTTTGATCAAAGCTTACACAAAAAGTGCTATAAATCATTGGAAATGATCTGAAACTTTAGTGTTAGTTCTCTGCTGATGGAAATTCGCCTTTTTGCTACGGCAAACCACGCAAATCAACAAACCTTGAGCAACATATTATCATGGTATTTTCAGATTCTTCATCGCAGTACTCTACAGTGCCGTCTACCAAATCCTTTTATTTGGAAGATTACAAACACGAACTCCAGCCACCAGGTCCATCGTACAATCTGAGAGTTTCAAACCCATATGCGAAATCCTTATGGTACAATACACACGGTGAAAGTGGCAAGAGCACTATTGGGTTGATCCATGAACGAGTCTCGCAACAGTCAAAGAGAACACATACCGAGGTCCCGCAGTTCATGAATCCACCGCTCGATAGTCTTGACGTACAGCAACAAGTGAATAAGAGAGTGGACTCCCCCATTAAAAATGATCGATTCCTCGCTGGATTTGATGATTTAGAATGTCCCAGCCCAAAATATGCCGGTGTTATTTCTAACCTGGAGGATACTCCTTATAGAAGAGTTTTCAAAGAGTTGGTAGAAACCGAGTTAAAATATGCATCTGATTTGAAACTGGTTCAGTCAGTTTATCGTGTGATTTTGGGCACGAAGAAGAACAAACATATAATAAGTCAAGAACAAGAGGCAAAATTGTTCAGCAAAGTTGAAACCATCGTTGAACTGAGTGAATTATTGATCAAAGATCTCACCAAAGTTGCGAAGCATCAATTCAGTGGGAAACTGGAATTGGATCTCATTGAACATTTCAGTTTCTGTAATGTTGAGAAAATAGACATTGGTGATATTTTGAATAACCACTTTAACCGAATCAAATCAGTTTACGCATCTTACGCTTCAAATCGTAAGACACAGTTGGAAACGTTAAAGAAGTTGAAAAAAATTGCAAGTCCTAAATTCATGAAATGGTTAGAAGATTGTTCATATTTATCGAGGTCAAGGTCTGACTGTTGGGATCTTGAATCGTTATTGATCAAGCCTGTACAGAGAATAACCAAATACACTTTGTTGATTGATGCTTTGATCACTAATATCAATGATGACATCTCTGTGGAGAATGTTGAACATTTGTACGATGCTAAGCGAAACCTTGAAACTGTTTTGAAATGTATCATTACACCACCGCAACCTCTCAACGATGATTCACAATCAGTGATGTATTTAAGAATGCCACAACCCCACGCACAGTCTGAGAGCTTCTTGCAACTCGTGACCAACTTTGGAAATGGTCATGATAAGCTTTTGTTGTTCAAGAAGGAAATCAAAAAATCTTTAAAGCCTATGTTGAACTTTGTGAGGTTTCATAAAGAGTTCGCAGAGAGATGGAGAGATTTCCTTGAACTGGACGGTGACAATGAGATTGGATCTGAATCTCCTTCACAGATCCACTACATCAGTTCAATATACTCTAGCTACGTGGAACGTGTTACAATGCAAGAACAAAAAGTGAACTTACTTATGGTGGAGTTTGAAGAGAAAATAGTGAAGGCCATCGACATGACTCTTGAGCACTGTGATGCCCTAAAACTTAAAATTCATAAACATACAAGCTTCAAGAAGTCTTATGTTCATCATCTGAAATACGGTAAGAAATCATCAAATCATACAATATCCCATTCTTTGAAAGATGCCCAACAATACGTGATGATTGAGAATGAACTCAAGGATAAACTTCCAACGTTTCTCAAACAGCTTGAACTCTTGAAACACAACTTTGCTTTACTCTATTCGTCGTTGACTCTGAAATGGCTCGAGATACTTGCTGGCTCGAACCAATTGGAACAATACACAATGTTGCTATCAACAAAAGAGGTGGAGATTGGTGATAATTTTGACCTAATTGAAGTTTACTCCGTTTCCAAACAACGTACGAAAGAAGCCCTGAAATACGTTTATATCAAGAAATTTCAAACCCACTTGGGTCTGAGTCCAATCAGCGGTGATTCCAGCGGTTCCAAAGTGAGCAGCTCCAAAGTCGTGAGAAGGTTGTTTGGAGTATGATTATGTCTACAATTGCGGTTGTAAGCCCCGGCGCATTGTCTGTGGCGCATACCGAGAATAAATAGGCAAAAATTTTAATTTTTTTTTTTTTTTTTTTGAAGGAAAGCTCATCTCATATCAAAAGCAGTACAAAAGATTATAAAATTATGTCTGAGGACCAAGAATTGTACGTAGAATCATCCCATTAACGTATTTGCTTGTATTTGAATATTAACAATATCCTAGTAAGCCTGTTACAGTTGAGAAACCTATCCCAGTGACATACGATCTTGGGAATTTATCCGTATTTGATTCCAATGCTATCGTGAACGAGAAACTATCAGTGAACCATCCAGATCGTGAAGATTACATCAGAGAACTCACCAGAGACAACACACAACTTCTAATTAACCAAATACTCTCCTTACCTCTGAAAACTACAACAGATAGCGCTGGAACATCTAGTCAATCAACAAGTATAACGCTGGTACAATTACCACAACCAACTACAGAACTACCTAGAGAAAAACCTTTGCCTAAAGCCAAAGAACCTACGAAATGGGAATTGTTTGCTGCTAAGAAAGGTATTGCACCAAAAGAGAAGCAAGGTAAGATGGTTTACGATGAAGCCACAGGTGAGTGGGTTCCTAAATGGGGCTACAAAGGTAAGAACAAGGATTTGGATGACCAATGGTTGGTTGAGGTGGATGATAAAGTGAAAGGAACAGCTGATGAGTTGGTTGATCCAAGAACTTTGGCAAGAGCTGAGAGAAAGAAGCTGGTTAAGAAAAATGAGTTACAACACAAACGTAATTTGAAAGGTGTTCATAAATAATTCAAGTCCTATCAGAGGTTCACAATCGTTTGTAGATAGATGATACTCATCGCCGTGCTAATGTATATCACACAATGTCATAGGTACTGAAACAATAAAAAAATACTATTTCAGCGTTTCAGCTTTGTTTCATGATGCTTTAAACCAGTACCAGTCGCGCTTGTTACAAAAACGGTATAAGTACGAGATAAATTGCGTTTCAAATAACTACCAAAAACTCAATCCTGCTACACACTGTCAGCAACAATCTCTCTGCTAGTGAAACGAGCAAGAGCCACTCCTTTTTCCTTCAACCATTGAAAATGTTCAGACAAAGAGTAATTAAAAGAGATATGGTGGGATCTTTACGTAAGCACAGTATTAGTGAATTTCTTTTGACCACAGCTTCTTTATCTGAAGAACAAGTTAAGGCAGATCGCTTGAAGCTGAAGCCCCCTGCGTTTTCCACATCAGGTTCATATAACCTAATCTCTCGCCATTACACATATACTGCAATCATGCCGCCTTTGAGCTTGAAGATTTACCAACCCACTATCGACGTAAGTGTCCTACGTGTTCACACTCACCATAATTCATAGCAACGGAAATACTAACTTTGACTTTCTGATCAAGGCCATTTTAAGTGTCGCTGACTTAGAGAAAGTCTCGGTGAAGAAGATAAGAAAAGCAATTCAGGAGCTTTTCAGTGTGAATTTCGATGAGGAGAAGAAACCAATCAATGATTTTATAATGGAGAGATATCAAAGGTTGTTGGAGTTACAAGAAGAAAACGAAGCATTGAAACAGCAACTACTGGTAGATCAGGATGCCATTTTTGCAGCAAAACTACAAAAGGATTATAGTGCCGCCTCAGCGAGGGTAAGAAATGTGAGATCCTCAACCACGAACAGCAAAGTGACAAAGCCAAAGAGGAAACCCCGTGATCCAAACGCAGAACCAAGACAAACAGCACTAACGACGACGTTATTGAACCTTAGTGAAAAACTTGCTGATATAATAGGCTCGAATGAGAAATTATCAAGACCTCAAGTGGTGAAAAAACTGTGGGAATACATCAAGGCTAATGATCTACAAGATCCAAACGATAAGAGAAACATCATATGTGATGAGAAAATGAGTGCTGTTTTCGGTCCAAAAGTAGGTGCTTTTGGGATGAATAAAGTTCTGTCTTCACATTTGTATAAAGATGATGAGATGTAAACTAAAAGTGAATAGAAATTATGAACAAATCTTGTGTGTAGCACAGAGTATTTAGCTTAGACGGATATTCACGGTAATTTAAGGCGATTGAAAAAAAAAAAAAAAAACAAAAAACAACATATATATGTGGAAATATATCTGCCACACCCCGTGTAGGATCTAAAACGCAGTTGAAAATTTTTTCCTAAGCAGTCCGTTCTCGCTCGTTCCCAACTTGTCTTTGGAGCATCTGTCTCATTGTACTTGAACTGCACATATTTTATGAAGATTCACAAAGAGAAGAATGACCAGTAACAATAACTTTCGCATCGGCGAGCTCAACATATCACCGGTCATCTCTCCGGTTACCATCCATCTTGACAATCTCAGATCCAGCGATACATCCACCACGTTGATAGGAACCTCATCAGCATATACTCATTTCAACGCTTTACAAAAAGCACTGAACTTCGAGAATCAGAACTCAACAACTTTAAAGAAACTGAACAGTTTCAGTGAACATGCCACCGATCATACAAATGAAGAGGAAGAAGAAGATCCTAATGATTTTCCAGATGGTGGTATTCAAGCATGGCTAGTGGTTCTTGGTTCATTTCTTGGATTGATTCCCGTGTTTGGATTGTTAAATTCGATAGGTTCATTACAGACATACATCTCATCGAATCAACTAAGTGGAACTTCAGGTTCTGTAACTGGTTGGATCTTCTCGATATACTTGGCTATCGCAACGTCTGGATCTGTGTTTAGTGGAACTTTGTTTGACAGATTGGGTAGAAAGTTACCAATGTGGTTAGGAACAGCGTTGTTTTCAATAGGACTTTTTACTACTGCTGAATGCACTGAAGTGTATCAATTCATTCTTACTTTTGGTGTTTGCGTCGGTTTAGGAACAGCATTGAATATGACTCCTTTGATTGGATGTGTTTCACACTTTTTTCATGAGAAGCGTGCATTGGCCACAGGGATCGCTACAATTGGAGGAAGCGTTGGAGGAATATTTATGCCTATCATGCTGAGAAAGTTGTATGTCAGTGTGGGATATAAATGGGCCATCAGAATTCTGGCTTTGATATGTACTTCGTGTCTTGTTGGATCCATAGTGTTGTTGAAAGAGAGGTTGCCTAAAGATGAAGAGTATAAGAAATTACCACTGAAAAGACAACTTTTAACCTATTTCACAAGTTCGATAGATTTCAAAGCTCTTCGTGATTTCAGATTCTTGTTTTGTGTTATTGCCATAATCTTCTCAGAGATGTCCTTAACGACAGCTTTGACATATCTACCTGAATATGCTTTACATCAAGGTGTTTCTGAAGATCATTCTTATTTGATGGTCACATTGATGAACGTTGTTGGTGTATTTGGAAGATTCATCCCGAATGTTTTTGCTGATAAATATGGGAGGTACAACGTTATGATCATCACAAGTGTTGCAGCATCCATACTGTGTTTGACGATGTGGTTACCATTCGGTAAGTATCATTCTGTGCTATATTCATTTGCGATGCTATTCAGCTTCTTCACAAGCTCAATTTTCTCCTTAACTCCAGTGTGTGTGAGCCAAATCTGTAAAACACAACAGTTTGGAACGAGATTTAGCACGATGTACTTCTTTGTATCTTTTGGGAATCTGGTCAGTGTGCCTATTGCAGGTGCAATTATTGGTGACAAGAGCATTGCCAGTTTCAACCATTTTGTCATATACTGTTCATTGGTCTCTGTTCTAGGCACCGTGTGCTGGATCACATCAAGGTATTACAGTGTACATTGGAGAGTTTTTAGAAAAGTCTGAGTGAATAGACGACTAAAACCAATGGAAGTAGCAATCACGTGATTTTTGTGTCGCGAACCTGATCCATTCTGGAATTTGATCAAAACAAAAACATCACGAAACAAAGAGAAGAAGTTCACCTTTTGTTTCCTCAATTTTATCCAACTTCCCCAGTGGCAATGGCACAACGTGGTCCTTATGCGAAGTCCTTGCCAAGTGATGGAATTCCCTCCGTCCAACAGGAAAGAATTGTCAGTGGGGGATCAGTCTATACCAACGTCTCTATAGGAACAACCGTCAGTGCAGACTCGCCACACACCTCCCAAACCAGCCTTCCTGCAAGCAAAGAAGCATACGAGGCTGTGTTGAAAGTGGTGCTTATTGAGTATCAGAACGAGCCTCGTTTTAAACCCGTACCACGTCTCAAAAGTTCACCTGTTGTATCATCTGGTTCAACCAGCAAATCAACGTCACCAATACGTTCACCTGCTGTCAGTCGGCTGTCAGCACAGGAGAAATCATCAAAGAGAAGCTCATGGTTCGGCCACAGTCACCTTCGCGGTCATAGTCACAGTCATGATTCGCTCCCCAGTGACGCCATACCGAAACTGAAAAGTACATTGGTGGACATAGCAGTGGGCAAGAACAAGCAGATCAAGGACCCATTAACGCGACGCTGTTTTCTACACCTCTATAACGATCTGTTAAAGCCTGGTGTTAAGTTCGAAAACGTTGAGGAAGTTCTGGTGCTGTTCATTGGGTCTGCAACGAAAGAGATCAAGATCTATTCAGAGGTCAATGAGACCAATAGTGATGTGTTTAAACAGGCAGATGTGTTCATCTCATTGTTCTTGGGCATCCTGATGTCCTGTAAGAATTCTGAAGTTTCAATCGCGAGACTGCAAGAATCAAGAAGGAACATGAAGCCAACCTCAAGCTTATCGTTTTCAGGCCAATCACCACAGAACTCAACTATTAGCATGGCAAAAACGACACAACTTCGACCAACTTTCAGACTAAGTGAGATATCTGCTGCCAAGCTTGTTGGTGAGATTTTCGGAATAGATGAAGTGCTTCTACAACAAGACATTGTAAAATTCAAGGACACGGCAACACAAGAAAATTTAGTGTCAGATTTACGCTTTATGTCTGAAAAATTGCAGAAAAACCAGTCAACTTTCAACCCTGATGATTTTGATGATTATGATTCATATTTTGCATGGAAGAAGAAAGAATTGAAAGACCTACAAGATCTAATCTCAAAACTTAATACTTCAAATTCCAAACCAAATGCGCCATCCCATGCTGCATTCCAGATAATACCTAATGACACAAGATCTGCTCTCCTAGATCTTTTAGTGAAATCTTTACAATACGAGGATACAGACATTGCGATGATTTCCAACTCTACAAAGGAACTCATTTCCTCATGTTGCCGATATTGGAGAATCAATTCGGTATCAGAAGCGACCATCTTATTTCAAGCTGCACATTTAACGATTTTGAAATCACAAGATAATGACCTTGATACTGAAAGAACAGAATCCCTTTTCGGCATACTCTTCAGACTATTCCAGAATTCAGCTGATCCTTCCCATTGGCCCAAAATTGACAAGAAGACATGGATCACGAATCTTTCAAACACTTATATTCAAGTTATGTCTTCATTGAGAAACTATTTGACCGCTATTTATGGATTGAAAGCACCGAAATTCACTCCGATATTGAAGATACTATATGAATACATCGAGGAAGATCCGTTGTACGATATCATTGTTAGGTCTGGTTTACCACAACGATGGATCAAAAGATTAAGGAACACGGCGTTATCTACAACAGAGGTTAAATACATTGAGTTTTTAGAGGCAATACCAAGGGATAGTTCGTTAGACCTGATCCATATCAAACAGACCTCAGAGAACATCTACAAAACAATTCAAACATTGCAGAAAAAATTTCCCAAGCCTTTACTGGATGTGTTGTTGATTCCCAATGAAGCAGGATTTCTCTTGATAAAGCTCTACTCGGAAGACGTCAAGAACATGCTTGCACACATTGAGCATTACTCGTTGAAGAATCCAGACCACAAGATTGATGCTGTTGATGCGATAGAGACTTATGCCGAGTTGAAAGATCTTCGAGATATTTTTGATCAGTTGAGGCCATCCAATATTCGGTTCCCTTTTGATATTGAAGGATTTTTCTTCAAATATCTCCAGCAGTTGGTCGTGTTGAGTTCTGAAAGGATTTTGCCTGCTGTAAAACAATCATTGAAAAATGATACATTCATGCCCTTGGACCCTGAACAGGGAGTCGCGTATAGTGCTTCGGCTTTTGACACCTTCAAAATGGTCAATGAGATATTCACCATGTTTAGGAACTACGAATGGGCAAATGAGACGCATATGGCTGTGATATATACAATTCTACTCAAGGCTGTTTCCGAGAGTGTTGTTTACTATTCCGCTCATATTCGTCAGTTGATTTTGGAAGATCTGAAAGATTCTGTTGAACCTGAAAAGGCATCTGAGACAAATGGGGTCTGGTCATTCACCGAATTAAAAGCTGCAGTTGCAGGTGCTTCAGCCAAATTAACAGCACCTCCACCGTATTCCTTCAAAGCCCAGACATGCGTTGCACTGAACAACCTTTCATATCTGTTGAAACAATTGAATGAACTTGAGTCGAAACTAGATATAGAAAAGATCAAGACATTGGCATCAAAAGGTCATAAATCGTCTCATGCTAGACAGAACCATGTTTTCACCGTTCGTGTTGTTCGTGCTGAAAACATCAAACCTTCTGGGAGCGATGGATTGTCCAGCTCATATGTTGTACTGATGGATACGAGTCAAAGAAGAGAAATTGGTAAGACGAAGATCATTCCGAGAACCTTGAACCCAGTTTATGACGAAGAATTCGAATTTGAATTACAAAATGAAAGCTCAACGAAGTCTTTGACTGCCACGGTATGGAATCATGGTTCGAAATTGTTATCTCAGGATTTACTCGGTAGAACAGTGATACAACTTGACCCGAAGAAATTTAGAAGCGACGGTGTTCCTGAAGATATCAGAAGGGATCTGGATGTTCAGGGTACTTTGATCTTTGAAGTATCGTTGGAGAGCGAAAAAGATGATGCAATTTACAGCATTGGGAGAGCGAATAGAACTTTGATCAGAACTATGGAGAAGAGTTATACTTTGATTGTTGAGAAATTCTCTGTTTTCATTACTGATTCGTTCTCAAGACAGACTTTGAAGATGATTTGTGGAGGGAATGGGCTGAAAGTTCCTACTTCTGAAGAGACCAAGGACGCAATTTTACCATTATTTGACTATCTGAACTCGAATCTACAAGTTTTGGCTCATAGTTTGGACGAGGATGTGCTGATCAAAGTAATGGTTCAAGCTTGGAAAGTGGTGTTGAACAGTGCTGATACGTTGCTGTTACCTGCGTTGGCAAGTGTGAAAGTTATCAGCCTACTGCTGAACAATGGTACTTGGAAGAATTCATTTAACACTGCGGTGGCTAACGTCACGAATCAAGTCACTATTCCGGGGTATGGGAGATCTTTAACTGTTGTGGAGGTTGATGCAGTCTTTGTGTGGTTGAACTCTCTGTGCGATTTTTTCCATAATGATGGTGCTGGACCACCCTTGGATCAATTGAAAGACGATCACTATCAAAGGCTGTTGCTAATTCAGAAGTTCTACGAGGACACTCCACATTATCTGAAAGAGGAAGTTGAAAGACTGACCCCGTTGGTTTTGAAAGCCATCAAGGCGAGAAATTTTCTGGGTGATGAAGATGGTGACGATGGCCAAGGTTCTGAGTTGAAGGCCAAATCAAAGACTCTTGCGAGAAGTCGTACCATTGCTGCGTATGGTTCATCCAAGAGAAGAGAAGAGGCACAAAAAGTTGTGAAGGAATCGGATAAGTTTATCGGTACTTTCCAAATATTCACTGAGGATATAATACTGAGAGTACTGTTGACTAAAGATGAGAAAGATTTTGTTCATAGAAGACTTACAGAGAGAGAAAGAATCGCTCAAAGCTTTGCAACAGAAAGATTGGCGAGGTTGGCTGTTCGTGGCAAGAGGTTCTGACATTTTAGGGACAAGTTAAATAAAGATGCATGCTTCTTTCAATTGCAATTTTTTAATATGTAGTGTCATTTGTATATTTTTTTTGGTATCATCAAGCATTAGAAACTTGACCGGGAGTAGATCGACCTGACCCAAACTCAGGTTGGTCAATGATATGTAGAACTTCATCTATACTGCTGTAATATCTCTCCTCGATCAGTTCAAAAATTCCCGAATCCCTGAATCTTTCTCTTATACCATGCTTTGTGGGGACTCTAATGAAATATGCCTTGATGTTTCTTTTTTTGTAACCATCCAAGATCTCAACGAAGATTTGAGCTGCTGAAGAATCAATAACTGATAAACCATTTAGATCAAATAAAACATTACGATTCATGGATTCATCACGAATTCTTGGAGCCGCAGGATGTGTTTTGGCAGATCCATATCTTTCCAATCTCGAAAGACGGAGCTGTAAATCAGAAGTGTTTGAGAAAGTCAATGGTTCGGTGATCTTTACAATCAAACAACCTTCAATCTCCTCCAAAATATCTCCATATTCCTCTGGTAATGGTTCATCAGCGTTCAAAAAAGTGTTTGAGCCTGGTAGTCTTCCAAGGATTTGGATGTGTGATTTTGTGGAATTCTTGATAACTTGAGTCACGGAATATCCTACACCCAAAGTGATACCAGCCTCCATTGACCAAAAAATTGTTGCCAAAAGAGTTATACAGAACGCAGCAAGCTCACTATAACCTTTGTCTTTGATATGAAATCTTAAATCATCTGGTGTTTCGTCTAATAGTTTTAAACCGACGATCGAAGTGATCACTGATAAGACGCAGATAGGTAAGAAGTATATATACTTCAGAAAGCAAAAGATCGTCACCAGTGTCACTGATCCCATTACAAATCCAGACATTGTGGTTTGAGCACCACTCAAGGTGTTGATTTTGGATCTACCATATCCACCAAAAGCAGGTAAAGCACCCATCAAACCACCAAGAATGTTAATTGAACCTAGAGCAACAAGTTCTCTATTAGATGATACTGATAGATTGAATGAGGTTGAGAGCGATTTAGTGGATGTTGTTGATTCGAAAAAGCCCAAGGTGGCAGCTAGAATCCCTGATGACATGAGTTGGTGGTATAATGGGATAAGCTCAGAACTGAATGGTGAGTTATATGTGAAGCCTTTTGTATCGATCTTTCCGACGACTTTTACACCCAAACTCTTCCAGTCGTAGTAATAGCACAAATATGTCGAGAAGACAACAACGATCAAGATCTCAGGTAAGAACACAGCACCTTTCTTGCCTCTGGAAATAAAAAATGATTTCAATTTACCAACAGTGAATAATATAATAAATGAAGCAAGGCTGATCAACGCTGACGGTTTGTGGATATGTTTAATGTGTCTTATCAGAAACCATACTTTCTGCATAGGCGAATGGAAATGCTCAGGTATGTCATCATTCACTATAAAAACACCCAATTCATCGTACAAGGAGTTTATAATCATGATACAACCAACAGCAGAGATGAAACCTCGAAGCAGTGCACGTGATAGAACATTATCTAAATAACCAAAACGACAGAGACCAGCTCCCAATAAATAAAAACCTCCGATACAAGATAGCACGCTGACAAGATCAACAACATCAAGAGAGCTATCGTGGCTCACTAAGGGTTCAACAGCTTGACCAATGATCAATGAAATGGCAGCTTCTGGGCCAACGATCTGTGGGACAGACCCAAAAACAGCATAAACCATTGGAGGAATAGCTAAAGAATATAACCCACAAAGTGCAGGAACATGTGCAACCGAAGTAGCGTAGGATAAAGCCAACGGTATCTGGAAAGAAGCAACAGAAAGACCAGCAACAAAATCACCAAGGAACTTATGCCAGTCATAAGTTGGGATCCATGAAAAACAAGGAAGATAGTAAGGCAATCTCTTTGACCAATCCAAAACATCATCTAATTGGAGTTCTGACCTATTTGACGCTCTGGTTTCTTGGGAGAATATTGATGCTGGGTTTGGACCTGGAGATGCCGTTCTTGGATCATTAGCAAACCGGAGTTGCGATACAACTGTACGTGGACGACGACTTGGAGACCCGATGCTATCGTATTGACTACTTCTTTTGTTCAGAAGTGGTCTCTTGGATGCAGTAGTTGCGGAAGAATCACTTGAGAAGGACATTATAATGCTTGAAATGGATGCCTGATAAGAGATAAAAATTAGCTCCACGTTTTATGGTTGTGGAGTTGTTATAAATATTGATTTGTAGAAATATGGTTCTTTTTTTGGTCTGTACAGCCAAGTGGCATAATAAAAGGGATGGTGAATGATCTTGAGTGATCTTCCGATAGATTCAGGACAGTAAATCTCTATTTTCTTGATCTAGATTGTTGGACTCTATCAGTCCAAACTCTTTCGCGAAAACTCTGGTACTGAATCCTCGAATTTATCCTTTTTTGGGTGAGTGATCACGTGAGTTATCGATGCGTTTCCGACCACTCAATCGGTGATAACATATATTCATGACACAAAACCGAATTTTTAAATGACTATTCCTTTATAAAAGCACCAAGGTGATTTGATCACAAGTTTCAACTTTACTCTTTTTCTGTTCTTTCTTGTTCTTAACAGTGGGCTTCTCTCTCATCCACTTCTCCAACATTGGATACTTATCTTGATTTGATGTTCACATAACCGACACATAGATGACGAAACTTATTCACAGAATCTTTCCCAAGTGGAAGTTCAACACTTTTGTCAATATTGGAGGTTTCCAGGCGCCTTTCATCAGTATATTATCCTACTTCCTTGACTGGTTGATTTATGCGTTAGTTCGAAGATACCTTGGCTTAATCTGAACTCACACGAGATACGAGCATGTCACTAACATTGACAGGCTATTGAACCTTTCGTTTTTGTTCTACAGGAGAGTGTTCCCACCACGATATCATGAGTTTAGTCTAACGGATGACAGTTATGCACATGCCTATTATAGAAACAATGAATTGTTCTTACCAAATTGGATTGTTATATCTTTGATCATCATTCTTCCTGTCATCAAGATCTCCTTCGTGTACGGGTTGTGGCCCGTTCGTAAATCTAGAAGGTTATGGAATCTTCATTGTATCTTGTTAGCCTTCCTTGCCGCTCATACATTTCAGGTGATAGCTGTTTCCTTGTTGAAAAATATTGTTGGTGCACCAAGACCTGATCTCATTGCAAGATGTATCCCAAGATCGTTTGTTCCTGCTCCTATTGGTTTCCTTTCCAATGTCGGTATTTGTCTTAATTCAAATCTCCAGGTTTTGAACGATGGTTTTAGAAGTTTTCCGTCTGCACATGCCTCCACCTCATTTGCATCTGGTATATTTGTTTTGATAGTTATCTCATCAAGACTCAAGGTGTTTATGGGTGCTGCCTCTGCATTACAGCTTATCCTCGCATTTTGTCAGGTTTTCATTGCTGTACTTGTCACCGCATCCAGGTACTCTGATAATAGACACTTTCTACTTGACATGTTTGCTGGTACTGTCATCGGGATAGTTGCTGGTTTGATTGGATATCACATATATTTCCCATATTTTTTGAGCCAATTGAACAACGGCAATGCTTTTCCACCAAGAGTTTTACTTTTCTCAACGGGGCAATACAGATTTTGGAAGATTCCTAACGATGATGATGGATACCAATACGGTGATGATGCTATTACGTTTAGAGAAGGCGAGAGGTTGACGGTAAGTGACATTTTAGATCTTGAAGCCAACGCGAGCTCTGCGCAATCGGAGGACTTTGCTGAGACACCTCAAACCATCAGCCACTGCCACTCTCTTCATTCCCAACGCACTGGGAGAAGTAGAAGTAGAAGCAGAGCTGCCACGGTGCTAAGGTGAATTGTATATTAGGTAAATTATATTTTCCGGGACTAGAGTAGTGTTTTTTTTTTTCGCAGCGCCCGTAAAAAATTAGAAACATCAACAGACAACAAAACAACAAAACAATACATAATTGAAGGATATTTGGGGGAAAAAGGATACCAGAAGCACAAAATGTCGTGGAGGCAATTTCAGTTTTTTGATGCGATACCCATCAGAGATCCAAATCTCGGTACAAATGAGCCACTTTACTCCGATCCCTCCCTCACAGCAATAGCAGCTACACCTAAATACATCATCATATCCACACAAAACTCAACGTTGAAGTTCATCGATCAGAACTTCAAACACGTTCGGTCATTCCATGCATACGAGCGTTCCTGGAACATCACATTTATTCGACACATTGACGGCACAGATCTATTCGCCACGATTGCCGAGAGACAAGGACAGCCGTCATCGTTGAAAGTATGGAGTCTTGACAAGATAATGACAAAGGATCTCGAGAAGTTGGATGATAGTTCCTATTTAACACAGGTACATATCAAAAATGGGAACAGCTCGTTCCCAATCACTGCATTCACGCATTCTTCCCAATTTAACATTCTAGGCGTTGGGTTCGCAAATGGTGTTGTTATCGTTATAAGAGGAGACTTGTTGAGAGATAGAGGCTCCAGTCAGACGATAGCTTACAAGTCCCCCGACCCAGTAACTGGGCTTCAACTCGTCGAGGGAAACAGCTACGATCCACTGCTCTTCGTGACCACCACCTCAAAAGTCCTTGTCGTTCCTACAACGACTACATACCATCCAAAGAATGTGAAAGTACTGGAGAGTACAAAAGGTGCTGATTTAAGCACGTCCCAAATCGATGGGGATAAATTACTTGTGGGGAGATCAGAAGGTGTATTATACTATGAAGCAAATGGGAATTCGTATAGCATGTCATTAGACATGCCAAAGAAAAGGATGGTGAAATTTGGAAAGTATTTGCTGATAATAACTTCTAACTCACCCACAAACTCAAGTATCAATCTTAACGGATACAGTGAACCAACAAAAATAGTTATTGCTGATACTGAACACAAGTTGATTTCCTTCTCATATACTATTGCTGCGAGTGTTGTTGATGTGATTGATCTATGGGGTGATATCCATGTGCTATCTTCCGATGGTCTTCTTTACAAGATCCATGAGAAAGATATAGGTTCTAGGATTGATATTGTGCTCAAGAGAGATTTATATCCTATTGCCATTCAGATATCTGAAAACTATGTTGATCACACGGTGCTATTGGATATCAAGAGACGGTATGGTGATTACTTGTATTCCCGAAATGAGACCACAGAGGCTATGGACCAATACGTTGCCACGTTGCAACTTGGTAAAACCAGTGAAATTATTATCAAATACAAAGATAGCAGGGAAGTTGGAAATCTGGCTAGATTTTTGGAAGAGATGCTCCGTCAAGGATTAGCCACAAAGGAACATGTCACGTTGTTATTATGTGCATACTGCAAGCTGAAAGACGTTGACAGATTGAATGATTTTATTGAGAAGTATGACTCTGATAGTAATGAACTGGTGAAGATTGAATTAGATTTGGACGTTGTTGTTAATATTTGCAGAGATTCGAATTTTCTGGAACAAGCTGCTAAATTAGCACAAAACTTTGGAAACTCTTCACTGGCTATAAGCATTTTGCTTGGTGACTTGCACGTTGCTTCAGAGGCTTTGAACTATATCAAGACATTACCGATTCATGAAACTTTAAGAATTCTTGTTGATTATGCCAGATTGCTACTGGACGCTTCTCCAAACGTTACGACTGCATTGTTGATTGACGTTTTCACAGGTAGATTCAAGCCTGTTTCTAAGGAACAGCAACCAGACTCAACAGAGAAGGATGAAACTCCGGTGTTGATTCAAAGTTATAAAGCTTTTGTGGGTTATATGTCCACTGCTGCTAATACAATAACTTCCGGTGCTGGTGGCTCTGACACAGAGATATTGAATGGAGGTGGCACGAATGGTCATACTTCTAATGGCCTCCATACTGCTCTGACTTATCAACCACCTAGGCCAAGAATCATTTTTCCATCATTTGTTAATAGACCGAATGAGTTTGTAATTTTCCTTGAAGCTTGTGCTCAGAGTTATGATTTATTTGAAGCCAATGAAAAAGATAAAAACGACATTTTAATCACTCTATTTGAACTCTATTTGACGCTTGGGGAATTAAGTGAGGATACTGAAATTAAGAAGAATTGGCAACAAAAAGCTATCAATTTGGCTAGATCTGATCAAAACACCATTGATCCAAACTCTATATTGTTAATTTCCAATGTCTTTGATTTCAATGAAGGACAAATTTTGGCTCGTAATGGGCCTGGTTTTGAAATTGACCTCTTTAGATCTTATGTTGCTGCTAATGATATCGATGGTGTGTTGCAAACGTTGGAAAAATATGGTCCCGATGAGCCTGAATTGTACCCATTGGCGTTGATGTTTTACACCTCCTCAGAAGAGATCTTTGATAGCATTGGATTGGATAATTTTAAATCTGTGTTGGATAAGATCAAGAAGGATAGGATCCTGTCACCATTGGAGATCATTCAGTCTTTAGGTGTTAACAAAGTGGCCACTATTGACCTCATCAAAGACTACATTGTCGAGTTCGTTGAAAATGAAAAGAAGGAGATTGATATAAACCAAAAACTTGTCAGCTCCTATCAGAAGGAAGTTGAGAAGAGAAAAGAACAGATACACAAGCTACAAGATGAAGAGACTACTATTCAACCGGCTAAATGTGATTCGTGCTCAAATAGAATCGATCAAGAGGCCGTGCACTTCCTTTGTCATCATTCATACCACAAGTACTGTCTTGTTGATGAGAACAGCTGTCCTCGCTGCTCGCCAAATAGAGAAGCGGTCAAAAATATTAGGCAAAGCCAAAGAGTCATTGGTGAAAGAAACGATTTGTTTCAAAGTTCACTTGAAGAGGCCGATAGTAGATTCAAAGTCATCACGGAATTCTTCGGTAAAGGCGCAATGGAGCAAACTAACTACAAAATATCTGAAAAAGAAGATGATCATGATGATGGTGCTGATGATGATGACGATGAAGAATAACTAAAAGAGTAATTCGCAATGGGCATAATGAAAAATACTGATGTAGTTTCTTGTTTTTCTCACGTGACTTGATGTCTCACGTGCATTTGATTCATATGTCACGTGCATGCCTTTTGTTTTGATTTACTGCGGGAAAAAGAAAACAAACAAAAGTTGACTCAAATTGAAGTGTTTATCTCAGCAAGTTCGATACCGCTGTCCGTCTTTTCGTGTTCTGCAATCATCTCTCTACTTTTGGCTGACATATTCTGCCTTTTACAGAAACAATTCGGTGAATTACGATGAATTCACTTAAAAAATTCTTCAAATCAACACCTGCTTCAGGCGATGGCGAACTTGCTATCATTCCATCAGGACAGCTCTACTTGAGAAGAAAACCAGGCTCTCCAAAATCCGAAACTGAGTGTCTTTACACTGATTCGGCCGCTGTTATTCGTGAGCAATCACCTCATAAATTTGAGCTTATCATTCAGAAAGTGTATGCAGAAGGGGAAGAGCAGCTCAAAGGTGACGATGAAGATGAGGAGGAATTCGAAGTCACTCAGACGTTCGTCATTGAACAGTCGTTGAAGATACATTCCGTGAACAAAGCAGGATCATTGGTCGTCTCTTGGAGAAATCCTGAAGATGATGCTGAGGCGTTTGATTTTGTTGTCGATGAGACTGTGAAAAGTACAGAGGTTGACCATTTCATGAACACTGTCTATGGCTGCTGCTTCGAAAGAAAATATCAAAAGTCATCTGCTGGCGCCAAAGGATCACAACTAGAAGAATTTTACTATGACCCAGAGATTGAAGCGTTGGAAGAGGAGTTCAGTGCTGCCACTTTGAGTACTGGATCTATTGCGAGTGTTGCTTCCTTACAAAGATCTGCTAAAGAGGATGAGGAATATGATTATGAAGATGAGTTGGTCTATGAGGATGCCGAGGAGGATGTTCCAACCCAATCTCAGGTTTCTGCTACTACTGTCGCTGCTTCAATCCCACAATTGAAGAAAGAAGCTCCAAATGAAGAATCAGCTAAAAAAGTCGTTGAAATCAAAGGTACTCCAATTTTCGAGACTGTTGCTGAACTTAGACTATACGACCCAGAAACCAATATATTTCAACTCCAGGATGAATCACCAAGAGTGATTATTACTGATCAAGGGAAATATCAGTACTGGTTGTATCTTGATAGCAAAGTTGGTCTTCTCGGTACACAAATTACATCTGCTTTGGGTCCTCAGTTCAATTTCGAGAAATCAGCATTCATATTCAACTACATTATTGCTGATATTATGGTATCATGGCTCTTAAAGTTTGAGGACAGGTCCAAGCTAGAAGTTTTTCAAAAGGCATACATGACGGCTCAATGGGAAGGTGCCATGAAGACCAAGTGGAACAAGTTGGAGTCCACTGAACAGCAATACATTTTGGATGGTTTCAACGGTCTTGATCAGGATGAAGAGATGGATGATATTTTTGAGGAAGAATCTGAAGAAGAGTCCGAGGTAGAAGAAGAAGAAACAAAATCAGGAGGTATACGTAAAGATGATTTCAGTGATTCTGAAGATGAAAATTCAGAAGTCAAGAAGGATTTTTTCAAGACTTCAAGAAATAAGAACTTGACTGTTTCATATAAAACTGATCGGTCTTATGTCACGAGAGGTAATCGTATTGGTGTGTTCAAAACTACCGAAGATGATGAACTAGAATTTGTCACCACTGTGAAAAATTTCTCCTTGGGCAACAATAAATCTTCAGTACCAAACAAAATGATGCTTTACGATGGAGAGACAAATTTGGTTATTCAAGGTGATGATAGAGAGAAGCTATACAAGATGGATCTTGATCGTGGGGTTATTGTTGAAGAATGGAAAGTTAAAGAAGATCTATCGGTTAAATCTTTCGGTCCTTCCGCGAAATTCAATCAAATGACTGGTGCTCAGACGTTTTTGGGTATTTCAAACAATGGTCTGTTTACTGTCGATACGAGAAAGAGCGGTGAAAAATTAGTTGAAAGTGAGAGTAAAACCTATGCCACAAACAATGCTTTCAGTTCGTTTGCTACTACACAGAACGGGTCCATTGCTGTTGGTTCTGATAAGGGTGCTATTAGACTATACGACAGAACAGGTATCCGTGCTAAATCATTGATACCTGCTTTAGGTGATTCAATTCTTGGAACTGATGTATCTGCTGATGGTAAATGGTTATTGGCTACATGTGAAAGATACTTGATTTTGATTGATATGAGAATTAAGAATGATTTGAATGGGAAGCTTGGTTTCAACAAGTCTTTTGGTAAAGAACCACCAAAATCAAGAGTATTAAGTTTATCCTTGGAACATCAAGCACATATTGAAAACAACACCAAACAAGGCTTGAAGTTTTCCCATGCTCGTTTCAACACAGGATTGAATTCCAAAGAACAGACTATTGTTTCATCATCTGGTCCATTCGCAATCACTTGGTCATTAAAAAAAATCTTGAGAGGAGATGCGGAACCATATTTGATTAAGAATTATGGTGATCATATCGTTGATGATAATTTCAGATTTGGTTCTGATAAGAACGTTATTGTTGCATTGGAAGATAATTTGAGCATTGCCAATAAGAAGGAATTTCGCAAAGCTGATAGGAAATCATTAGCATTTGTTCCAAGAAAGATCTAACTCTAAAGATCTGAACTGTTTTTTTTGTTTGATTTCATCTGTTTTCTCTCTGCATAAAGTTCATCTTCGTGGACTATACAACCATTCTGACTCAATACTGTTTCTTTTCCAAGACCCACAGTTGTTCAATTTGCTTTTTTTTGCTGTTTTTAGGTACTTCATATATAGAATTTGGGAACTTTTGATTATTAAATGACAATAAATGTTTCATTTTATGTTGTACTTTTTCTGTAGCCCTATAGAATCTCTGAACTCATCGTAGAAGATAAGTCTAAAAGCTTTGAATTTTTGCGATAAAGTAGGCCTGAATATTGCTTCTGTCTGTGGGAATCTTGAACCCTCAGCGTGTGATTGGAATTGTCGTGGATCAATACCGTTGACTTTATAGTATATTCCTCTGACAAATCTGTGAAAAGCAGGGCTCTTCATAAGCTATTGGCTGCGTGTTAGTGAGCTAGCTAAGAAGCAACAAGATCAATAAGAATTGTGAGAAGCCTACACATACCTTCAGAAAAAAATAGTCTTCAAGATTTCCTGGTCTCATGTCTGATGTAGAGTTGGCTCTAGCGTACCTATTCATCCATTGTTAAGACGTATATTTTATCAGAGCATAAATTAATATGCATGCTCTCGGTATCACAAAATTCTCTATTAAGTTCCGAGGGTGTCGATGGGTCGCGTCGAACATTATTTGATTATGACACCAAAGCCATTTCCATGGTGAGCACTACCAAAATCCCTTCGAACCACCACGGTAATTGATCCAAGTGCCCTCACACACCACCAAGATGATAACAGACGACCAGCTTAATCAGATCGCTATTTTCTTTGGTCTCACAACGTTCGTTCTAATTCTGATATACCACCTCATTTCCACAACATCAAAGAATCTTAAATCTGAATGACTCTCTCAAATCCTGTTTATAAATAAAAGCTGGATAAGGGATTGACTCGTTTCTGATGTTTTCATTTGGGTGGCTTTTTGTCCTTAGCTTTTCTTTGGTTGGTTGATTTGTTTTCAGCACGTTGTTTGTTCTTCTTGTTTCAGTTGTCAAGAGGTCGTGAAGCCAAATAAAGCCCTCAAATTGTACAGTATCAAGTATAAGGTGATTAGAATATAAAACAAAAAGTCTATAAATGCGATATTAAAATGGTAATGAAAAATTGACAAAAATCAATAAGCAGCCTTACTCCATCAAGCTCTCTTCGCCCAAAATCTCTTTTGCAATGATGATCAGGTTTTCAAGTTCTTCTGTGATTGATGTGAAAGCAGAGGAAAACGCCATCCCATGAACTTCCGTCCAGTGGATTTTTAAATATGACTTGTCATCCTTCTCGTCTTCTGTATCTGTGACTATAGCAGTTAATCTCGAGTTTAACTTTTCAATCAAATTCTCTTCAACGGTGTGCTCTTTCTCAACTTCTAGTTTACCCATGATATCAAACAATCTTTTTCTCACGCTAATTGAAGATGGAAAGTATCTGGGAAGCTTCACGTTTGATCTGATGGAATTGGAAATGATGTAGAGGATGTAGATCACAGTAGCAACGGAATCACGACGGACTGACAATAAAGCCTCAGTAGTCTTCTCATCATGATCTTGTTCCCATACGTGAAAGTAAACACCGGACATTCTTGCCTCGATAATTTTCTCCAGGATAGAGTCACATGAGGTTAACAGCTGTTCAAATGAAGTTGGATTGAACTTGTGCGTAAAGTCATGCTCAATTCGAGCTTTCTTCAACAACTCTTTGATGGCCATCATACTTTGTGACATTCTTACTTCTCTGATGTTTGCAAGTTCCAGTGTGAGATCTGTTGGATCATCGTTGACATCCCTGTACAGATACCTCTCACTAACTGATTGATAAGACTGAGCAATATGTGATAACAGAGAAGCACAAGAAGTGAACAGCTCCTTTCTTGCGATGAACGGCCAAATGATCCAGTTTGTCAGAATAGATGTAATGATACTGATGTAAATAGCAATTGAAAGAATCCAGGTTGTCTTGAAAATTGCAGCTGTAGAAGGCTCAGGTTGAATAAAGGCATTCATGGTGACAATAGTGAAAGATAAGAGAGTGACAAAACTGGATCTTGGATGTGTTGCAACAAGGAAAAAATAACTGAAGACAGAGCAGATCAAAACAGCAAATGTAGCAATCACATATGGGCTCTGAAAATGACGTGCCTGGACAGCAGCCCAACCCCAAAAACACCCAATGAACCAACAAATTGTTCTTGTTAAAAGGTTGTCCCATGTTCCAGAGTTTCTTGGTGAAAGAAAGAAATACACCAATATAGGACACCACCAGCATTCATATTTATTATACCACTTCCAAGATTCTTTCAACCAACTTGGCAATGACAGAAATAATATCACGAAAGAAACTTTTAATGCATATCTTGTTTGATTCCCATTCAGTTTCTTGAAAAATTTCCAGAGTTTGAGTCGTAATTCGTTTGATGTGGAATGGAAATTGAAGTCATTATGATCAATTGCTCTAATTGTTCTCAAATCTTGTTCATGTTGGTTGTGATTTTTATTTCTTGATGTGTTCAAATTGTAAATTCTTTCAAAAGCATCATCAACGTCAAGTTTTGTCTCGAAATAATGAAACACCGAGTCTGCTCCTTGGTCTTTCAAACACTGTTCAGGTAATCTTCTCAAGGCTCTCTTCAGCGGATAATTTGGGATGTATATCTTTGGAAACCTGCCAACTTTTTTAGAAGCTGTCAAGACAACATCAGCCAAATTCATCAGCATAACAGCAGCTTGTCTCGAGTATCTCAAAAACAAAAACATATTTATCACTGCTTCTTCATTTAGCAGATCTCTTGAAAAATGCTCCGTTTTGGAGAAACTTCTGTATGCATGATCGATCTGGTAAATTCGCTTTTTCAATACCAACTTTGAATGCTCAAGTTCTTCCAGTAATACTGACTTATCCTTTTTTGATTGTTCAATGCCTGCTGTATGTTTGTAAACTATCTCCAAGTCAGTGATCGTGGTTATCATCTGAGCGAGAAGTCTAAACAGCGGTGTGTTGAACGAATCATCCACAACGGATATGTAAAAGTGCTTGTTGAACTTTTGATGGCTGAATGGACCATTGGAGCTTGATCTCGGTAAAGGCGTATCGGCAGTGGATCCAAGATGAGAATGGCCAATTGATGAATGGAATTTAGAATTGTCATTGCTAGCTGTTTTGAGTTCTTCTTCCGATTTGCAATAGAAATGGGTATGTGATGGAACAACACGAAGGGGAGAAATAATGAAATTCATATGGTTTCTGATGTTCTTTAGATCCTCATCGTTAAAAATCGAAAGTTTGAACCCACTCAGGAACTCTCTAAGTGACTCTGAAAAATCCAGCCCCTTCTGGATTATCTGTTTCTGTAAATGTACGATATCTTGAGAATTATCGGCTGGTTTTAGAGTGATGAATTTGTTAAGTAATGCCTTCACACTCCCGGTATATTCCAAAACCGATGTGTTTATTTTCTCAGTTCCAAGATAAGGGAAATAAATGACAGACACCAAAAGGGAAACCAATAGTCCAAAAATGTAAGGTATTGCAATGTTCCATGCATTCTTCCAATGGACAACAGGCACGTCTAGTGTAAGGCATGTTGACATGAAAATCAATGTGAACCCAGCAGATAGCAGCATGTAGTAAAATCTGATGTAATAAGCTTTGAACCAACTCATCACTATCAGACCAATAAACAAAGATCCTGAGAGTATGCCACCCTGATGGTTTCGAGCTGGTTGTGTTGCGGTGGAGATGTACAGAGCTAATGAACTCCAGCCAAGACCAATGGCAATACCAACAATAGACAATATGGTCATCTCTATCTGAGCACCCACGGAGTGTACAGGGTGATTGATTAAAGTTGACACAGGTAAAAACACGCGATATCTTCCAAACCAAGATCCTGACTTGCTGATCAAACATAAGACAATTGAAATAAAGTAGGCAATTGTAAACTTCGAAACCATGATCCAATCCTGTCGCTCATATATTTTCAACGAGTGAATTCTCGTTCTCCATTGTGTTAAAGACGTAAGACCAACAAATGACGATATCAATTTGAATGAACCTTTTTTGCTATCATTCCTCAGATGTTGAACGGGATTCACTGGTTTAGCATAGATAGGATCAAAAAACCCATCTCTCAACTCTTCGAGATCAAATCTCTCCAGAACTTCATCATTCCGCTGTCCCATACCAGAAAGCTTTAACTGTGACATCGAAGTTCTTGGATTATGAAAGTTCGTCTCAGAGACACCTCTTGAACCCATACCAGGTCTCATGAAGCTCTCTTTCAGGAGATTAGTGGAATCTTCCTTGTGGAAAGCACCAGATTTGAAACCGTTCTGCCTCTGTAGTGAAGCAACCGACTTAGAGCCAGCCAGTGTCCTTCTAGTTGGACTTTGAGGAACTTTGGTTGGATTTGATGGGGCCGCTGCTTGTATTGGTGGATCCTCATTACAATCTGATGATGGCATCTTAAAGCTTCAAAGACCTCTTGGGAGGTGAAACGAGTCCTACGAGCCACTAAATGGACAATACCGGCAGCACTGTACTTCGGATATGAAACAGGAGAGCCTTGATTGGCTAAGAATGGTGCCCTTATATGGTACCGTTTGTTTTTAATTTCGCACGATTTACACCTTAGTTTGTTTTCTTTTGAACACTGCACTCAGTATTCCCTACCTAAAATCAGCCCAAAGTCCGCGGGAGGGCTCCCCACCCTCGCAAGCTGATAACATAATATATTTTAACCTTCCAAACACCCGAACATCTTTTTGAAGGGCCTCATGTTACAATCAAAATCCGATTAAACTCTCTGAAACGATGAATGTTGTTTCAAAAGCTATGTTAGTATTCTTAGATCTCACCCATTCTCATATCTATTAAATTCATTGTATTAGATTTTTCAATATAACTATTTTCCATAATAACTTTTACGAGCTCCCTTTGATCAAATACTAATTTCATCTCAAAATATGTGGTTCTACTATCTTTGCAAACTTCGATAATTAACGTTTTTCAAACTAATCTTGCATATGGAATAGATTCCTCATCGGATTTCTTTGGTCAATCTAGCTCTGAAAGTCATTTAAAAAAGCAATTCTGTCCAAATTCGATTTTAGTTTCTAGTTTTTGTGTCAAAAATTATCACGTGACCATAACAATATAGGCACCAAACGCGTGCATGATTTGTGAATATTTCAACCTTTCTGAACCATGGCGGCTGATAACCATAGCTACTCAGAAGCTACCCTATAGCGCCAGAACTAATTAAGATAAATATGAGTCTACAGTCCTGTGCACTTCCGCCAACGTTCACCCTTTACAACGATGTAACAGTCGCCGAAAGTGCTGTAAATTTGGTTGATGGCGGCCATTCAGTTGATCTTAATCTTACCATCCCAGTTGACTGCGGTAGCACTTTGGACCCTGCCATGGCAAATCTCCCATCTGATGTTTGTGTGAGGCTCATATGTACACTGAAGACGGTGAACTCGTTGTTAACCACCTATGGACCTGGCGTGTTGAAAATTCAACAGAACAAAGGTGGCCAGAGAGAAGTTAGCTTACACATTGTGAAAATCGGCAGATCAAGTGGTGATGTATTATTTCAAATGGAAGGCCCAATTCTTTCTATTCGCCATGTTAGTATACATCTACTATATCAATTGTGGAATTTACTGACACTGGAAGTAGTTATTGTATGACTTCACTAAAAATAACAGAACAACAACTGGCGTCTACCAAGTTACCATACTGATATCAAGATCAAGAATGTTGAAGCTTCCACCAAGCAGCTCAGATGAGATTTCATGGAGATGTTCAAGAGAGTCGTATGGACTCGCACCTGGAAATGCATTGACCATCACTGCACAAACAACAGACCTCATTTCAGATTGGACTGTACATTTTTCAACAGATAGTTTTGCTACTTTCAGTTCAATCATGCCGCTGTCATTCAGAAAACCACCTCTGAATGATAAATCTGATAATGTGAGTTTTGTAGTACCTACAAAACTGGATCAGTCAATAATGGATGTTCATCACAAGCTTAAAAAGAAGCGCATCGGAGGCACCAGAGATTACAAAGTGGTCCAATTGACAAAAAGGGAAATAACTTTTCTCATCGGAAAAGGAGGCACAAGAATTGAGGAAATCAGACAAAAGTCACAGGCAAAAGTAAAGGTGATCCCATTGAATAAATCGCTGGATCCTCTTATCTTCCTCAAACCAAGTGCACCTCAGTTTGTGAGAGTCAGCGGGGACCCTGAACAAATCCAGCACGCACTTAAACTAATTGAAGGCCTAGTTTATGACATGAACTTTGAAGGTCCAAGGATAAAACATTAGTATAATGGTGTTTTCTATACTTTCGCTAAAATATATATAATTTGCATTACGACATGTGCTGATAGCGCAGACTTAATTGATAGGTATGATATTTACACAAGGTGTATTGTGGATTACGCGTAAACATCAGAACACAACAGCCAAATTTCTTTTTCATCACTAAACTCGCGAAAACAGTGAAAAATTTTTTTTTTTTTTTTTCATGTCGTTGAGGGAAAGTGAAAATTTTAATCAAACTTTTTCTTCCTTAACCTATTCTTAACGAAGAACTCCATCTAGTATTTACTATTCAAAATGGCTGAAGGTGTTTACCCAGGTGCTATCGGTATCGATTTAGGTACTACTTACTCATGTCTAGGTGTTTACGCCGACAATGCTGTTGAAATCGTTGCCAACGAACAAGGTAACCGTGTTACTCCATCTTTCGTTGCCTTCACTGCTGAAGAACGTTTGATCGGTGACTCAGCTAAGAATCAAGCTGCTTTGAACCCAAAGAACACTGTTTTTGATGCTAAACGTTTGATTGGTCGTGCTTTCTCTGAAGACTCTGTCCAAAAAGATATCAAAACTTGGCCATTCACCGTTAAAGATGTTGGTGGAAACCCAGTCATCGAAGTTGAATACCTAGAGGAACAAAAAACCTTCTCTCCACAGGAAATCTCATCTATGGTTTTGACCAAAATGAAAGAAATCGCTGAAGCTAAATTGGGTCAAAAAGTTGAGAAAGCTGTCATTACTGTTCCAGCTTACTTCAACGATGCTCAACGTCAAGCTACTAAAGATGCTGGTGCCATTGCCGGTTTGAATGTTCTACGTATCATCAATGAGCCAACTGCTGCTGCCATTGCTTACGGTCTAGGTGCTGGTAAATCTGACAAAGAAAGACACGTTTTGATCTTCGATTTGGGTGGTGGTACTTTCGATGTTTCTCTATTGCATTTGGCTGGTGGTGTTTTCACCGTTAAAGCTACTGCTGGTGACACTCACTTGGGTGGTCAAGATTTTGACACCAACTTGTTGGAACATTTCCAAGCTGAATTCAAGAAGAAAACTGGTCTAGATATCTCTGGTGATGCTAGAGCTTTGAGAAGACTAAGAACTGCTGCTGAACGTGCTAAGAGAACTTTGTCTTCTGTTGCCACCACCACTGTCGAAGTTGACTCTCTATTTGATGGTGAAGACTTCACTGCCAACATTACCAGAGCTAGATTCGAAGACATCAACGCTGCCCTATTCAAATCTACTTTGGACCCAGTTGAACAAGTCTTGAAAGATGCCAAGCTAGGTAAGAACCAAGTTGAAGAAATCGTCTTGGTCGGTGGTTCTACCAGAATTCCAAAAGTTCAAAAACTTTTGTCTGACTTCTTTGATGGTAAACAACTAGAAAAATCCATCAACCCAGATGAGGCTGTTGCACATGGTGCCGCTGTTCAAGGTGCTATTTTGACCGGTCAATCCACTTCTGATGACACCAAAGATTTGTTGTTGTTGGATGTTGCTCCACTATCTCTAGGTGTTGCCATGCAAGGTAACGTCTTTGCCCCAGTTGTTCCAAGAAACACAACTGTTCCAACCATCAAGAGAAGAACTTTCACTACCGTTGCTGACCACCAAACCACTGTTCAATTCCCAGTCTACCAAGGTGAACGTGTTAACTGTGCTGAAAACACCTTGTTGGGTGAATTCGACTTGAAAGGAATTCCACCATTGCCAGCTGGAGAGCCAGTCTTGGAAGCTATCTTCGAAGTTGATGCCAATGGTATCTTGAAGGTCACTGCCGTCGAAAAGTCCACCGGTAAATCTGCTAACATCACCATCTCCAATGCCGTCGGTCGTTTGTCTTCTGCTGACATTGCCAAAGCTATCGAAGATGCTGAAAAATTCAAAACTTCTGATGACGCCTTCTCCAAACGTCACGAAGCTAAACAAAGATTGGAATCCTACGTTTCTTCCATCGAATCCACTGTCACTGACCCTGTTTTGTCTTCTAAATTGAAACGTGGTTCCAAAGACAAGATCGAAGCTGCTCTATCTGATGCTCTAGCCGCTTTGGAGATCGAAGAATCCACTGCTGATGACTACAGAAAGGCCGAAGTTGGTCTAAAACGTGTTGTTACCAAAGCTCTAGCCACCCGTTAAAATGTGTAAATCCTAGCTTAACGTCTTTGTGTCCAATATATAATTAAGGTAATTTAAAATGGTAGTACCTGACTGTAATTGTGGTTTTTGCATCAGAGCTGCGAAATCATTAACAGTGGAGTCGTTTTTAACGTGTACGGCCGGGTAATCTCATCTCTCAAATTTTTTTTTTTCTTTACTCGATATGTACTCCAAAAGTATATCTTGGTTTGAACTAATTTACCCAATCATTATCACCAAACGCCATCATCTATTATGAAGCTGGATACTTCGCATATGAGGTATCTGACACAGGATGACTTCCGTATTTTAACGGCTGTCGAAATGGGGTCAAGAAACCATGAAGTTGTTCCCACTACACTCATCCATCAAATCGGTTCTTTAAGGTCATTGTCCTTGACAAACAGATGTATCTCTGATCTTGCCAAACTGAAGCTCATTCAAAAGGTTAGAAATGCTAAATATGATGGTTATAGACTATCGTACAACGGGTTCGATTATTTGGCTTTGAGATCGATGCTTAATAGGAAGACTCTATACGGTGTTGGTACCACCATTGGCGTTGGTAAAGAGTCTGATATTTATGCTGCTACCGATACAACCAATAAAAGAAAAGTTCTGAAAATACACCGTCTGGGAAGAACATCTTTCAGGACAGTGAAGACCAATCGTGATTATCTAAGAAACAGAACTTCAGGAAGTTGGATGTACCTTTCCAGACTAGCTGCCAACAAAGAGTACCAATTTATGTCTACTTTATTCTATAATGGGTTTTCAGTCCCAGAGCCATATGACTACTCCCGTCACCAAGTTCTGATGCAGTGGATTGACGGTTTCCCAATGAGGCAACTCAGAGAACACTCAGATCACAGAAAATTATACTCAGATTTGATGAAATTCATAGTGAAGCTAGCGAACCACGGTTTGATACATTGTGATTTCAATGAGTTCAATATCATCATTATCAACGAGGAGGCACTTTCAGACTACAAAGATAACTTCATTGTTATTGATTTTCCTCAGTGTGTTTCGATAGAGCACGTTGATGCAGAGTACTACTTCAAAAGAGATGTCGACTGTATTAGAAGATTCTTCAGGAAGAAATTGAACTACGATCCAGTTGTTGATTCAAGTATGCTTGATACCGATGGATATGGTGAAGGTTACAAATTCGCATACCCAGAATTCAGACGAGATGTTAAAAGAATTGCTTCTCTTGATGTCGAAGTTGAAGCTTCCGGTTACCACAAAAAGAAGAAAAGTGATAGAGATCTTGAAGACGCTGTTGAATCTATGAGAGCCGGAATTCAAGAGGATGATGAGGAAGGTGCAGAGGACAAAGAAGATGACGATCATCAGAGTGGGGATGATTATTACGAGGAAGATTATGATGAATTTGAGTACTCTAGTAGTGAAGAATCAGCTGATGAAGAACAAGAGGAAGAAAATGAGAGAATCATAGAAGCTTTGCAAAACGGTGTCAAAGAATTGAGAATGGATAAATTGGGTAATTACATATTAGAGTGATTGAAGGTACAAGAATTTAGAACGAAGCTAGTAATCGTTCTTTTTAATGTAATCTGAACACAAATCATAATTAGCATAATGTACAAGTGGATCTTATGATTTTATTACCATCTACCACCTTGTTGTTGGCCACCGTAACCACCTTGGCCACCTTGTTGACCACCATAACCACCATAACCACCTTGACCGCCAAAACCGCCTTGACCACCCGGGCCGCCGAAGCCACCTGGTGGTGGAGGACCGCCTGGACCACCAAAACCACCTTGCTGACCACCGAAACCACCTTGTTGACCACCGAAACCACCTTGTTGACCACCGAAACCACCTTGTTGACCACCAAAACCGCCTTGTTGACCACCAAAACCACCTTGTTGACCACCATAGCCACCTTGTTCACCGTAGCCACCTTGTTCACCGTAGCCACCTTGTTGACCTCCAAAGCCACCTGGTGGACCACCACGACCACCTGGACCACCTGGACCACCTGGACCGCCTTGGCCACCATGGTGACCGCCGTGATGACCACCGTGATCGCCTTGTTGATTCTCTTGATGATGCTCGTAAGCGTTTTCCAGTTTGTTAGCACCAAATGAACCGGCAATGGCACCACCAATAGTGCCTAGAGTACCATGGTTTTGACCACCTAGTTTGTTACCAGCAACACCACCGGCAATACCACCAGCTAAAGTGGAGAACAAGCCTCTTTCGCCATTCTCACCTTGTTGTTGTTGGCCTTGTTGACCTTCTGGGGAATTGTATGTTTGACCGTCGTCGTTCTTGGAGTAGTAATCGTTAGCAGACATTGTTAAAATTGCAACCTATATGTGAACAAGTCATCACACCGTTAAAGATTCAGGGAATTGGTTAAGTATTTATATTTCAAATTGAAGTGTACGTGGTTTTCTTTGGTGATTGATTCTATAAGGCGCGACTGCGAGACTTAGAGTAACAGAGACTAGTAGGTCCATTCAAAAGAAATTACACGCCAAAACTGCAGATTCTGTCGGAGATGTCGACCTAGTCCTGTAATTGCACGCGTCAAGTTGTGAAATTCCTCGCTATTTTTGATTTGTTTAGAGAATAATAATAATGTCATAAGCCTCTTATTTCATGGGCAGAAGTTTGAATCTGCACCGATGAAACACGGGTAGGTACTGTGTACCAAAACTGAGCGACAGGAAAAGCAAAAACAACACAAGAGTGGTGTTTATTTATCTGCTTCACAAAGGATGGGTGGACTAGATCATTGGTGTCCTCTTTGTGGGTCAATTGAGAATGGCCTGGTGTATTTGAAAGCTGTTGTGGGGAGTACTAGATCCGACAAGGTTTTGGCACATGCTGCTCGTGCCTGGTGAATATTATTTTTTTCGCGGGTCACGTCATTAAGAAAGGAAACGAGATCCTCAATGAACTAATAAAAATACGCAGGCTACGAAGTTCTACTAGTAGAAGTTTGTTATTTATTGATCATGATTTCCGAAAGACCTTCAATGTCCGTTATACAAGTCGGTGCGTCTGGACAGCTAGCATGACAGGTTTCAAAGGGAAATATATTCCGCTATTTTTATTCCATATAGCGAGACGTATGGCCTCATGAGGCTTATCTGAAACTGCACTGCGGCGGCCTCAGTTCTGGTGTTTTGGACATTGAACTGGGCTATACCTAATGATATTGAATTACGTCTACATTCTGTGACAACGACATTCGACGTTAGCATGATGGCTTCGGATAACAACGCCTTTCTGAGTGTACACCCATGACGATATACTCAACCTTATCAATTCTGCCTCCTGCCGGGTTGTTATGGATCGTATCTTTTCATTGTCAGTGCTATCTGTAAAACCCAACTTGGAACAAACCATCCAAGACTTGTTCTCGAAATCTTCTTTGTTTCTCCAAATGCCGAGTCACCGACACCGGGAACAATTACAGAGTGACTTCAAAACACGGGCAGTCGATCAACTGTAGCCGTTCACAACCTTATATTGATAGATATGTCCACTCCATCAAAGAAAGCGCTAAAGGAGTGGCTTAATAAAAGCGTTAGAAAACCTAAATCGACCCTATCAAAACCAACTAATGGGGGGGGGGGGGGGGGGGGG
>JAJLXG010000001.1:0-121339 GCA_030571235.1 Wickerhamomyces sp. yHMH26 | reverse complement strand
GAGGATTGTTTGACATTCAGGTGGACAAACAACGTATCTTGATATATGTGAATACAGCAGCACGATGGACTCAATTATAAGATCATATGTATTATGCCGTGATTCTGGAGAGCTTTCAATGCCTTTGAGCTACTATTTTTCGCACATTACGGGCATTAACTTGTTCCAGGGTGTGTTACTGTCCATAAGCAAGGTGAAATATAGGACTGAACCTATCTTTGACAGTTGAAAAGAGCGAACCCTGTAAATACAGTTAACGATAATCCTCCTTAGCGTTACTTCTAATTTTTTTGTTAGTGGTGTTTTGATAATTCTCCGCGGCTTAAAAAAAACACATAAATTTCCTATTTTTCTCCACCAACCAGCTGTTTATTCCACCAAATCACCTCAACGTACCGATTAAACTATCATGTCCGGCATTTCATACAGCGAGGCTCAAAATATAACATTCCCAGAGGATATTCCTTTAAAGAAGCAGAAGTTAGAGGTCCCACCGGCTCTCAAATACATCACATCTTTATTATACAACTCAGGAAAGGGCTTATCTTTAGTCTACTTCCTACTCATATTTATCGTACAGCCTATGCTCGAAGTTCAATATGAGAGAAGATCAGAGTTTGCAACATTCGTTTTGAAAAGAGCCAGAACACTTCTCATAACGCTATCGACTAAACAGAAGCTACCAACAGTCGCCATTAAAAGAGGGGATAAACTGTACTCAGATGCCCAAGTACAGACTACGGAACCCGTTGAAGCTAATTACCAGAACAGTGTGGGGTTCACATCAACCTCACATGGTGTATCTTTCGAAGATGAGAGCAATGAGTCCCAAAACGTTCTTGAAACAAAATTAAACGATTTGAAGAATACATTGGAAGAATACAATAAATTTCACACGACGATAAATGAGATCAACCCGCTGAGTTTTCAAATCAAGAAATTACAAGGGAACATCGATGCTTATAGACAGGCGCAGTTGTTCAAAACTGGAAGAGCCATTTCTGGTCATTCTAGTGGAACTGATATTAATAATGATATAAGAACGATGAAAGGTTGGTACTTGAGAGGTGAGGTTTAATGAGAGAGCTTTACAGTTGCAATGGGTAATTATGAAATGATGGTCATTAGTCATTCAAAAAAGTTCAAAAAAATCTAAAATATTATGTACATGATCATTTGACTCCTTTTTCGTCTATGGTGTGTTGTTGTTTGTATGATGCAAAAATATTCTAATCGTTCTTAAAACGTCATCTTACTCAAGCCCCGTGTGCTTCTCGTAACGAGTCTCTTTCTAGATCCTTCTTCTTCTATTTTCCTCTCTTTCTTCTTACCGTCTTTGGTGTACTTCACTCTGGATACTTCCTTCGTGGAATCAATAAAGATCTTTGGTGTTTTCAATTCCGTAGGTGGCCTTGCGCTCAATATCTCCTTAACTCTCGTTCCTCTTTTTTTCCATCTATCATGAATATCATTTTCTTCAGCTTCAGTTGGTTTCCATTTGGATTTCAATATTCTTCTAACGGCTTCTGGTGATATTTTGAAATGATCTGATAATTCTCTAGTTGTGATATCAGGTAATTGGGATTTCAGCATCTTGACACTATTCATGTCTTCTCTTGACAGTTTTTTCTTTGGTGACCAGGAAGCACCTCCAAATTTTTCTATTAAAGCATACCTCTGCCTCTGCCATTCAGGTAAATTATCCATCTTTCTCCAATCTTGTGGGATCTTTGGACCAGTATTTACAACGTCCAATGCTCGTTGTTTGGTCTTTCTTCCTTGAATTTGAACTTCAGGCTCCTCTATTTTCCCCAATTCAGGGTTCCTTTTCTCCATTGACTCCTTCATCAGCTCTTCTAAAGTTCTTATCCGTGGTCTAGCCTTCACTGGAGTCTTTCCCTTGGTATTTAGAAATACAATAGAGGACTGATGAAGGTTTCGGCATCCCACAGGACCCTGAGAAAGTCTGACTCGGGGTATGAGAAAGCACCGTATACTTCTTCCGATATTGAACATGCAGCAACTCTAATGTTGAACTATAGATCTATTAATTTGTAGCTCATCGCCTTCAAAAATAGGCCATTCTACGAGTATTAGTAGCTATAGCCAGAAAAATCTTGCAATGGTCGGAACAGCACGTGATTTGTAGGTTCGAGCCGACCGAGCACGCGAAATATTTACCCGGCGTTCTGGGGAAATTCTTGAGGATTTGGGAAAGGAGAATAGCATTTGGTGACTAGTTCAAGATCTTTTCAAAAAGTATAATAAATTGAAAGATGCCTGCTGCGAGTGCACTTGGATATGCAGGATGGGCCTTCTTCGGTATGTTGTTTCTTTTGAGAAATTCACCTACATAACTTGTTCAAGACCACTAATTCAATAAACTAAGGAGTGATTGTTAGAGGTCTTCAATTAGGGATCCAACAAAGACCATTCAATTACAACAAAACGGGATACGCATACTCTGCTGCTTTCTGGACGGCGTTCGGTTATTATTTTTATCAGGTTGTTGATTCTACAGATGAGTTACTAGACAAACGTGTCCATGCACTACATGAAGCTAGAGCCAAAAGAGCTGCGAGATTAGCTCAAGAGTCTGCTACAACAGAATGATTTTATGAAACCTGTGCTTGGATAGTGAAGGCAAACATTCTTATTTATTGATATTTATCCTATTTATTATTCACCATATATTTATTACTTACTTTTATTACGTGTTTTTTCGTTGTAGCTGCTATGAATTAATATGGCCATACAAAATTCGCACAAAAATTCATCGTGGTTGTTGTCAAGAAGACTGAGGTAAAAGCGTTGAAATTAAAAAATCAAAACAAACGTCGCCATCCAGAGACAAAGGTTTTCAGATTAGATTTTTTACAAAACAAATGTCCAACTTCCTTGATAACCTTCCATTGGATTTGAAGACTCAGATTCTCAACGTTTGCGGTAAGTGCACAGTTGATGCCATGAGTTGCCACCAACTTACCCTTTTTTTTTTCAACATTTGGTTCATCGTGCTAACGCGTTAAACCATAGAAAACGACCGAGATGCTTACACGGTGTTTGAGCAACTTTATGATTACCTGGTCAGCTACTCCTTCGTTGATCTTTCGCATAAGAAACAGAAGACTGAAGAGCCAAACGACATCGATGGTGATGACTACTATCAAATAGAATCAATTGATCCAGCAACCATAATATTTCAACTGAAAGAACTATCTTTCCAATCACCTTTAAGAAAAAAGCTGAATTTAACCTTCTCCATCTCACCAATAACACAAAAGCCAATAATAACAGTTGCTAAAGCCAATGAACTCAAACCAGATTTGATCATTGACGAATTGACCAAAGAAAACATTTATTTTTCAACTTTCTTACCTGTTCCAGAGAAGAAACAACAGCTTTACTTTGTGTTATTTTATAAGAGAAGCCAAGGCGATGCAGTACAAAACGAGCCAATAGTTCTTACGTTGAATCAAGATACTGTCAGAAAGCAAATGTCAAATGAAGGTTTGATCAAAGAAGATGGTGATTTCAAAGATTATATTCAACGTCAAGCTCAAGTTTCAGGCTTTCAAATCTCTGAGGCATTCAATGGATCTTTCCCATCATTCTTAGTACAGGCACACAAAGGTACAAAAGAAGGGTTGTTATATTTTTTACCTCATCATATTCTATTCGGTTTCAAGAAACCGATTTTGTTGTTCCATGCTTCTGAAATCGATTCAATTTCATACTCTTCCATCACAAGAATCACATTCAACGTTACGTTATCTTTACAAAACGGTGATAAACATGAGTTCAGTATGATCGATCAAAGTGATTTTGCGAATATCGACTCCTATGTGAAAAATAGACAAGTCATTGATAGATCCATGAGTGATGAATTAAAAGCTAAAAAAATTACCAAGAATCCAGATGCACCTGGTGCTTTAGCTGAAGCTTCACAACAATTCGCCGAAGGTGGTCCATTAGAATTGGCAGATGGAGATGATGATGATGATGATGATGACGATGACAGTGATGATGAAGAAGCAGATGGTGATTTTCAAATTGGTAAAGAAATCGATGATACTTCCGATGTTAGCAGTGATGAAAATGGAGAGACCAGGGGTGGTGATTACGACGAAGACGATGAAGATGATAGTGAGAGTGATGAGGACAGTGTGCTTGATGGGGGAGATGGAGACGACGAAGACCGAGAAATTGATTTGAACAGTGAGGATGATTGAACCATGTGTAGCTGTCTAATTTCCACGATTGTAATCATAGACATCTCATGTATTGTATAATAAATAGGTGAATAAATAAGTGAATAAATAAATAAATAAATAAATAAATAAATGTCAAATGGATAGATAAAGTGATAGGCGGTATAATAACTTTCATCAACCCAATCATTTTGGTTCAACCCAAGTATAGTAAGGATCACGGTATCTTTCATCGTTATACACGCTTTGTTTTGGAATCCAACCTTTAACATCCTTCATAATTTCAGCTTCTCTTGCTAGATCTGCAAAATGACGACGAACACTATGTCTATCCTCTTCAGCAACTAGTAAAGGAGTCAAATAAATACGTGACCAGATTTTTTCTCTTTGTAACTCTCGACGTTCCCTGATTCCCGTGATGGTCTTGTACCAACCATATCCCATAATACTCACCAGTAGTCCAAACCAAACCACTGGACGAAATCCTCTAGATGGCAAATTACGTTTCCATTGCACGGCATCGTAACCACCAGCCGGTGGCATATCCTGATTCACCATCTTCACTGTGTATTTTTTTTGTTTTATTCTGGATCCTCTTCTTGATATCTCCACCTTTACAGGTGCTTTTGTTTTTTTTAAGGAGCAGCCGATGTGTTTTTTTCTCTTTCTTTATGATGTTCGGGTGTTGTATTCACGGAATAACGCTCAATAAACAAGAGAAGTGATATAGTCCACTCTTCTCTTTCCCCCTTCACTGTAAGACAGATAGTAATACCAAAGTTTAAACTACAAATACAATGGCTCCTATTAAGCTCACTACCTCTGAGGGGATCTCTGAACTTTTAAAGAACTACGACACATTTGTGTTTGATTGTGATGGTGTCATCTGGTTAGGTGACCATGCCATCCCAGGTGCTGTTGAAAGTATTAACTTGCTTAAAGAGCTCGGTAAACAGGTGATCTTCGTCACCAACAACTCCACCAAGTCAAGACAGGAATACACCAAGAAGTTCGCCAAATTTGGGTTGAACGTTACCAAAGAAGAGATCTTTGGGTCTGCTTATGCCTCTGCTACATATTTGGATAAATTTGTTAAACTGCCAAAAACTAAGAAAGTTTGGGTTCTTGGGGAGAGCGGTATTGTTCAGGAGTTGAATGAGTTAGGATACCAAACCATTGGTGGTCCAGATGAGAGACAAGATGGGAAATTCGATCATCTAACAACTCCATTCTTACCAATCGATCCGGAAGTTGGTGCAGTGGTTGCTGGATTATCCACCGGTGTCAACTATCATAGATTGGCCATCACTTTGCAATACCTGCAACAACCACACGTTGAGTTCCTCGCAACGAACATTGACTCTACTTTCCCACAAAAGGGCTTAATTCTCCCAGGTGCCGGTTCCATCATTGAATCCGTTTCTTATGCAAGTGGTCGTACACCAGTGTCATGTGGTAAACCATCTCAGAACATGTTGGACGCGGTTGTTGCTGATAAAGGTTTGAACAGAGCCAGAAGTATAATGGTTGGTGATCGTTTGAACACTGATATGAAATTTGGAAATGATGGTGGTTTGGGTACTTTGTTGGTCTTGAGTGGTATTGAAACTGAAGCTGCTGCTTTAGAAGCTGGCACTCCAAAATACTACGCTTCAAGTTTGGCAGTGATCAGAGACTTGTACAAACCAACAAACTAGAATAACTACTTTCACTGTATTAAAAATTTGTGAATGTTAGAGTTACCTCTTTATAAATTATATCTGTGACGCGTAATAATCTATTATCTTTTTATTTTTTTTTTCTATGATTTGATAAACGTAGAGACACGATTGAACGAATTTGTGAACTTACATTACCCAAAAACAACACTACTCTGGGTAAAACCTTCAAACGAGATGCCTGTTAACTGTCCGATTTGTGCGAAACCAGTCAGCATTGCTCTGATAAACTCTCATCTTGACACTTGTGAGAATTCGCCAGCAATCAAACGTGAAATCATCTCATTAAGTGATGATGAAGAAGATAAAGACCAACCACGAATGAAAAAGAAAACAACAACAACGATACTGAACGGCAATAGACCACCACCACCACCACCTAAACAACAACCCAAATCATACATTACAATCACGCCTTCACTCAAGAAAACAGCTTCTAATTTATCATCTCCACAACACCAACAAGCTGAACAACCACCAAGTAACCCTGTGATAACCACCACATCTCCACCAAAACCACCTTCAAAAGAAGATGAAGTGAAAACTTTAAAATCTCAATTGAGCGTACCGTTAAGTGAAAGACTTCGTCCTAAGAGTCTATCTGAATACGTTGGCCAACAACACATACTTGGCCCAGAAGGTCTATTGCGAGGATTCATAGAAAACGATCATATTCCATCAATGATCCTTTGGGGACCACCAGGGACTGGAAAGACTTCAATTGCCAGAATAATATCAAGAACAACGAACCAAAAATTTATAGAGTTGAACGCTACGAATTCAGGGATTGCAGATTTAAGGAAAATATTTGAGAATTGTACAAAAGAGTTGTTTTTAACAAAGAGAAGAAGTATTGTGTTTTGTGATGAGATTCATCGATATAACAAGACTCAACAGGATTTTTTTTTACCTTTTGTGGAGAAAGGAGAGATTATACTGATCGGTGCAACTACTGAGAATCCAAGCTTTCAATTGAACAATGCTCTCTTGAGTCGATGTAAGACCTTCACATTGAAGAAATTGACGATACAAGAGATCCACAAGATTTTGAATAAAGGTGTGTTGAACATCAACAAGATGAGGAAATTAGTGTTGAACAAACCTTTGTTGGCGATATCAAAAGAAGCGATAGACTACATTAGTGATATTGCAAATGGTGATTCTAGAATTTCAATAAACTTGTTAGAACTTGTTGATTCCCATTATCAAACGTTAAAAGAGTACGATGGTTATAAGATACTCGTGGACCATATTCGTCCAATATTACAAAAGACTCACCTTCTTTATGATAGAGTTGGTGATTCCCATTACGATACCATTTCAGCTTTCCATAAATCTATCAGAGGAAATGATGCTAATGCTGCACTATGGTATTTGGGAAAGATGTTAAAAGGAGGTGAGAATCCATTATACATCGCAAGAAGAATGATACGGATCGCAAGTGAGGATGTTGGAGTTCTTGATGAATCCTGTTTACCATTTGCAGTTGCTGCATATCAAGCCGTTACTATGGTAGGAATGCCTGAAGCGGATCTTGCACTTGTTCAATGCACGGTTAAATTGGCCACTGCTCCAAAATCAGTTCAAATTTATAGAGCTTGGAAAATGATCAATCAAACTTTAGATGAAGAGCCTTCATTGGCTTCAAGTGAAATTCCATTGCATTTAAGAAATGCACCAACGAGATTGATGAAAGAGTTGGATTATGGGAAAGGATATAAATATCCACCAGATTTTAAAGATGGTAAAGTGAAACAAGAGTATATGCCTAAAGGTCTTGAACGAATCAATTTCCTGGACCAGGATCATTTGGGTAGAGTACTGGATTATGATTCTTAGTTATTCTTCCTATGATTATTGATTTATTTATTTATTTATTTTATAATTATAACCGGTTTATTCCATTTATGAAGGGACAACAGATCATATATTTATTTTCAACCTTCATTAATTAATTAATATCATATGTATCATGAACAATCAACTTGAATCAATTGTTGAGAGTATGAAATCTCACTATTTTTCAAGAGTTTACTTGAATAAATCAAACCTGATAACTGTTCACCTTTAACACATCCAGAGTCTAAACCTTTGCTATACTTCTGTAAATTCAATCCAACACCTGAATGATGACCATAAAACACAATGTTTCTATTACTATTATCGAAATCATTCTTCATTGCCCTATTGTAATCGGTATACCAATGTTTTGAGATGTCAAGCCATTTCATAACATCTTGATGCAGTACTTCAAGGTAAGGAGGTAATATTCCGATGTGTGTAGCAAGACCAGTCACAAGTTTCAAATGGGTTTCTGATAATGGAGAAGAATTTGGTTTTGGAGTTGATTTGAACTTGGGTATCAAACCCAAATCAAGAACTAATGGAGAAGATGCAAGGTAATTGATATGATTTGGAGTGAGTCTCTTTGCTATCAACATTTCAGAATCATTTTCATCGAATGAATGATCCCCTTTAAACTCAAACGTATCTTCATCATCGAATTCCAAAGAATCGTAGTTTGAATATTTAGAAAGAATGTTCAATTCATGATTTCCAAGAACTGTGGTGAAATTATGAGCCAATGCAAAATCCAAAACTTTTAAAGAATCAGGACCTTTTGAAATGAAATCTCCAAGTAAAACAACCTCATCTGTCTTTTCGTTAAATTCAGCTTTTTTTAACAACTTCACCAGTTGATCATAACAACCATGAACGTCTCCTATAAAGATGACTCTCTGTCTCAGTGGTTTCTTTACATTCTCTAAATGAATCCCTTTTGGAGCCAACTGGAAGCCGACAGTATTGTACTTGTTCAACACTGGAACAGGAATTTTAGGTGGTATGGATAGTGCTGGTGCAATGACAAACAAATAGATTAATAGTGGAGTTATGACAATAGACCCAAAGATGAATTGCCACTTTTTATAGTATGGTTTGTTCAGGAACCTTGCGTCCTCATCACTGCTTTCGTAGTCCTCATACAATACTGAAGACATTCCCCCCTCGTTAAAACCTCTAATGATATTCCACAAGAAGACAGAGAGAAAAAAAAAAGTAACCAACAAGGTCCTCAAAAAAAAAAATATTAACCTTATCTCCATTTCTCCTTTGTTTGTGTCTTTTTGTTTTTTTTTGGTGAGATGGGCTTTTTTTAGTGAATGTCACGTGTGGAGAGGGAAAAGAAAAAAAAAAAAAAAGAACGTGACTGCATGTGATTTTTTACTTATCATCAGTGACGTCAGTGATTTTCATACAAAATTTTTTTAATTAATTTTTTTTGTTTTGTTCTTTTTCTTTCAGGAACCACCAGCCCAGACTCCACCAGACTCCACCAGACTTTCCGAGAAAATCTAGGCCCCCCGTTTTTTTTGTGAAAATGGGGAAAAAAATGCGCGAATTACGTAGTTTTGCAAAAAAAGTGAAAACTTAAATCTCGACCGTGTTTTTTTTTTTTAATTTTTTGGTGGAATCTATTGTTCAAAAGGGAATTTAATTTATAAGTTTTTGTTGTTGGAAAACAACACACACACACCCTGTAATTTTTTTTTAACGGCTCAGTTTTCCTTCAACGATCTCTACTGTACTGTTAATTGTTTTTTTTTGTGTCTTTTCTTCCATTGGATCAAGTCGTCCACTCGTTTGATCTTCAAAATCCAATTCCAAGAGCTTCAAGAGTAAACAGCGTTGTTATATTACAAATATACGTTTTTTTTTTTTCTTTTCACACACTCTGTCCTCATCAGCCAAAAAAAAAAAAAAACTCACTTTAAAGAGCCCTCCCTTTATTAAATCACAAATCTTGACTTGTTGAAAAACCCATTCACTCCACACCCACACACAATGACCACCGATATCATAGACTGGAACATCTTTGACCAACTTGTCCTGATGGACGAAGACGAGGACGGATTCTCAAAATCCTTGATACAGACTTTCATACAACAAGCCAACCAAACTTTCTTGGACATTGAAACAAAATTGAAAAACTCTGAGAATTTAACAAGTGATGAAAATTTGAATCAGTTATCACAATACGGACACTATCTCAAAGGTTCAGCTGCATCTCTTGGGTTAGTCAAGATTCAAGAACAGTGTGAAAAGATTCAAAACTATGGCTTGAAAAAGGACTTTGATGGTGCTGTTGTCAATGAGAATTGGATCGATGCTATAAAAGAAGCATTGATCAATGCTAGAATCGAATTCGACAATGCAAGAGAAGTTCTTTCCGAATACTACAAAGAACAGTTATGAAGTTGAATTTGCGTGATCCCATACTCGCTCATTCCTATCCATTTCAACCTAACTTCACCTTCATTCACAAACATACAAACACACAAACACACAAACATACACATACACACAGACACACACACTCACAGACACTCACACCTCTGCCAACACACTCAACCATAATCTGATTCAGGTACCTCCTCCTTATTTTTTACAATTCAACAAACAGAAAAAAAACCCTTCTCCACAATTTACAAGTTACTTCTCCACTAAAAAAACACCTCCATTTTTCTATATATATATATAAAATGAAATTTTACCATCCCAGATGTTTAGCTTAATACTGTTGTTTAGTTCTTGTTTTAAAATGAATCTTCCATCGATAATTTCAACTCGTTGTCGTATGTTTTGTAATAGCTTGTTTTTTTTAACATATCGCGTTGAAGATCCCTGTTGGAAAGCATAGTTGGCAGATCGTTTTTTTTTTTTTAAATTGAACCATAGTGAGAGTTGTCATTATGAACAATATAACAAAACCCAGACATTCCGTGGGTTTCATTACACATCGTATTGATGTAGGAGTTGTTGAGTGGAACCGTATAATTGAAGTGGACTCATAGATCTTATTGTCAATGAGCAAAGACTACCATAAATCGTTTTTAAATGCAATTTTTGTATATTATAAATAGAATCATATCTCATTTCATTTGAAACCCCCCCCCCCCTTCCCCCATTGATAAGTCATGGGAGTTATAACATAGATATCAATCACGACAGTGGTTAACCTTGATGTCTCTCTTTTTCTTTTTGAATCACAATGGTTTTTGACAACAACTGTCTCAAATTATCATTAACGGGACTCGCAGTCTCATCATCAGATTTCCTATCAATGATCTCCATCATCTTCTTAAATTTCAAGAACAACAGTTCAGCTCTTGTCAACAAGTCATCCAACTTATAAGTCATTGATAAATCATTGAAATATTTCAAAACTTCATCAAACTGTCTCAAATGATCTCTAACTATTTTCTCATTTTTCTGCAAGATAGCCAATGCAAAGAATAAATGCATCTGAGATGAATAAAAATCAGTCCATAACACTTCCCATAACCTTAAAGTATCATTCCAAGGTAATTCTCTTTTAAACCAAACTAACAACATTCTGAAGAAAAAAAACAAGTTCACAGAATCACATTTTTCTAAATGAATGTATAAATCTGGTAACATGAATTGAACAAGTGCATTGAGACTCTCCATTTGATCTTTCATACCTGATTGATCATGCAAGAAATTTCTCTCCATTCTATCCATAAATTTCACAAAACACCAAAATGATAACGTTGTATCTTGTAACGTGACATAGATTGGTGACAACAGATCTGTCATCCCTTGAACATAACCCAATTTATCATTGTACTGATTGAAAGTTAACAAAATTTCTTTCATCTGTTGTAAATGTGGATTTGTGATTTTAAAATGATCAGATTCTTCATCATCACCTTGTTGATGTTTAAACAGTTCCAAATTTCTATCAGTTCTTTGAATATCTTTTTCAATTCTGAAAACTTGATCGTTATAATATTCATCTTTCTCCAACTCTTCAACATTATCATACCAATTTTTTTTCAAATCCATATATTCTTTTTCTAACACTGCTCTTAAATCTTTACGTTCCTGATAAGATGAATCCCATGGATAAACTCCAAGTAAAAAAATCCAAACTTCATTCCTTATAACCTCATTAACACCACCATGAAAAATTCTATCTTTAACCTCATGAACTGTCACAGTGAGTCTTCCAGTATGATCGAAAAATGAATTCCATTCAACTTGGGTTAATTCTCTTGATCGTTCATGAGCATTCATTATCTCTTCAGGTAACAACTTATCAAACTTCAATCCCATCTCTTTTGAAAGTAAATCTCGTGAACTCTGATCAAGGATGGCGTTCTTTTTGGATTTGGAGGCTTGTTCTTGAACACCCATTGCCCAATTGGCAAGATAAACCCTTGCTGTACTGAAATCTTCGTTGACTTTGATAACATCTGGATTCTTTAAAATCTTCTTGATTGCAATAGGACTATCATCGATCGCATCATTCATCTGATCTTTAGTGTACTTTGTCACTTTAGCAAGTGTGGAGAGAACTGACCATTTGGCATTATCCAAGAATTTGTTCAAGTTGAAATCGGGACGTACGGACTTCTTAGATCCTTCACCACCACCGATACCATTCTTCACATGAGAAGGACTGAAATTGTTGAGATCCTGTGAAGATGGATTCACCAAAATCACCGAATTCTCAAGTGTTGATTTGACCAAGATTGCGTATTTTTGCAACTCTTTCAAAAATTGAGAACCACCCCAGAACAACTCACCTTCTTCACCAAACGGATCAAAGTCCTTATTCTTTCTATTTTGTTCCTGGAGCGTACTTGGACACTCATCATCATGGAAAAAAAGAACAGCGAGTCTGTCATGTGGACTATGTGTGTTGATTACGATTGATCCAAACCACCAACCTAATGATGGCGGTCTCTTTTGAATGGAGAACAACTCACCAATGTGAACAGTGAAACTGAAAGAACCAAAACTGGAGGGTCTCTTGACTCTGTTGTTGGTTGTGGAGGTGTTCAAGTCAACTGCGTTGAAAGTGGCAAGATCGTCATCGCTGATAAGGCTTTCAGCAGTCCAACCCAATTGAAGTTCTCTGTTGGAGGCGGTGGGTGATTCCTTGTAGATGTAAAGAAAGCCAGGAATATTCTCCTTCTGCACCTTCGTTGGATGAACGTAGACTTTCGACTTGACGTAAAGCAAAGAAACAGACATTGATTGGATACGTTGGTAGTACCAAGCCAGTCTTGATAATGTATTGCGGAATTGAGAACAGCAGGCGTTTGCTTTGTTTCTGGATTTTTCCTTTTTTTGTTTTTTTTACGGCTGTGCTGGAGAAAGAAAAACATGTCAGATCGGACATTGACACAAAATAGGAATAGATCATTCGGCATACGTCTTGTTTCTAATTGATCCTGTATTTCACACCACAAATTTCAACTATTCAGCTACCATTGGATTCTTCCAAAGGAACTAGCTGATCCTTACCGTTTAGATCACCAATTTTAGTCTTCCGATTTGGCTCATTGCCATCATCATTGTCATCACTAGACACTCCCTGGGTTTGCGTTTGAGGCACTGAATGGATTTGCACTGGTGGTAATCCACTGTTGATACGATTCGATAGTGCTTGTTCGGCTAGTGCTGTGACTGCTTCTATAGCAGCTGTGGTATCTGCTGAGCTTACAGAATTGGCGTCAGTGGTGGTCGGTGGTGCAGTATGAGCCGGAACTTGATACTGTTGTGTCAAAGGAATGTGAAATTGACCAAATTGTAGTTGGTTGTTGAACTGTGATAAGTTTTGCAGTTGGTTGTTATATGCTCGGGTTTGAGGGTTTTGTAAACTCTGCAAGCTCTGTTGTTGTTGATGAGGCTGCTGCTGGTGTTGCTGGTGCTGTTGTTGATGCTGTTGATGCTGTTGTTGATTCTGTTCTTGTTGTTGATGCTGTGTCTTTTGAGTTTGCTGCTGATTTTGCTGTGATGCTGTAGGTGATGGTGTGAAATACGACAAACGTTGATTGATCAACGGCAGTTGTAGCTCGGATTGCGAAGGCAGAGACGTATACTGTTGTTGTGGATTTGTCAAAGCTTGCCTTGTCTGCTCTTGATATTGCTCACTCAAGTAACTGCTATGAATTCTATCGGTATCATTCAAACTATCGACATCCTCAGATTCTGAAATTCCCAATTCATCCCTAGTTCTCTTCCAAGAATATGGTGGATGAGCCTTGTGATTGAACTGTATACTAATAGAGCCATCAGTGAGACTGTAGTTTAAAGAGATCTTGGAATGACACATTTGTGTTTTCAGCCTATTCGGAACGTTTCTTTGATCTGTTGATCTTGACTTTCTCTGTCTACCACGATCTTGACTGCAAATGAACATAAACGCAATTTTTTTCGTCTTCCCCACCCCTCTATGATAATCCCTAACTGGAAACCTGTAACCTGTTTCTAGCATCAGTGGGTTGATGTAAAGCTCGATCAGCTGTTTCGCAACTTGTTGATATGTAACGGTATCTATCTCTGTATCGTACCTTCTGATAACCATCGGGTCTGTTTCTCCTCTATAATGAATATCGAATATGTCCTCGGTGACATTGGTCTTCACCTTTCCTAGAAATTGTTCATACTCTGTAAACATGTTTGGTATTCTTGTCCTGTTTATATCTGTTAATATACCTCCTGTAAACAGGGAGATCTATGAAAATAGAGAAACTTGCCTCAGTATTCGATCCCCCAAAAGACAAATATGAATAATCTCAAGCATAAATGTACTTACAAATCAACCGGAACTTTCACTACTTTTCTTTTAGCCCTACAACTGGCACAAGTAGCATATTTCGACAGGAGTTCTGGGGTTTCATTGGTTCTTTTCACACGACATCTCGAGCATTTTTTGACTTCGTTGTCTGCACTTGTGAAATAGCGAGTAGTTGGTTGTGAGTTCATTTTGGATATGATCTCCCCTCTTGTGACACCAACAAGATCCAAATAAGATCGTTATAAGGTCTCTATTGTTCAGTTGTTTCGGTTCATTTCAAGCTTCCGCCATTTTTGTCAGTGCAAATAAAAAATTGACAGACCTGAGATGTCCGGGTTTCAGATCAGTTTGGAGACTTTAGTCTTCACTAAGACCATTCATTGTAGACCCAACAGACTCGGCTTGAGTCCGCGTATGGGCAATGAAGACATTAGCTTGATTTTCAGGATCGAGAAGAAAGTACAGAGATAAGTACGAAAAATTCAATCTTAACAGGCAGACAATCAACCTCGAGCTAATTCCAAACCAAGATCAAACTCGCATTATGAGCTACAGTGACTCTGACCTCAGCTCACTTGATGAGTATGGTGAGACTAAGGCACGAGTTTCCAAAAGAAAACAACCCAAGACGAACTATGCTGAAGTTGATTTAGAAGATGAAGAGGATCTGATAGAAGAGGACGAAAACGAAGAAGAAGACGAAGAAGATGATGATGTTGAAGACGAAGAGGAGGATTATGGTAATAACGATTATGCTGAGCCCCCTCTTACTTCAGATGAAGAGAATGATTTTCAAATCGATGATGACGACGAAGAAGAGTTCATAGAACAAACAGAGCCCCAAGAGACGAAGCCAAAATTGAAACTGAAACTTAAGCTACAATCCTCAAAGAAAGAGACTCCATCTGAATCTTACACGGATAGTGAGGATACGGATCATACGACTAATGATAAACTTAAACCGCCAGTGAAAAGAGGTGTTGGAAGACCAAGAAAGCAAAAGAACACTACTCTAGTACATGCATCAAAGGGGGTGTACGACGAAGACGGGAATGATATTGTATCAGATAGTGAGGATGTCATTGTGACTCCTTCTTTAGATGACGAAGGTTTATCTGATGATGATGAACAGGAACGCTTGAAAGAAGTTGATGTGACGAAGATGACAGAAAGACAAAGAGCTAGACATTTGGAGGCTCAAGGACTGAGTGACTCATACCCACATACTTCCAAGCTTAATGATACAAAACTTTTGGCCTTAAGCAACGCTACTAAACAGAGAAGAGTACTAACGGAAGAGGAGAATCAGTTGAAGAAGGCAGAATTAGCAAGAAAGAGAAAGAATTTTATTGAGAGAAAGTTGGAAGAGGAAAAACAGGAAACGATCAATAAGCTATTGAAAAGAAGAGCTGCCAAAGTGAGTTCTTCCAAACCACAAGAAGGCGATATTAGTGGGAACACATTGGATAAACCCCGCAGACCATACTTGGAGAGTCCTGCACTATTCTCCTGGGTATCCTCCAAGGACAAAATTCAATTGAGGATACCAGAACCATTGCTAGGCAATTCCAAAGAATAGCCAATCCTTCAATGCAATGATCCTTCAATGCAATGATACATATCGGTATGTTCTATTTTGTGTTTCAGCATTTATTGTGTAGAGATAATTCGATGGGCCCCTACCAATTTCCCGTTTCGGACAATCTAGAATTTTTCGAAAAATCGACAAAGCTGCTGAAGCAGTTTTCAGGAAAAAAAAAAATGTGTAGAAAAAAAACCAAAACTGCATATTCAGATAAAGCACCTGTTGACTTTTGTTCCCATCCGTATCTGGCTGTTTGTTGGACCTACGAGACTTGTACTGTACAGACTTACAGCTGTTCGCCAACATAATCTACAAACCCAAAGGGTTTGATTCTGCCATCCATTGACTTTTCCTCCTTTGCAATCTAAAATTCAACAGCATCAAGTCACATTCTACACTCCATCTTGCCACAGACTTCAAACAACTAATAGATTACTGTACCCCACCCTCTAGTTAACAGAAATTTAGACCATTAAGTCAACCAGTTTGTCATATTTTTTCTCCGTGCACCCTTGCTCTGCTATTGTTCACTTTAGCACCTGTCAAGTTACGCAGCTTAAAACTGACCACATTGTCAAATATTATATACTCAATTACCCACCCTATTGACTCAACATGAATTACAATCTCAACTATAGGCCGCAAATAGCGAATCCCAATTTGCATCCACAACAGCTCGCAGCTATGCAGGCACAAGCTCATTATGCCAACTTGCAACAGCAACAACAAGCAGCTCAACAGGGTCAGCCAGGTGTCAATCCACAACTTCAACAACAACAGCAGCAGCAACAACAATATTCTGGTAGAACCCAGGCTCAGATGCCACATAATCAAATTTCAGAAGGTCAGACTCCACAACAGGCACAGCAACCTCAACAGCCTTTGAATCTTCAACAACAACAAGCTACGTTGGACCCACAGCAGCAACAACAATTTCTGAATCAACGTGGTACAAATCCATCTCCTGCTCAACATTATAGAAATCAACCAGGATTCACAGCTCAAGGACCACAAATTCCACAAGGTACTATTCCTCAACAATCCCCTCATCTTCAACAACAACATCACCCACAACAACAGCAATCACAGCCTCAACAGCAACCACCTCAAGGTCAACAAGCTCCACAGCAGTTTGTGTCACAGCAGCAGATTCTTCAACATCAACAACAGCCACATCAACAACATCAACAACCACAACATCAACAACAACAACCACAACAGAAACAACCACAAGCACAATCACAACAACAATCACAACAACCACAACAACCACAACAACCACAACAACCACAACAACAACAGAAACAATCACAACAACAATCACAACAACAACCACAACAACAATCACAACAACAATCACAACAACAATCACAACAACAGCAACAACAGCAACAACGCCAACAACCACACCATCAACAACACCCTACATCACAAAGTCAAACTCAGCACCTTCAATCTCAAGCACCAGGTCAACCTGTTCAAAATCAACAAGCCCCTCCTCCTGCCGTGCCCCATCAACTTCACCAACAACCACAGTATGGCCACCAACAACAAATCCCACAAGTCATTTCTCAGCAACAACACAGTCTTCAGCAGCAGCAGCACCAAGCATCACTAGCTCAAAGACAGCCACCTGGTGTACAAACCAAAACGGCTCCTTTAGGTCATCAAGAACCAGCGACTACACAAAGCACCGGTTTAAGACAACCTCCAACTTCTGGTGTACCTCAACCACTGAATTTGAACACACAATCTGTGGTTCAACCGCAGACCATATCGGCACCACCATCTGCAGCAAACCCAGTGCTAAGTGGTAACCCATCTAGTGCTAAATCTGCCAGATTTCCAGTGTCTACGAGTGCTCCTACCGGTGCCAGACCTGTCAGTACCACACCAACTACCACTACCAACCAACAAGCCAGAAATGTTCCAGCACCTTCATACAACACTAACAATGCCAATAATGCACTGGCACAAATGATGAATTACAAAAAGCAAATGTCAAATCTAGCGACTTTAAGGTTTTTAGATTTTTGTGAATTGGTTGGTGTTAGAAATGATAGTGTCAAGAACATACTATATTGGAAGAAGCTTGTTACTGATTATTTCAGTGAGATTGGAACAATGAGATATTCGGTCAAGAGTGGTGTTGATTCTAGACAATTTGAGTTCAGTGTTCCAATTATTCCTAGATTCTTCTTTTCCATCATCCAGTCCGGTGTCACTAGAATCGAGATTCAACCTGGCATGCTACGTACACAAGTTCTTGCTAACGGAATGACTTATCTGGAAAGCCCAAGATGTTGCTTCACTCATCACTATTCTGATGGCTCTTACGTTAAGATACATGGTAACATCAAAGGTATCCTGAACCAAAGGTTGAAACTTGATTGGTTGGATTTCCAAACTCACGTGTTCATTCCTGGTGTCGAATGGCCGTCATTAGAAAAATTGGTTGTTGATGAAGCTAAAATGAAGAGCATTTACTACAATGAAACTTCAGAGAAGGGTGAAAAAGAAGACAAAAAGGAGAATTCAAATAAACTGAACATTTTGCAGAGCTTCAGATCCAACTATCAAGTCTTTCACAGCATGTCTAACTTTGGTCTTCAAGAGAGTGTAATGAGAGTGTTGCAAGTGAGTGATGTCATGGCCCATTTGAAAGGTCTGATGTTGTTCTCAACTCAATCAGAGCAAGTTGGTCCTCTAAGTGCACTGGATAACTATGTTGAAAAATTCTACAATAAGAATGATGAAGTTAACAAGAAATCAAAGACGAGTGGTACTTCTAATGGTGGTCCAGTACCGCCTTCGACGGCAAACTCCAACTCCAATTCTAACACCAATTCCAATGTCAACTCCAATACCACTTCTAACTCTAATTCAAAAAATAATAGTACAACACAAGGTAAAGAGTCTTCATCAGCGAAGACTTCACCTACAGAAACCAACGGTAAAATGCCTGCACTCGATCTATCACAATCAACGCTAACGAAAAGAAGAAGAAAAAGTACAATTGGTGAATTATCTCCAAAATCACTGGCTGATCAACAAAGTCCCAAAGCTTCCGGTAAAGCTGGCAATAAGAAGGCGAAGCGTTAAAATCTCAAAAGAAAACAATTCAATTCTACCAAATCATAATATTTTGAAGTTAATTTAACACTTACATAATTTGATATGCTATAAATATTGATGGCGTAGAATTTATTATAGTTACCACAATATGATCATGAATCGCACTGAAGAATTTGATTTGGTCAGACTCCAACAGCAATCTCTTTCCAAGCAGCCAATCTTGCAGAACTAGAGCCGGTATTTCTCACTAGGACAAATTTTTTCTCATCTTCTCTCAAAGTCCTTGCAAAAACAGCATCAATAGCACCCACACCTGAATTCTTCCCTTTACCCAAGTTATAGGATCCACTTGTGATAAAACCAACCAGGTTAGAAGAATGAGGAACTTCGGGGTACTCATTCAACTTCCTACCAGTGGCCTTTCTACCGTTATGAGAATGAATCCACTTTGCCAGTTGCTCTTTAGGAATTGAATAGATACGGGCATTATCCGCTGGGTTTCCCTTTCCCAAAAGATTAATACATACTGGAATGATTGGCAAAGGTGATTTGATAGAGTCAGGAATAACTGGTGGTGGTGATGATGGTGTAGAAAGTATGACTGGCTGTGATAATGGTTCTCCACGCAGTACCGCTTCTTGATCATTCTTAACCACATCTTTAATGTACTCATAAACATCATGTAACTCTTCAATCTTTCTTTGACCATTCTCCCATTGAGAGGTTCTTGTTGTGGAATTCGACTTGACTTTTTTCAATCCAATTCTTAAAGTTTGCAAGTATCTCCAGTCACAACCAAATGGATCCCCAAGTTCACCTTTAGCATCTTCATTCTTCGAAGTAGACAGTTTCAGTTTGTCATAGTTGAACTTCTTACTTTTTGGTTTCCTCTCCCATACTGCTCTTTTGAAACTACTTCTCAAACTGTTTTCATCGAGACCAGACTTCGTGAATGGATAATCGTCTGGGAAGAAGAGTTTTTCCTTCTCAAAGTGAAGTTGATGAGTTTGAAATAAACCAGCGTGATTCATATGTGCAATGTGGTTGAGCTGGTACCAGACTGGAAGTAACCAAAACCAAGGTAACAGGACTGTCCAAATCCCGTTCTGTTTATATATGACAACTGGGAATTTAGATGTAGACTTAAGCGTAGATTTCTTAACTTTCTCCAGATCTCTCACTGAAAGCTGATTGTAATATGACTCTGTTCTTCCTTCGGTTGTGAAAAGCTTCTCCACGACGCTGTTGTTGATATTGAGTTTTGAGGATTTCATATTAATTAACAGATCATTCAAGTCATAGTCCCGATATGCTCTAGGTCTCTTTCTGGTGGTGGTTCTTGGGTCTTGCGCATCGATGGTGAATATAGTTTTGTCTGGTAGCGAACTCTCCAGGGCCAATCTTGAGAAGAAATATGAATTCTTGGCTCTTGGATCAGCAGATTTCAAGATCGTTGCTAATGATTTCAATGCAATTGGCCCACAGATATCAATGGACGCAATCGCAAATCTATTATCAATGACGGTGACATCCTCAGTTTTCAGTGCTATAAGAACCTGGAAGATTTCTGTATATATTGCGGGATGTATCCTCAACACATTTCTGTAGGTCTCTTGATCATCAAATGACAAAACAGTAATTTCACCTAGTAGTTCTCCACTGCTATAAGCAAAACTTGTAAATATCGAACCGTTAGAGAGGAACCTCTTCCCAATCTTGTTCGTATTTGTCAGTCTCTGTAACAAGTTAGCTAACGAATCCTGTCTTGGACTTTGTAAGACTATAGTCCCAATGAAGCTTTTATCCCAACAAACACCACCAGTGAGGTTGAAATTTCTATGAGTGAGTCTGAAGCATTTCTGGGTAGGTTTGGATGGGATCTGGAAGCCCCATCTCTTGATCATATGGCTCCTCTTGGCGTGCCATATATGTGAGTTCAACCAAACAAAATCTTTTTGTCGTTTCATAAACTTCAATTTTCCCATTGGATTCCGAGCAAGCTCATTGGTGGCAGTTATATCATACGAGCCCACTTTGTTGTTGATTCTTGTGAATGAGGTTTCCTTGTTGTGTTTTTTTAATTGCTTGTTGAGTTCTCTGATTCTCTGTCTTAGCTTAAGCTTTCCCAAATTGAGATTAGAATCTCTTGGGACAAGTTTCTCTGACGTGATCTTAGCAGCCAGTTTTAGTAGTGACCTGGATGCTCTAAGGCGATAAAGCTCTTCTCCTCTGGGTTTCCTCTTCCTCATCACTGGCACATCACTTTTACTCATCTCACGAATAGCTCGATTTCTTAAACGTTTGGGTATTCTTTTGACATTGTGAGACGCTGTTCTTCTTCTCAGCTTTCTTGGAAGATGTTGGAAGACACGGGTAGATGATGCAAACTTGGAATTCAACTGAGCTTTCTCCAATTCAGAAATCTCAAATCTTCTAGATTTGAGGAACTCATTGACAGATAAGATGGTTTCTTTGTTCAGTGCTGGATCGTTGAGTTCTGAGCGTATTTTCCTCGACTGTTGACGTTTTTTCGACTTGAAGATCTTGGAATCATTTCTGTCAGATGTAGATCTAGACTGAGAACTCATTGGGATAGAGCTGTCTGTGAACAGTGCTGAATATTGTTCCTAAACGTAAGCTGTGATGTTTTTTTTTTTTTCTCCAGGGCTATTGAAAAATAATTGATCTTTTATGAAGACAAAACTACAGCTTGTCTAGAACATGTACCTAATCTAATATGTGTTATAGTTCTGCAATTGTGCTAAGAAAAAAGCTAATGAACTATGAACATCGCCACTATTTGTATTCTTAAGAAGTATGCCTTAAATAGAGAGAAAGAGAGAGAGACTGTTGCTGATGATTTGTAGCACTGGCATGTCTCAAGGCCGCGTGACCAATCACGTGGTTTATCGCGAAGTTGTTTTGTTTTTACTTTGTTGACATTTTTAGCCGCCAGTCTTTTTCCAGTCTGCCACAAAAACAAAACAAAAAAAACAAAAACAAAAACAAACCACAAAGACGAGACTTCAAAATAAAAACAAACAAACACCAGGCCCGAACTACTAAAACTTGTTAGAGCAACCGTAGTGAAAGCCACGTTTTGGAATCAACATCACCCAGACCAAATAATATTCCTGCCCATATTTAAGACATTTTCACCTCACAACAACAAATGTCTGTATCCACTTCCCTTTGTGTCGATTCCACGTTTGCGAAAGATTCATCATTAAATCTGTCCAGTTTCAAGTCTGCGAGTTCCAAGACACTTGCAGAGATCCTTGATCAAAAGTATCATCCTTCTTCATCCTCTTCAGTATCCACCAAGTCCACATCAACTCCATCCACAGAAAAAGTATGGCCCTTATCAGAGTCCACACCAGTTGGTGCACAACCCAAAGATTTACTCAAAGCTAAAGCTAGAATGTCAAGACTGTCTCAAAACGTTCAAAATAACGACGCCAATTCGACCAGTGACGAAAGCGACGATGGGCAGTCAGAGAAGGTACATGAGATGACACCATCCAAACCTCAGAGATTATCACAAAAGTCTTCACCACTTCATTCTCAGCTAGAAAGTGAGATTGAGTCTCTGAGATCATTCAAGAAATACGTTGAGGGTCTTGATAATGGCTCCTCTATAATTGATAACTTCATCACAAAGTCTGAAAATGAGCTCGTGGTTTTGGTTAAGAAAGAATTCACTGAAGCTAAAGAGGAAGTTGGTTCTTTAAAGATACAAAATGAAACAATTCAGAAAGAAGCTTTGAGGCTAAGAACGGAGATTGAACAGCTTAAAGCCGAAAATGAGTCCCGAGAAGCATCCAACAGTGCTTTGAAAGACGAGGTAATACATTTGAAAGCTTTGAATGATACCCATGCTAACAAACTTGAAGATTTGAAAAACAAAACCCAGTCATTGGAAGCATCGAACAAATCATTGTCAATTCTCAATAGTAAACTGAAAGAAGAGGTGGACGAATTGACTTTAGAGCTTGGAACACGGTCAACATCATTGAATAAATTACAGGAAGAAACAGATACAGTGAAAAGCCTCAATGCTGAATTACACCAAACTGTCTTGACTGAGGCTCAAGAATTGAAGTCTTTGAAAGAGCAAATAGTGCATCTAAAAGATCAGTTGAAAACACAAAATGAAAAGGATGCTGTCACCTCACAATCGTTAACGAATCTACAAGACCTTTTGAATCGAACAAAAGGTGATGAGGAAACAAAGATCACGCCTGCTAGATTTCCTGAGCTTGATAATTGCACCAAAAATGGTCAGACCTTTTACAACGAACTTGAACTCACAGATGTTGATGCATTAAGTCAAATTCAGGCCCAAAATCTTCTCAAGAATGTCTTGATCAACCTTCAAATTCCACTTAGTCAGACCAGAGAGAACATTTCCAATATTTCAAGTTTATTAAGAAACAGTTCTGTATTAGTCGATTTTGCAAACCGAACTCACAGACTTTTTTATGACTCTGATATGAATGTTGCATTAACAAAATCCAATTCAGGTCAAACTCAACTCGAAAAATGTACCTCATTGATGTATCAGAACATCGAGTTCCTGTACCAAACACTGAAAGATCATTGAAAAAAAGGATATGTAACCATTATTAAATAACGTTGAATGAACAATTATGTATTATTACTATACTCTAATGTAGATGTGTGGTGTCCGGATGTTATGCGTATTAAAAAAAAAGTTGTGAGCTCAATGCAAGAGACCTTGATGTTCAATGAAGGCAGGATCTTGGTCATGAGGACTTGTTACTATGAGCTTTTGGCTGTGGAAGCCACTGCCTCGGATAGTGAACTCAAGAAGTCATACAGAAAAAAAGCTTTGCAGTACCATCCAGACAAAAATCCAGACGATCCAGAAACAGCGACAAAGATATTCGCACAAATAAGATTGGCCTATGAAGTACTATCAGATCCACAAGAGAGAGCTTGGTATGATGCTCACAAGACACAGATTTTGAGAGAGGATGGAGATGGGTACAACGGTGATGATGATGAGGACTACCTCGAACCTGAAATTGCCGGAACAACTGTTCATGAGATCATGAAGTATTTTGATCCATCGTTGTACTCCACAATCAATGATACAGATTCTGGTATGTATAAAGTAGCCAGTCGGATATTCAATCAATTGGCTCGAGAAGAGATTCTTGCAGGAAGACAACAGGGTCTAGAAAAATATGCCAAATATCAAGATGATGATCTCACAGATACAACAAACATTTTATATCCAAAATTTGGTAACTCGCATTCAGACTATGCCCAAGAAGTGAGAATTTTCTATCAAGTTTGGTCATCATTTGCCACGGTGAAGACATTTTCATGGAAAGATGAGTACCGTTATTCATCTGCTGGTGATCGTCGTACGAGGCGTACGATGGAGAGAGAGAACAAGAAAGTCAGAGATGCTGCTCGTCGTGAATACAATGAGACCATTAGAAGCTATGTCTCTTTCTTGAAAAAACGGGACGTGAGAGTGAAAGAAGGCGCATCCAAGTTCGAAGAAGAGAGGAAGAGGAGACAAAAGGAAGAACTGAGAAGACAGATAGAGAAGGATCGAGCTGCTGAGAATGAAAGAAGAGGTCAGTTCCAAGAGCAGAACTGGCAGACAGTTGGTGATGATGAGTTTGCAGAACTGGAAAGACATTTTGTGTCGGATTCAGAAAAAGAAGAATCTGATGAAGAGCTTCAGTTATTTGAATGTTTCATATGTGAAAAGAATTTCAAAACAGAGAACCAATTTCAAGCTCATGAACAAAGTGCCAAACATAAGAAACTTCTAAACAAGATCAAATGGGAGATGAAACAAGAAGGTATAATTCTCGGTATCGATGAAGTTTCTGACGAAGATGATTTTGCTACCGCAGATGAAGATGACGGTTCAAAGGGAGAAGTTGGTAGTGAGTGGGAAGAAGATGGTGATGCAGAGTTGAGAGAAATAGAGGATGAACTAAGGAGATTGGAGGCAGAAAGTGGTTTGCATGATGAGGACGATAATGATGATGATGATGATGATGATGACAGCTCAAATGACTCATCAAATGAAAACTCTCGAGAAACTGAAATTAAGCTCGAAATCGATGATGAGATTGATGATGAAACCGAAGATTTGGAAGCGGATATAGAAGAAAAAGTAGTGATACCCACCAGGAAGTTGTCAAAGAAAGAAAAGAAAAAACAGAAGTACAACCAGTCCAAAACGGTAAAAGTTGAGGTTGAAGAAACTATTGACGAGCTTGAAGAACTTGCCTCTGCTCTCGATAAGGGAATAAGTCTTGAGACAGAATCCGATGATGATTGGGGAAACAATAAGAAAACCAAGAAGAAAAGGCCCAAAAGAAAGGCAAATGAACCTTCCAGTGAAGGACAAACACCTTCTCCTGAATCGTTCGCTTCAAAGAAGACTCAATCAGGTTCTGAGGTATGCTCGGTATGTAAGCAGGCATTTGTTTCGAGAAACAAATTATTCAAACATGTCAAAGCAACAAATCATGCATCTGCACCTCTAAAGAAAAATGGCAAAAAGAAATAGATTACAAGTATACAACATGAATAAAGGCATATAACCTATAGATTCTCTTAGTCAAACGTACTCAACGAATACCAAGCTTTGTCTTTTTAACTTTTGCGATCACAGGTTCTGGAATACCTCTACTCTCAGCACCTAAACCTTGACCAGCAGACCAGCCCATCATAATTAACAATTTTCTACCAATGTTATCGCTTGCAATTTCAGGAGCATTGGCACCAACAATATCACCTTCTTTAACGTGTGCTTTGCTTGGTTTGCCTCTTCTTGAGGATTTTGCCTCTTCTTGCTCAATAGCAGACCTTGATCTCTTTTGATCAACTCTATTGAAAACACGCCTTTGCTTCATGAGTTGGACGACAGCATGATAATCAGGGACCGATCTGAAAGTTCTCTTGTTTTTGATCACAACAGCATGAGCTTTAAGACCCTCCCCGAATTTTCTTGATTTCATGTTGTAATAGTATGCAAATTTTTGAATAGTTTTTATGGCATGTATATCCATTGGAGGAAAAGCCATTGAGGTTCTCTTTTGATCGAGGTAGAATTCCTTAAATTCAAAGTCAATGTCTCGAACATGGAAGGAGAATGGGTATTTCAAAGAAAGGTCATTAGAGTTTGCGTTTGCTTGCTGGATGTTGCTCTCTTCATTACTCTTCTTTTGCTTCTTAGTATTCCTTCTGATCTGATACTGTTCCTGTAGCGAGCTTCGCAAATCGTCATCGGCAATATGGTCAAGAATCAATTCTTTCTTTCTGCCTTTTCCTCTCGTCTTTATTGACTGTGTTGGGTATTCCTGATCTCTGACGCCATCATATTTTTTGGTGAAATTTATTAAGTCGTCCAAACCTTCATTGTCAAAATCACTCAATAGTTCATTTCTCTCATCGTATTCTCCTTCAGAACTTGAATCACTGAATTCAATATCATACTCCTTCTCCTTGATCTCATCAGGTGCCAGTTGCGCTTGAACGTACGCATAATAAGCATTGAGTCTATGTTCTAGCATACCGTTCTCTAACAAAAAATCAGTCACTATATCTTGATCAATCCATTGAAAATCATAAGTCCCCGTTAGAGCAAAACATTTCATGTGGTACTGATTTGATGATGAGCCGTATCTGATATTTATAACATCAATCATTGAAATGTCAAACGTCTCATAATCCTCAGGTAAGAACCCATACTCTGGGTCTGATAGCTCATTCATTTTTTCTACCAAATTTAAACTCTTCAAATCAGTTATGGCACTTTCCGAAATATCAATTTCATTGACAGCATCATGACCATCATCTGTATCATAGCCTATACCTGAAATGAACTCTGCTTCTTCTTCAGCACCGTCATAATCTTCATTTCCATCCCCTTCGACATCTTCATCGTCGTCATCGTCGTCATCGCTTCCAGCACACATGACATTACCCAGAACTTTACTTATGTACTTTGAATAGGACTCATGTAGATTTTTGGAGCGTATGTTCTTCTCGATATAGATATCATCGTCATCACTATCGTAGTTTTCTTGGTCCATTTCATAAATGGTCTTTTCTGTATCAAATTTATGGAGATTCTTCAAATGTTTAGGTCTCTTCGGAAGGTTCGTGAATTGATTTCCATCTTGATCTTCTGTTGTATTGAGCTGGACATGTCCTATGCTCAATGAAGGTGTGAACTCCGTATTTACTGTTGAACTCTTCGTCTTGTGTGGGATCGCAATTGGCTCTGGTTGTACCGTTTTGATATCGGTGGTTGCTTCCCCTTCATTATCCACAAAAAATAGCTGGTCATCTGGAATATCACGTATCTTAGCCTCTGCTTTAAGCTCGGGAGCATATGTTCTCTCTGTTATCTCCAAAGTACGCTCTTGCTTAATCTCATTGGAGTTTGCCCAGTCGTTATCTGAGTCAGAAATATCTTCTGATGAAGAGTTTTCCGGCGATGACTCGGTACTTAGCTCAGCCTTTCCACTATCGTTATGAGCAGATTCAGTAGATATCAGATCTATTTCTGAAAATTTGTCTGTCACGATGAAATCGGGATTCTCTGCTCCTGTAGTTACCTTCCTGAGATATTCCTCTTTCTCCTTTAGCTTCCGGATAAGATCTTTGGATGGATCATAGGTCACGGCCTTCACAAACAAAACAGGTCTCTTTCGCAACGGAAGATTCATGGTATTCTCACGGTTGTCTTCGGTTTCAAATGCTTCATTTTGTAGATGAGACTTTCTTTTGGTTCTTGAAGCTGCTGCCTTCATTGTTCTCCCAGGGTGTGATACAGAGATGAAATCTGGATTATCAGGGTCCATCAGCTCAGGAAAATCGTTAGAATGATGTGCTGCACCACCCTTATGACCACCTCTTCCACTGCCTCGACCTCCACGTCCACGTCCTCTTCCTCTAGCTTTTCCCCGATTCACTTTACCTCTGGCGCCATGACCGCCACCGCGTGCTCCACCTCCACCTCTGCCTCCTGTCTTACGTTTAGGCATTACTTAGATCTATCCTTAGCCTTTGGGCTTATCACTAGCTCTTGGAAAGTCTGATTGTACACCATCAAGTTAGTTCTTTTGCTAAAGTACTCAGCAGTGTTGTGAAAATCATCAGCACATGTAATGCTGTCCGAACCAGAGACGGCACGTGACCTGATGATAACAAACCAAATGTGAAAGTGACACGATAATGCGGGTTTGGAGGCAAACATAGAACACGCTTCTAAAGCAGTTCAGACCACGCGTGCTATATTATCTATTTTAGTACTGTGATTGCCAAGCCGTCTCTGATCACTTCCATAACAGAAACTTTACCGAAAAACAATATATCACAACTGCAGCTGTGCTCCAATCAATAGAGTGGCTAAAATATCATACACCACCAGATAACAATCTAAAGAACTCAACCCTTTGGTTATGTCCAGCTCATCTGGCTTCAACCGAGTGGTGCAGTTCTTTTGGGATAAAGACCTTGAAAACATGGACTTAGAAAATTCGATAGTCGTTTTGGGTAACACATACAAAGCTGATACGAAGAGCATACGATCAACGGAACCTCCCATCGAACTAGCTAAGAAAGATGAAGACAAAGAAGAAAATACTTTGAGCGATATCAAGAACTATCTCAACTCATTTGGTTTTAAGTCGACACAGAAGAGAAATGAAACTGTTGATTGGCCTGCAGAATTCTTGGAGGATGTATACTCTCGGCTATGGTTTACATACAGAACAAAATTTCCCCCATTGCAAAAAGATCAAGATGGTCCATCTCCGTTATCATTGAATAATATTATAAGATCCCAGAACTACGACCTAAATGCGGATTACTTCACTACTGACTGTGGATGGGGTTGCATGATCAGAACGGGACAGACCCTTCTAGCAAATACTTTCCTCAATCTCGAGTTGGGAAGAGATTGGAGATTTGAAAATTCCAAGGATGTTTCTCCAGAACACGACAAGATTGTTTCCTGGTTTATTGATGATCCACAGAGACCTTTTTCATTACACAATTTTGTTGAAAAGGGCAGAAAACTCTCAGGAAAGAAAGCGGGAGAGTGGTTTGGACCATCTGCCACTGCAAGAAGTATACAAGCATTATGTGATGATTTTGATACTAGACTGAGTGTATACATTGGATCTGATAGTGGTGATATTTATGAGCAGGATTTGTTCAAAATAGCCAAAGGTACGGGAAATTCTTTCAAGCCAACCCTCATATTACTCGGTGTGAGACTAGGTGTGGATAATGTGAACTCAATATACTGGAAAACAATCAAAGACATACTATCATCCTCAGAGTCTGTTGGTATCTCTGGTGGCAGGCCATCCTCATCACACTACTTCTTTGGTTATCAAGGTGATTATCTCTTTTATTTGGATCCTCATCTACCACAACCTGCTTTGAAAGAAGAATCGAATTTAGAAGTATCAGTAAGTGAGAGCACGGAAATAATCAACTCACTTGATGTTCAGTCCACTCATACGAAAAAATTGAGGAAATTACATCTATCAGAGGTTGATCCATCAATGTTACTAGGATTTTTGATCAAAACGGAGGATGAATGGGAGGAGTTCAAACAGAGAATCAAAAATGATAAAGACAACAAAATAATTCACGTTTCATCAAATCAAAGCATGAGTCAACTGTTCAACAGAAAGCCATCCTTTGTGGTTTACGACGATGAAGATGGCGGTGATTTTGTGGATGTTGGCTTGGATATTGAGGATCTAAAGGAGGAATCTCTTGACCAAAGTGTTGCTTCTGATATTAATTTGGTCAGTAAAGATGAACTCCTTGCTCCTGTTAACGATGAACCTATTGATCCTAACGATAAATCAATATTAGTGTTGTCACATACATTTAACGATCAGGAAGATGACGTCCAGCCAGAAGCTATAATAGGCTCATATGATGAAGAACTGAAAGATTGTGATTACGAAAACATTGCTACGACAACAAATACTGCCGCATTTGACGATTCTACTGTGGAAGTTGAGAGCATCAAGGTCGAGGAGCCAATTGTTGTCAACAAGTCAGACATGTCTTTGGCAGATAGCGATACAGATCAGAATGGTGATGATCTCAGTGCTGATGATGATATCAAGAAAGCAATTAGACTATAAGATTTCGGATGATCCAACTATTTTGTATAGGAAAGGTATTTAGGCTAGGTATTAATGAGCATCGGTTTTGGTACGTGTCTGTTTGTACTATACGAATTTTCAAGGCCCGGAGTTTTCAACCTTGAGACTTTCGGGCCTAATTTATAATTCGTGAATAAATAAAGAAAAAGGTAAAGTATGCCAGAGTATATAGCAAGAGTAAAACAAAATAAAATATACAACAAGGCACAAAATGAGTGACCTCAAGTTCTGTACTGTTTGTGCAGCTAATAACAATCGGTACGTTATAACCGAAATGAATCATTTGCGGCTTTTGTTTTTGATTTTTGCTACTGAACACTAACATGAACATAGTTCAATGGAGGCCCATAAAGTTTTAAAAGAAGCTGGATTCAACGTTGACTCTGCTGGTACTGGCTCTGCAGTAAGACTTCCAGGTGCAAGTGCAACAAGTCCTAATGTATACGCTTTTGGAACACCATATGATGAGATTTACAAGGATTTGGAATCACAAGATGCAAGATTATATAGTGCGAATGGTATTCTTAGGATGTTAGATAGAAACAGAAAGATCAAGAAAGCACCACAGAAATGGCATGAAGGTAGAGATTTTTTTGACTTTGTGTTTACGTGTGAAGAGAGATGTTTTGATTCTGTTTGTGAAGATTTATTGAATAGAGGTGGTCATCAAAATAAGATTGTTCATGTTATAAACGTTGATATCAAGGATGATGATGAAAATGCTAAAATTGGTGGTAGGGGTATACTTGAACTGGCAAATGCCTTATCTGATGCTGCAAATAAGGCCAAAACTGGCAAAGATAGTGTGCCATTTGAAGATCAACTTACAGATATACTCACCGAATGGCAAGAGAGACATCCAAAGCTACCACTTCTTTATTCGCCTTCATATTACTGATACCGCCCCATTCCATCAATACTTTATAGAGCCTAACATGGTTTTGATCAATAGAAGAATGCATTATATATAATTACTAAGCTTTCAAAATGTCGTGTAAAGAATTACATACTAAGTTATAGATTGATCATTTAATATTAAAACTTGACCTGTTTACCATTTACCCAAACTTTTGTAGAATTTCTATCATCACCGTTGAAGAACCATTTGGCAATAACATTATCCCATCTTCTCTCATAATCTTCTTGACCTTGTTTGGCATATTGCCAATCAAAAATATCAACCTGTGATCCTTCAGCGTCTAAATCGATCAACTGAACGTCCCATTTCTTACCAACTTCAAACGATCCAGTCTTATCTTCAAGGTTAAGAACATTTGCACCACCCAACGTGGCGAGATACAACACATCTGCGACTGATAGTTTGTCATGCTCTTCGCCGGTCTGCATTGATAAATGCCTCGAAACTAAAAGTGCCTGACGTGATACTTGCAGAATTGATGGTGAGAATCCACCAGATACATCAGTACCTAACCCAACTGGGATATCATTATCCAAGAGCCATTTCACTCTACACTCCCCTGAAGTGATAGCACTGTTCGAAATTGGACAATGTGAGATACCAGCACCTGTGGCTTTGATCAAGTCCTTCTCATGATCCGATAAATGAATGGCATGGGCAAGAACAGTCTTATCGTTGAGTAACCCGTGATCGTGGTAAACATCAGCATATGTCTTTGATTCTGGAAACAACTCAGCAACCCATTCAATCTCAGACTTGTTTTCAGATATATGCGTTTGTGTGCTCAAATTGTACTCTTTCTTCAATTTACCCAACCACGTTAGGAGCTCAGAGGTACACGATGGAGCAAATCTTGGAGTTAGAATTGGTGCAACAAGATCGTTCTTTGGGTCAATCTTTTTGATGTGATCAATAACACTAAGTGTACTCTGCTGAGATTCTTCTAAAGTCTCGATGTAATAGTCAGGAGAGTTGGCGTTCATGCAAACCTTACCAATGAAAGCCCTTTGGCCAATATCTTTTGCTAAATCTGCAAGTAGATTGGTAGCATCAGTGTCAATTGTAGCATAGTAAGCAGCACAAGTTGTACCGTTAGCCAATGTTCTATTTATGACTTTCTCGTAAACTTTTCTAGCTTTGGTCAAATCCTTCAGAGATGCTTCTAAAGGAAACGTATACGTGGTCAGCCAGTCTAAAAGTGTGGAGTTCCCAAAGATACCGTTGTTTGGATATTGTGGGGCATGAATGTGTGTATCAATGAAACCAGGGAAAAAGAAGCTGTTGGATTGACCTGAAATATCAATAATCTGTGTAAAGTTGGTATCTATGAAATGTTCCTCGATAACTTGGAAGAGCGGCTTGTCTTTCTCTATGAATCTTATCACACCGGTCTCTTCAACACCAACAGCGGTACTTGATAAAATGTCAACACTACCTAAAGAAGGCGTATGTATGAACGTACCATAGTATATAGCAGTGACTGGAGCGGTGGCAAAAACAGTCATATCTTTGAAACTCCAAACGTCTGATTATGTGACTTGGGCATAGCTAACTGCTGATGGAAATGGTGAATTCTTATACTTTTCTCTTATTTTGTTTTCTTTCCACGTTTTAGTAGCAAGGGCGTCATTTTATTCTTCCCGACGGGATTTTTTGGCTCTGGGCCGGTGGCGACGGCAAAGTAGATTTTATAAGTTTCTGCTGGTTAGCTGACCAGTGGAATTAGACAGGGAATAATCGTCATGACAGTACAATCACTTGGTGCCTGAATAAATCCCTAGTCGAACACTCAACGGTCGAACAAAGTGACAAATGGCATTTACTCGAGTAGAGAAGTGGACCCTTCAGAACTCATAATATGTCTTGAACTACGCTCACTTCCTCGGAAATTAATATTATACTTCCATACATTGAAACGATTCATAACTTATTCGGCCAACAGCGTCCTCTGACACTGTTAAAACTGAAAAAATAGATGAATCATATCATCATACCGAAGAATTGACAATGAGCTCGAGTCAGCAGGTGACATCAATCGCAATGCCAAAGTTCGTACACAATTCCTCAATGTCAGCTTATTTCTTCACACGTACCTTGAGGACTTTCAATCCTAGGCAGATCAAAAAAAAAATCAAACAAAGTAGAAATTGAAATCAAAAATTTTAAGACCCACCCATCTCACAAGGAGATGTCAGCAGGAACGACGAGATGCGCTGTGCAATGCAAACAAGTGTACCTGGTCATCAAGACTTCTTGATCTCTGATGACGTCCTAAGGTAAGTATGAAGAAAAGAAAAAGGTGAGAAAAACACAAGGAAAAAAAAAGTGGGCACTTTCAGCTATTTATACTTTTTTTCTCTTTGTCGTTGAATAATTCTCACGTGATGCAAACATCTCAATAGGGTAAAAACTACTTCAAAATAAATTGTATTTTTGATTTTATCAGAAGATAGCTATATCAACCAGTCATGTTCTGTAGCCATTTTAAGATTCTGTAGAGCTCTAGGATCATTGATCCCTAAATTCAATCCATTGAGCTGTTTTCTTTTTCGATCCCAAGACCACAAATCCACCAAAAATGAATCAGCTGTACCTTCAATTATCTCTCTTATGATATCACCAATGACACCAAGAAACTTGAAGCCGTGCCCTGAATCTCCAGCACCAACAAGTAATGAGTTGTTGCCATAGTATGGACAAAACGAAATCAGAAAATTATTATCTGATGAGTCAGAATACCAACATAACCTTGTTCTATCAATCTTCTTAATTTCAGGAAAATATTTTCTGATGTGATTCTTTAACAATATCAGACCGAACAATGGAACGTTTCTTTCATGATCTTCAGTATATGCCGTCTTAACCTTTGAGTTGAACTCATCGGTTGGATTGGTCCATTTCATACCTCTGTATCCCATCTTGACGTACCCTTGGCAAACTGGGAACCCATAGAATCCACCCATGGCACCATCTCTGACATTAAATGACCACGTTGGAAATACATTTTTGTCAAACTTCTTCAGTGCTTGTGGATCGTCAATCTTACACATGATAACAGTACCAGCTGTAGCTTCAACTTTCTCAGCAGCTTCTGGAACAAGTTGAACGGTCCAAGCACCACAGAGTGATAACACCAAGTCAGCTTTATGCTCTTCCCCATTTTTCAGTTTTATACCAACACATTTACGTTCTTGCTCGGTTATCAACAACTTATCAATCTCTTGACCAAAGTGTAACGTTAGTCTATCACCTCCTTCTCTGCGACATAAATGTAACACCCAACGACACAATTTATCAGAGAGCGTGACTCCTCCAGCAAGATCTAATATACCAGTTAGATCATCTGGGGTGCCTCTCACACCAAAGGGATCAAGTGATGATGCAGTCAACCCTTTGGCTTCTGCTTTCTCCAGGGCTTTGGGATCCTGAAGATCAATAGCATCATCACCCATTAGTTTCAGAGTTATTCTTTCAAATTCAGGTAACTCACCATGATCGTTCAATTGAGCTGTACCTGAATGATAGTACACTGGTTCGCCTCCTTCGAAATCTTCCCTTTTGATCTGTTCGTTCCATTCGAGGAACTTGTCTCTTGATTTCAATGCAAGATCCTGATACCAAACCGCTTCACCATATGATGCTCTGAAAACCTTGTTCATGTCCGATGATGCAGAGTCACAACCTTTGAAATAAGAATACTCCTGGTCAAGGTACTCATTTTTGTCGAACAAATGGACGTTGGTATACCCGTTCTGCAGCAATGAAAGGGTGGTTGATAGGCCAAAACAACCTGCTCCGACAATTATGATCTTGTCAGACTTTGCAAGCAGTGGCATTACAGCTTCCTCACCCCTTTATCCAGTTTATTAGAATTAGTAGGGTCAACTGACTAACGAAAGGTAATTCTGGGTGTTGTTGCCAATGTTGGATCAGGATAAGATCAACTATTACCCTTATTGTGTGGTCTCCGATGACAGTGGTTCAATGCGGTTACGCGCCTATATTTGGGGCAGTATTTGATTCACTTTTTGTGAGAAGATTGTAAGATGGTGGATCCAGCAACGAAGAGAACTTTGCCCAGGAATTGCATTGACCTACTGGAGAAACAAATGAGTGATAAGAAAGCTAAGAAAACCGTTGGAGATGGAGATTAGATATATCACTTTGGGTTCCACTGGTTTTGAGATTTATGCTAAATGTGCGCAGGTTTCGCCAAATTCTGTCGTTTTAGTTTCTCGGAGTCAGATTTTTTACGCCAAGTTTCGGGGTAATTCTGAACATTTGCGAAATTAGCTTGTTAAGATGAAAAAAAATTGATCAAATTAGAGATCTAGAAGGTTCAAATGGGTATGTTTTTGAGAGGGAAAAGTACTGTGAGATACTCTCAAACATATAGTTAATATACCATTACCTTCTAAGTCACACGGTTTTCCTCTCTCCAATTATCTCCGCAAAGAGACACATTTCAGAGTCAAAGATTAAAATCTTAGCTTGACTCATTTTTGTGGCCCGGGTAACTCCCTCTCTCTTTATTACGTCTCGGTCATCAGAAGTATTAAAAGCGGTTTTTTTACGAAGAGCTGCCGGGGGAAACCTGGGTATATAACGAAAAAAAACTTTTTAATTCTTTCAAACGTCCATCGTTTTGAAGAGTTTTTGGTCTTTTGGTAACGATTTAAAACTCGTTCATCAATTGTTCTTTTAGACAAGAGACTTGATTATTTCAAACTAGATAAAACACTTCTACACAACAGCAACATAATGGCTTCTGTCGTCTTGGGTTCCCAATGGGGTGATGAAGGTAAAGGTAAACTTGTCGATATTCTTTGTGAAGACATCGACGTTTGTGCCAGATGTGCCGGTGGTAATAATGCCGGTCATACCATTGTTGTCGAAGGTGTCAAGTACGATTTCCACATGTTGCCTTCTGGTCTTGTCAATCCAAACTGTTTGAATCTTGTGGGTTCAGGTGTTGTTGTCCATATTCCATCTCTGTTTGAAGAGTTGGAAAATTTGGAAAAGAAAGGTTTGGTTTGCAGGGATAGATTGTTCATTTCTTCAAGGGCACATTTGGTGTTTGATTTCCATCAAAGAACCGACAAGTTGAGAGAGGCTGAACTCTCAGGTAACAAAAAATCTATCGGTACCACAGGTAAAGGTATCGGTCCAACTTACTCGACAAAGGCTTCCAGATCTGGTTTGAGAGTTCATCACTTGGTCAACGACAATGAGGAAGCATGGGCTGAGTTTGAAACCAAATACAGAAGATTGGTAGATACAAGACAACAAAGATATGGTAACTTTGATTATGACCCAGAAGAGGAGTTGGCAAGATACAAGAAATACAAAGATCTGCTGAAACCACATGTTGTTGACTCTGTCCAGTTCATCCATGAAGCTCTTGATTCCAAGAAGAAAATCCTTGTTGAGGGTGCCAATGCTCTGATGTTGGATATTGATTTCGGTACTTATCCATACGTTACCTCTTCAAACACCGGTATCGGTGGTGTATTAACCGGTCTAGGTATTCCTCCAAAAGCCATCAAAAACGTTTACGGTGTCGTTAAAGCGTACACCACCAGAGTTGGTGAAGGTCCCTTCCCAACCGAACAGCTGAATGCTGAGGGTGAAGCTCTACAATCCATTGGTGCTGAATACGGTGTCACAACTGGTAGAAAACGTCGTTGTGGTTGGTTGGATCTTGTTGTTTTGAAGTATTCTAACTTGATCAACGGTTACACCTCATTGAACATCACCAAGCTTGACGTTTTGGATACTTTCAAAGAGATTAAAGTTGGTGTTGCTTACAAGTTGAACGGTAAGACTTTAAAATCCTTCCCTGAAGATTTGATTGATTTAGGTAAAGTTGAAGTTGTCTATGAGACTTTACCAGGTTGGGAAACTGATATCACTCAAATAAAGAGTTACAATGATTTGCCTGCTAATGCTAAGAGTTACTTGAAATTCATTGAAGATTTCTTGAATGTTCCTGTTGAATGGGTTGGTACTGGACCAGGTAGAGAGTCCATGTTGAAACATGAGATCTAGATCGTGATTTCTTATAGTGTACGTTAGATATACATTATTATTATATATAGTATATTGTGAATTAGAATATGTTGTGTAGATGCAAAATGGATGCTGTGATTATTCCCTCTTTGAGTACAAATTGTAATTGTGATGAACTAGGTGAGTCTTAGCTAATTCATGCAGTTGTGATGGGATGTAAAGTAATCTTCCAATACCAAAACTTTCTTCGTTGTTCAAGAAAGGTTTGGTGTAGATCAGTTTCCAACCTTCTCTTACTTCACCTTCTTCGTTGATCATTTCAATCTCTCCAGATTCCAAATCAACTGGCTGATTTATATCAACGTAATAATCACATTGATCAAATCCAACGACTTTTGAAGGTTCAAAGATGTTCAAATTGTTAGTGTTCTCAGGTCTCGTTGAAATAGCTTTATTAAATGGAAGAGATTCATCAAAATCACCAGGCAGTAATCCATCAAAATTTGATTTGATAAACTTCAATCTGAGATCTTTTGGAAGGAATAGTGAACTTGGGTATCTGTACCATTCTCTACCAACACATAGATTTCCATGTGCTTCATTTGGAATATTAGCGTAGACTGAAAGTGGTGCAGCATAGTTTTGAGAAAGTGAAATAGTTCTCAAGATGGAGGTTGTTCCAACAAGAGTAACGGTTAGTAAAATCACAGATTTATTCAAAAATGATGAAACGGATTTCAATGGAATGATTCTTGTGATCAAACCAGGTAAAAAGACCATGAGAGCAGCACCTGAAAAACAAATCACAGGGTAGATAGGATACAAGAATCTTTCTTCCTTATGAGGTTGAGTGAAGAACACAGCACTCCATAATAAGATAGGTGCAATGAAACTGAACAAATGAATGGCCCCGTATTTCATCTTGCTGAACAATGCAGCAATTGGAATGAGCACAGTACCCGCATAGCCTAAAACACCGATCAAGTTAAAGTTCAATAACAAGTTGACGATATAGTAACTGACAGGTTCTGTGCCAAAGATGTTTGGACCAGAGTTCTCATCAGCATTGATCACATTATAAAGCACAATGTTCAGTGGTACAACAACACTCTTGTCATAGTAGTGGTAATCGATTTCCATAATGACGACGAGGTAAAAGAAGAAGATCACAACAGACCAAAGAAAATATCTCTGAAATCTCTTAACGTCATTGTTGTAATCGACCAAGATGAAGATAACAGATGGAACGGCTAAGAACAATGCAAATGGCCAGCCGAACAACCCACCGATACTGAACCAACTTGTGACCAGCAGTGCATTTCTATTAGAATGATTCAGGACAAATTTCAAAAAATTGGAGGTGGCCAACGTGACACAGTTCATGGCCAATGAGGAAGGTAAGAATGAGACACCGGCGTGAGAATATCCCGTGGAAACAGTCGTGAAGAATAGGTACCAATTAGCCACATTTGAATGCCATCTGTTTTTCAAAGTTTGGTATAGATGAGTCTCTGCATAAACTGTGAACGCCACCAAGATCAGTCTCATCGAGTAGAACAAGATGGATTTAGGTAGGTTGAAATAGTCAACAATGAAAGCAATTGGTGTCATGGGTATTGCATATGGCAGCAAGTAGGCCCAGGATCTTATGGCGTAATCTGGAGAGTACTCCCACGTCTGTTTCCCGAATCCACGAATGAAGAAGTTGAGTGGTTCATAGTAATTGAACACTGTAATGGGAAAAGGTTGTTAGTAAACATTGGTGGATTACTTTTTAACTAGATGTTGTTGATCTGGAACAAACATACCTTCATCACAATCAGGAATTGGCGAGTAGAACACAGTGGTGATTCTGACTAGCAATAGCAGCTGTGTTCCCAGATCAGCCATCTTGCTGTGTTTGGACAGTGTCTGATCAGATTGTAGTGTGAACAGGAGTTTTTGACAAATTGTGTTGGGAACATGTTTTTTTTTTTGTTGACACATCAAGCCGTTTGTTGGCTTCAATGAGGCGGGCCGTGTGCTGAGCGAAGAGTGGTGATCTTGTGGACCTGCAGTTTCCTAGTATGGAACCATCCATCTCTAGAGTATGCCGGTACCATATTGTAGGTGTGTGATTTCAACAACGTCAACTACAGATTGTAGCAGTACTACTTGACAAATCTCATATAATTAGCGATGCTACTTAGGCAACAAATTAATAAGGTAAAGGTGTGAGGCAAGGGTGTGAGGCGAATTTCTGCACTTATAACGAGACAATACAAAAGATCAGATGGTTAGGGTCGGCTGTCAACTACTGACTTTGATTCATAAGCAGAAAACTCTAAGCTACTGTTAATTCACCTTTAGTCTTAGAGAAAGCATATGTCTGACAATCACTACAATTTATTAGGCGTAACATAAAGGATCATAAAATTTTAGGTGATCTAACAAAAGAACTGAAAAACAAAACTGGATTAAGGTAGCATGAACAAGGAACAAAATCTAACACCAGAAACGGTATGTTCTATACCAGAATGGTCTTGAAGCCAAGTAAGCTTTCTCCTCGGCGATTTCTTGTTTCAACAAATCCAAATCATGTTCAACTCTACCAGAGTCCAAATCCATATCTTCAGCTCTGACATATAGGGTCCAGTTTCTTCTCCATAATTTATGGAAACCGTAAAAGAAGAAGATAACTGGGAAGGCCAAGTAAGCTTCAAAGAAACCCTTAGCAGAAGATCCACCGCCAATTGGGAAGGCAGCAATCCAGAATTGAGCAATCAAGATTAAAACATTCAACAAAACACCAAAGTATGAACCAATGATACCACACTGAGAGGTGAAAGCCAATTCTTCGAATGGGTTTCTACCTTGAGCTTTGAAACCAGCTCTGAATCTGATATGAGCAAAACAGACAGAACCCCAAGTAAAGACCGAAGACAAACCAGACAAAGCCAATAACCAAGTGAAAACATCACCTTGTTTATCAGAAGCGGAAACAAAACATAACAAACCAAAGATACAGGTGACGGTAATAGCCCATAGTGGACGACCTTTTCTGTCAATATAAGTGAAAATTGATGGAGCAAATCCTTGGGCAGCCAAAGCACAAAGAGTACGGGAACAAGCATACACAGAAGAGTTACCAACGGACAAGACAGCAATCATGATGACAACGTTGATGACGGATGGAAGACCACTTATACCTGCGTTTCTGATGGCAATAACAAATGGAGAAGCAGCAGCGTTATAAGAACCTTGACCCAATCTCTCATCATCGTATGGAACCAACAAACCGACAAGAGTTAAAGAGATGATGTAAAACAACAAGATTCTCCAAAAGACTTGTTTTGTGGCACGAGGAACGGCTTTTCTTGGGTTAGCAGTTTCAACAGCAGCCAAACCAACTAATTCAGTACCAGCGAATGAGAAAGCAGCAGTCACGAAAACACCACAAACACCTTTGAAACCATTGGAAAAAGCACCTGGGTTAGCCCAGTATCTACCACCAATATAACCACCTTTTGGACCACCACCACAATTCAAAATGATACCAAGGATGATGAAACCAACAACGGCAGTAACTTTAATGATGGAAAAGACGAATTCAGCTTCACCATAACCTTTAACACCAAAAAAGTTAATGGAGACGATCAAAACGTAAAAAATGGAGACCCAAGCAACAGGGTTGATTGAAGAATTCCAGTATTGAATGGTAATAGAAGCAGCAACCAATTCCAAAGGCATAACAACCAACCATTGCATGGCATAGTTCCAACCCATGGCAAAACCCCAAGAAGGGTCGATAAATCTTGAAGAGTAAACATTGATGGAACCGGAGATTGGTAGATGCACAGCCAATTCACCAATAGCATGGACGGTACAAAAGATCATGATACCAACAAGTAACCAACCAATGATCAAAGCAGCTGGACCACCAGTAGACAATGCACCACCTGAACCAATGAAAAGACCAGTACCAATGGCACCACCAATAGCAATCATCTGCAAATGTCTATTCTTTAAAGATTTTTGTAATGGAGATTTAGCAGTTTTAGCAATGGCGATTTCCAGATCAGTCATACCAGTGGTATCGATATCCTCATCTGGCATTCTTTGGAAAGATTCTTTGAATCTGCCCCATTTGGTACCTGCTACTGCTGGAGTGGTGTTATTATCGATGGAGTATGTATCCCCGACTTCAGGGTCAGTGATGGAATTTGACTTTTCATAGTCAGTAGCTTTAGGTGGAGCGTCAGACATGATGAAGAAGGTAGTAGAAGTAGTATAGAGTCAAACCTAGTTCTGGTATGAGGGACTCGAGGAAAGGTTGGGAAAACGGTCATTTTTATATCTGGGCTCTGAGAAAACCCCAATGGCCTGCAATGCGATCATCAGAATTTGATCATGATTTGTTTGATGCTGTTGAGTATTGTCTTTATCGCTCGCTGCACTGATAAAGAAAAAGAAATTTCCCTTCTCCCACACGTCTCGCTACAGCGCCAATTTTCAAGATAAAAAAGAAATTTTTTTTTTACTTTCTCTCAGTCTACTAAAGATGTGACATGCTAGTAACATAACCCAGCTCTCTTTTGTCTTCGTGGTTCATGCCATTATATCAATCTCTGTTCTCGTGTTGTTATTTACTCTTTCTCCAGATTTCGCACCCCCCAACCCCGACCTCAGCAGCCTTTAAAAGTCAGTCCTCCTCTTTCTGAGGTTTGGTGCCTCACGTATTAATTTTTTTTTTTTTTTAGTGCTGGGAAAAACCCCTGGCTGCGAAACAAAGTGCCGTATAGTCGGTGGGAACGTCGAAAGGCAAAGGCATTAACGTCCAATCACCAATCGTCAAGTTTTTGATGCCTTTTGTGTTTTGAGATCGTGTCAGGGACGCTAATCTACGAATCTTGTTAGTTGGACTATAGATAGCCGACTAGTAACAATGTCCGCATACCACTTTCATTCAACTGCCTCCTCCAGTGCTCGTAAAAGTTGAAGATCAGAGGTTGCAAAGACGTTATTTCGTATTTCGGATTGATGATGCAACTTTCTCAAACGCTCATGTACACAAAATGACACACAACACTAGCCTTAGGATGGAACCCCTCAAATATACTTCTGTCAACATTCTCTGGACATAAGGTCGGAGAATTCTGGATTCTTTGGTTGCTTGCTATGAGAGGTGGGGAGTGCCCGGACCGGTTGTCAAATTATGGTCTGAGTGGTCTTTTAGAAGTAGAAGCTCGATATCGATATCGATAACAAAGAATCAGATGTAACGTTTTGCTGGAGTTAAATCAGGGATGGCGTGTTTCCATCACTTTAAACTAAGACAGTAGTGAAAATAGAACAGTTCACAAGGGCAGCGTCCATAAGGCGTCAAATGTCCGTGGATCTTTTCAATTGGAATTTTCCCCAGATCTGTGGATCAATCAAGTCAGTAGCCAATCTGCTTCGAGTTGAATATGATCTCATGGAATGTAGATTTCTCTAACAACTGCTTTTTAGCTATTGTTTCATAAATCTTACGTGTCGCCGATTTTAGCTTGTGCGCGGGGTGGGGTTAAGCGGAATTACTTCCTTCGACTAAGTGAAAGCATTCCATTTGAAACTTTTCATAGCAGATGTTGGAGATTAAATTGAAAAGAGAACTGTTAAGCGAACCCGCAGGTCATTGTTTGATCTGGTCATTCATCTACGTCAATGACCTGTAGTCAAAACCGAGATCAATTGAAAGTAAATAGCATAATTCATTCATAGAAGGTCAAATAAGAAAGAAAAAAAAAAAACTATTCAATTATACACCCATCATTAGGGTCACAAGACTAACCAGTTCTGTTTCTCGTGTTAACAACTGGCCGCAAAGTTTTAATCATAAAATCTCAATTGGAGAAGCTAAAAAGGTTATCTCTAAACTTGATCAAATCTTGCAGGAACAATGTTATACGATTTTGGCTTTGGAGCCAATCCATCATCAACAACCTCAAACTCTTGATAACTGTGCTCAGCATACTCAATGATGTCTTTATTGATAGCATCAATAGTTTCCATTTGATCAAAAAGTTTACCAGCTTTAAAATCAGCATTAACCTTATCTTTCAATTTTTGTATTCTACCCATCAAAACATCATATCTATAGTTCATCCAGTCTTTGTAAAATTCATTATAACGGGATCCTCTCAAAGCAGTTGGTTTAATAGTAGTCATAACATTTTCATCCAAAGCTGGGTCTTTTGGTCTCATACTGACAACCTCAGTGATTCTTTCGGTAAAATCACCCAATGGTCTAGATGCAATATGTTTCAAGACACGACCTTGAAGAACAGTAGCCCATCCTTGTTTTGGACCGGCAACTTTGGCAACTTTACCATTACCCATTAACAAAGCAGTCTCACCACCAATCATATTTGTAGTATCACTCATCATTAAAACACAAACGAATTGTGGAGAGTCAAAATGCCATTTGAATGAAGTCTTGATATCATTTGCATCTTGCTGTTCAATATCGCTAATTGATGTTGCATCAATGATTTTGGTGTTTGGTGTCTTGATGGTGACATTAGCATGAGATCCAGCCTCAAAATCTATGAGATGAACTAATTCAACACCGCACATTGTTGATATGATCTCCAATGTTCTTGGATGCGACCAAGCTGCACAAGTGAATGGAGCAAGGTCAGGATAAAGACCTCTGTTGTAAAAATCAAGATCATCAGTGTTCGTGTGTTCATTGATACGACCGGTATGTAGAAAAACTTTTTTTTGAAATAGTTCAAATCTCATGATATCAATAGCTTCTTGAGTGAACAATGGGAAAGGTTCAGAGACACCAATATCAGAGATTGGTTTTTGATGAGATGGATTTTCCTGTTGAAGATCTTTCAAAGTCAATCTTTTAGTCTTCTCATAGTAATCATCAGTAAATAAAATATGCTTATCTGCATCAAAAGAAACATTTGGGTTTATACGTTTCTTGATCAACTCATCAAACAATGGTTTCACAGTTTCGTTATAAACGGAATCTGAGATGTCATACACATGGGAGTCATTGTAGATATCTGGAGTTAAAGAGGATGATAAGACTGGATATTGGTCAACAGCAATTCTTTCAACAGCAACTGGCATTAAAGCTGTAATTTGTGTGAGATATTCGTGGATCTTAGTGATGAAATAGATAATGAGTAGGGGTTTAGATAAACATCGAAGTGTAAGAAAGGTGCAGCTCCTGGTTTTATATTCATAAAAATCGGGTGTTTCCAGCACTTTATTGATCAAAGATACATCAACACTCAGATATCTGATATAGATTAGAAGGAATAAAACAAACCATTTTTGGGCATCCTTTACTGAAGTCTATCAAATTGGGAAATAAAAAGGTCCTGAAACCTTCCTGTGTGATTAAAATGATTAGTGCTATTGAAGAGTCTAGAACGGTCCACACATCAATCCAGACTTAATATTACCATATCGTGCTTCAGTTCAGTAATGAGACTATTGTTAAAAGAGTTGTTTTTCATGGACTTTATTTCCGTTTTAAGTTCACTGATAAATAAATCACCGTAGACTCCTTATCTAAAACTTGAAAAACTTAACACCGATGGCAACTGAATATAGGAATTTTTTTGCCAATCGAAATACCCTGATCTTTGCGATAGAGTTTGACACATTGCAACTACCCTTGAGATCTGAAGTTCAGTTTGTTATGAGAATGGGTTAAAAGTGATTACACATCACGGAGAGTGTTTAAGTTAAAGCACACAGAGAATGATGATGAGGAGTCCCATACTTTGCAATCCATCTGCCTACTGGGCACAGAAGGTTCAAATACGGAAAACTGGTACTCATATAGAATTGGATTGCAACACGCAAATGAACCAGCTTGATTATGAGTACCCATGGCGCAAGAATACCAAAAAGCGGATTTCTTAATTAAATGATGTGGACTTCACTGTGTAAACTTCATTTTAAAGAAACAATCGGTGACTCTTCCTCCCCCAGCTGAACTGTATACTTCACTGATAAAAAGCGCCAATTGTAGATTATGTGCTTTTTTTTGTCAATTTTGGAAATCTGATCTGAAATCTCCGCGGCATAAGACAAATTCGCGGAGCTGCTCTTTGATGCACGTGACCTGATCGTCAAAGAAAAAACAAATCGTGTGGCACATACCAGAACTTCCCAAAACGGAAGTGTAATTACAAAAAAAAAAAATTACAAAAAACCATTTGTCGCGTTTTTCTGCAACAATTTTAAAACCAGCCATCTTATTGCTTCAGTTTCTAGATCAACTTCCCAAAGAAAAACAAAAAACATCAAACAATTTGATCTTTTGATTTGTTGATTTTTGTTTGTGTCTTGCATCATCTTCCATTAGCATTTGCTTCAGACGCAATATTTTCCTTGCTACTCATCCCAACACAAACACAAAGCATTAACTCCTTAAAACTCTGCTGGTTCAGACGCACATTTTCATTTAACTTACATTCTCTCATAGATACTTTTTTTCCATTTATTCATCAAATCATATAGCAGACAACAACACAAATGCAGCCAGTAACTCCACCTCGTATCAAATCATCAAGAAAGACCTTCCAGACACCTACAAAGACCCCGTTTGGTAAGAGACTCGATACGAATTCAAGTGTACACAAACCATTCCAAATACTTTCTCCTCCATCACATTTGACCATTAACCAACTTACGCCTCCATCCACTACACATTCAAGAAAGAAGAAAGATCAACTGGGAGATGCATTTCGGGTGCTTCCTACTATCAACCAACGAAGTTTATTCCCACCTACACCATCCACCATTGGTAGTGGGAGATCGAAGAATGTCCTAAGTTACAATGGAGTCGGGGGCTTACAACTTGTATCGCCATTGAAGACGAGATCTTTGGTCTTTGAAGATGAGATGAGTCCGGAGCAGTACCAACAATCTACTGAAACCACAAAAAGAAAACTGACGTTTGAGACTGATTCTGAAGATGAATCTGTTGTTGGTGAAGTCTTTGGCACTCCAAAATCCAAAATCATCAGTGATGAATTGATTGAAAAATGGAACGAAGAATCATTTGATTCTGAAGATGAAGAAATCTATATCACAAAGGGTCAGTTACAAAACCCTTTCATTACAACTTCCAAACATCAACAAGCACCTATAATCAAAAGAAACCTACCTCCACAAAATGAAATTACGTTGATCAATAAGAAAGGTGAAAAAGTTATTAGACAATTGACACAAGAGGAACAAGCATATAAACCGAAGAACCTCTTTGAGACTCTGCAAAAGGCAAGTTCGAGCAAGATCAAAGTTTACAACGATAATGAATAAAAAATCGTTCCCATCAAACATTTTGATTATGGCCATGATATGATGAATTATTAATTGGAATGAATTGATCTCAAACTTATTTGATAGTAAATAAAATTTTGTTTGTTTCTCTCGTATTATATGTCCTGTAAATTAGTTTTCTTTCTCTTCGGTAACGATAGGCTGATCATGACGTTCAACGGGTTTCTCTTCACCATCACTCGTGACTTCAATCAGTGATGGAGTTTCTGATACCTTTCTCTGTGCAGTTGGTGATTTGACAGCTTGCTCCAATCTTGACTGTAATCTTGATTCTGTTCTTTTCAAACCTTGTAACTCTTTTTTTGAGTTTATGCTTGAGTTCTTCTTCAGTCCAACTGATCCTTTCAATACTTTGAAAATCTCAATTTTATGCTTCAAAAGATCATTCAAAAATCTAATGGAATGTTTATCTTCAAATTGTAAATTGTTTGAAACTTTTGGTCTCAATATACAATTTGAAAATTCTTGTGAAATACCATCTTGGAAAATTTTTGATAGATTTGTATCTTTAGATTCATTCAATATGGAAATCAGTCTTTGGAAATGCGTACAAATGGCATTCAATGAAGAAAGATTGGTTCTATCAAGACTCTTCAAAATATTTGTAAGTCCATTGATCCTCTGTTCAGTTTCAGTTTCAGAGCCAAACTGATTATAAATTGATTTGATCAAATCGTAAAGTTGATTAGAAACAATAGAGTCAGGAAGTTCCAATAGATATAATTTCAAGACACTCGCTATCACTTCAGGTTCATAGTCTTTATAAAACTCAGATGTTAATCCGTTTGATCCCAAGTCTTCGATTGCTCTTCTCAATACATGTGTACTTTGTAATCTCACAGGTACCAACCATGTTTTGGTGCGAATCTCATCATTAGGTAGGTCTGGATATATGGAATCCATGTAAGACAAGATTGATGATATTATGATTGGGACCGTCTTGTTATCATTTTTACAGCGTGTCTCAAGATCAACACCAAATATTTGATCTTTGAAGCTGTCATAATAGTTGTCATATAAGGCAACTTTTGGATTGAATGGACCGGTACGGTAATTTTGTAATAAGAATTGAAGATCTTTATCTGGTGAGATCGATTCTTCATACACTAGAATTCTATCAATAGCGGCTTTAATTATGTTGATATCATTAGATATTGACGCTGAAAAATCCAAAATCACTTTCTTCAATGCACGAAGTCTATCAAGTTCACATTTTTCCATAAAAGTTAAATGATCAACTATAAGTTCCTCCAGATCACATCTGACTTTATCGAGTTTGTTGACTTCTTTCTTATATGACGAATCCAATTCTGTAACTTCTTTACTGAGTTTTTTCAAAGTTGGTTCTTCAAATGAACTTTTCAATTCATCAATGTAACTTGTAACAGTTTTACTTGTAGATCCATCTTTAACAGCGTCATTTTGTTCTTGTTTTGAAGTGATTCCAGCAATTTCGAATGCAGATGGTCTCCATTGGTAATGGAAAGAACCACTATTAACAAAAGCATTACCACTAGACAACGCAACGGTGGTGTTGATCTTCTTCAAGAAATTCGTGGAAATAAGATCTTTACCAAACTGTTCAACTTTATCAACGTTCGATATTCCCAAGTTTTCTTGGATCCATTGTGTAATGGCAGAGCCAGTGCTCACATGTTCGTAAACTCCCATAATGGGAACTTTTAGTGATTTCTGGGGCACTTCGTTCAAGATCTTGACAAATAATTCTTTTAGGCCAATCTTGCCATATTCAACACCGCCTAGTACAACCAAAGGATCGTAGTCCTCAGTAGTTGCCATTGCTGTTGTAGTGGAAGATGCTGTTTCCGACGCACTGTCATCGAGAGTCAGCTGTTTGAGGATCTCATCATCGGTCAGTCCTTCTTTCAACGTCTCCAAAGTACGACACTTTGTAAAGTATTTCCTTTGAACTTTCTCGAGAGTCCTGGATTTGCCTTTGTAAACTTTCAAACTATTCTTCAAGATTTGATCTGAGTACTGGATTCTCTGTCTGTGCTCATAGCTCCATTTGGTGAAAGGTTCCACGACAAGAAGCCTGATATTATTCGCAATTGTCAAGTGGTGTCTACCTTCCTCACCCATCTCCAGTGCTACGCCTTTGAAAGCGTTCTTCAAACTGGCGCCATCATCACGGTCGAACCCGGTCTTTAGTGGCGCATGATTCTCAGGTAAACTCAGCAACTTCTTCCCGTAGTCCTCCTCATATTCCATACGGGATGTGAAGAGATCGATGAATTCCTGGTTCTCGACGCATCCCTGGTTCAATTTGGTGAACAGAGTATCGATACCTAAGTTGCGGGTGCAGCGGTTAGTAATTGAAGAGAGTGGTTTAGAATCCAACGAACAACTTACCACCAGAGTAGTCAGGAGTCCAGAAACTGTCGGCAAACGGCATTGGTAAGAGCTGAGTTTTGAGCAGATAGGTTGGCTGACACGTAAAACTACTGAGCTTGGATCAACTTTCTCTGAGAAATGATTGAAACAAACAATCGCGAACAATAACTCTTCTTCTTCATCTTCACCGCAACGTCATAATCCACAGAGTCATACACCAGAATGTCCACTGCCTCGACACACACCTATCCACGAGTCTCAATAAAGTTCTGCACAAAGTGCAAATGGAACCTGCGGGCATCGTGGTATCTCCAGGAGCTTCTACAGACGTTTGACAACAAGCTGGGGGAAATAGCGCTGATACCATTCGAGTCCGGTGTATTTCGAGTGGAAATACAGAAAGCTGCTGATTCAGAGACTGTTCTACTATGGGACAGGAAAGAACAAGACGGGTTCCCAGACTCCAAAATACTGAAACAGCTGGTTAGAAACGCCGTTTTCCCAGATGAGACTTTGGGTCATGTTGATAAGGCAAATAAGAACGAAGGGAAGCTGGTTGTTGAAAAGAAACCTACGGTGACAGCTTCAAACGAAACTGAGTGTACTGAGTGTAAGGAATCAGAGAGTACTGTAACCTCTTGTAAATAGAAGTATTACTATATGGAAATACTCTAGAGATTTTCGTAGCTCACAACCGTAATTCTCTGATGGTCAATTGAAATGGGGAAGAGCTAGAAGCCTACTAATAAAGCACATCCCAGTAGATAGCACCTCACACATTGTTTGTGAGTCCTTTCAATCTGTGACAGATTGACCTATTGACATCAGACTGATATTTTAATGCCCCTTCCCTTCCACAAGAAAAATGTGTATACACTGGGCCGTTGAAAAATTAAGTCCCCAAGTAAAACCACGAACAACGATATTCAACCAGTTAAATCATAAAAAACAAACAACCTCAATTGATTCTAACTCCTGATGAGGTTTCCTTCGCTTATTATACCAGTGCTTAGTCTGACTGCACTAGTGTCAGCTCACACAGAAGAAGATTCAAAGCTCGTAGATCATGACCTGTCCCTTCCAGATTTGGAGCAATTCGATAATCTCGACGCACCTGGTGAGTTTTCCAAGTTCAATGAGATGAACGATTTCACAATACTAACAAACAACTCTGTATAGATTGGGATATTGGGGGGAACTCTGCATTTGCTGCTGGTAGATTGATTCTCACTCCATCACATGACACAAGAGGTTTTGCCTTGAATGATTTGGGTATCGCGTATGATTCGTTCACAATTGAAGCTGTCTTCAGAAGTACCGGGCGTTGGGGTAAAACTAATAGTGGGTTGTCACTAAGGTACGTTGAAGAGCACAACCGTAAGGATACCTCATTTTTTGGAGGTCCATCGAAATTTGTTGGTCTGAATGTTGTTGTTGATAGTGATAGTCCGCTTGGAAGTTCTGTTCATGCATTTCTGAACGATGGAACCGTGGACTTTGCCAAACTTTCAGCGGATGAACTGTACAAACGTTCGTTTGGATCGTGTCTTTTGACATATCAAGACTCCCAAGTTCCAACTACACTAAGAATCGTTTCTTATAATGGTGTTCTGGCAGTTCAGGCCAACAATAGACTATGTTTGAAAACGAAGAAAGTTTCGCTTCCAAAAAATTACAAAGTTGGTATCAGTGCTGTCACAAAATCACAACATGAACAGATCGAGCTATTAAGATTGAAGACATACGGTGGTGTTCTGAGTGAAGTCATTGAAAACGATGGCAAATCTGCTTCTCAACCAAAAGTAATCACAAAATACGTTCAATTGAACGACGATGGTGATTCAGTTGAATTGAAAACTCCTCCAAAACAAACAGCTGCTGCTGCCTCTTCTTCCTCACAACAACAACAACAACATCAATTGACCTCAGACTACTTGAGCACTGTGGATACCATACAAAAGACAAATAGTGAAATATTGTCAAAGTTCAATTCAATTGAATCCAAAATTGCTGCACTTTCATCAATAAACAGCAATGGTGAAAATGTTGATATTTCGTTTATCGAAGAATATTCAAAACAACTTAAAGTTTTGACTGATCATGTGTTGCAAATCGAAGATAATACTAAGCTTTTGAGTGACAGATTCACATATTTTGAAAAACATTTTAACACTGAGTTTAGTTCATTGATATCAACAATCAACAAACTCAACCATGATAATATCAATCAACTTCGTGAGAATGAACAATCAATTGAAGACGTTAATAAAAACATTGAATATTTGGTTTTAAGTGAAAAAGAAAGACAACAAAATCCAATTCATGACGTTATTGGTGGATTGAAATATTTAATCTTCCCAATTTTGATCATAACTGCGGCTTTAAGTTTCTTCACTTATAAACTACGTGGTGAGATAAAATCAAAACTACTATAAACAAAATCTCACCGGTATAGTACAGAGAACAAAAAAAAAACTCATTGAATCTCATTCATCATTTCACTTGTCTACTTCCCAACCATCAAATCCTTCTGTAGCCCTGATCATAATTAAAGTGTTGCTGCTGTTGGTGCTGTTGTTGTTGAAGATGTTGCTGTTGAAGATGTTGCTGTTGTTGTAATTGCATCTGCATTATTGGATTCTGTAGGTTCAAAGGCTGTTGAGGATGAACTGATAGGGTGGGTTGTGCCTCGATTGGTTTATCCACGTATGGTGGTTTTAATCCTTTTATGTTTCCATAATTCAAGAAATTTGGATTTGGTTTTCTCTTTTTTTTGATTATCTGATCACAATTCAAATAGTCATTTGTTATTCTTTCTTCTTCAACAAATGCAAGAAGTTCTTCATTTCGTTTCTCTAAATCACCAGCTTGATCCTTAGTGAATCCAATTGGCGTCCCACTTTTAACCTGCCAATAATAACCCCATGTCTTGTTTCTTGGCTCACGCGCCTGTGTAATTATACGGTTGGTATCCACTGCACCGTGAATATATTCAATCTCTTTTAGCTTCTCAGGATCTTCACTTCTGAGCCTCTTTGTGATATTCCTGGAGTAAATAGGTAACCCACTAGGAGCTCTGGAACCTGCATTCGCATCGTCGATTGCCAATTGATTCACAGTGGATTGGGTAAGAACGGGTGAGGAACTAGTAGTGTTTGTAGCCAGCGTGCTCAGAATAGACTTCTTTGTTGATGTAGCAGATGAATCAGAAGTATACTTTGGAATTGTTGCAAGTGATGATAGTTCAACACCACCAAATATACCTTGACCTGGTATAACTTGTGTGACTTGCCCCGCTGCTTGTCCTTTCAGATATTCCAGTCTATCTTCTAATGGTGGAAGTGGAGCCACATAGAGCGAAGCATGTTGTTGTTGCTGCTTGACTTTTGGCTTTGGGGCTCTTGTTATCGGTAGTTGTTTTCTATCTGTGGAAAACACTTGACTCTTCTCTGTTAGTCCTTGTTCGACAATCTCTTCTTCCCAATAATCATCAGTTACTCTTTTACCAAATTGTACAATTCTAGCACCAAAAAACATAAACAAACTCTTTGCAGTGACCAAGCCAATAGGTCTTGTCTTCATTTTTGGAATTTGTAAATGATTCTCAGTAAAGAACGGTCTTAATTCCTCATTCGCGTTATATTTCAACAATTTCTTCATCTTGCTGAAAAGGATAAATGCATCCCTATATCCTGTAATCTTAGCAGCTTCTGCACCTATAGCATACAACTTCTTACCATGACCAGGTAACGTGAAAGTCGTAAGAAGATATTTTCTTCCTCCAAGTAGATGGCCATTCTCTGTTATCTTAAGCTCACCTTTAGGATCCTTTCTCGTATATAGATACTCATCACCTTGCGCGTTAATCTTCTCTTTATCAACGAATGGCTCAATCTCTGGGTTGCGCACATGGTCGTTGTAAGGGAAGGACTTTACATACTTGAAATGTGGGTCCAAGTCTACCCTTCTGACTTTGAAAACTGTGCCTTTCGGGTTCTCAGGTGTATTCTCAGGCAAATTTGCCTCAATTTCAGAAAACGCAAGGTCTGACATGTTATCAATTTGTGTGTTTTCTACTTTGTCTATTTATCTCTTGTTTTAGTGAAAACCAAGTTTCCTGAGTTTTGTTTATCCAACTCGAGAGCTTATATCGGTTCGGACACGTATAAATACACGTGACACCACGTGCAAGCAAGCGCTAACACAGCTAACTCTATCGCTCTGGTAACGTAACTCTTCCTCCAGCAGTCCAAAGTTATGAGAATATACTTGGGATGGCCTTTACTATATAGATCTTAATTCATCAATAGCTTCCATTGGGCTGAAGATAGTACCCAGAAAAAATATATATGTGCTCTAGCCGTTAGATACTCAACGGCCCATTAACTACAGTTCTGTCATGACAACGTTTGGAAGCGGGGATAGGTGATCGAGTACCTCTACAGCAGCTGCTCATCTTAATTGATTAAAATTTGACGTTTGAGATGGGTGTCAAGTCTATGTCTGTGCTCTGGACAGGTGGTAGATCATCAATGTTAACATTACCACAGCCTTCCTTACACTGGAACGATCAGTATAACTATTCCCGTAATGCAGTGAGATTCCACCAAGATTAGGTGGCTTCAAGTGGCTTCAGATTTCTCTCTAGACCGCACATACTCTCTGCTTATGAACGACTGTCGAGCTGGCAGTCATAGTCTATTCAACTGGAAATAAAGCTACAGAACTAAATATGAGGTTCTCAATTGTATATATGAGCTGAGTTGAAATCAGGAATATGAAAATCCAACCCTATACAAGCCTGGACCATCCCCTATGGAAAGAACCAAAGAATGGACACCAGATAGAATCATCAAACCACATCAAAAAAAAGAAAAAAAATACATTAAACAAATCCAAACCCTTCATCACATCATCAAAATATTAAATCAAAATCAAAGTTCTCAAAATTCACATCATAGTTCTTCTTCAACTATAGAGCTCCAAGAATTATGTACCACATAAGGCAAACTTGAAGCAATTTCACCGCAAGCTTTTTCAGTTGGTGTTTTGAACAATTCTCTGGTCTTCTTAGAACACGCAGCAGAAGTGGCTCTTCTCCCGGTTATCACCGAAAGCTTGCTTGAAACGTATCTCCACTTGACTTTCTCCCCGTTTATAAGCAGCGACTTCAATACTTTAATATCTTCATCTGTGAATTCCTCTTGACTGTGTTCAACGGCATGAGTTGTATTAAGGTTCCAATTATAACGTTGGCTATTTGCATTCGAGCTATAGCCATCGTTATACGACAATGATCTTTGTTGGGGTGGAATTTCTTGTTGAGTTTGTATTTGTAGCTGATTTGGAAAATGCTGGAATGATGGAGGTGGAGGATATGCTTGTGCTGGGAAGTAAGAAGTACTAGTTTGTTGTGTGAAGTTCAGTTGTGGAAGATGCTGAGCACCAGTTGGAGTTGTAAAAAATCCAGATGTGTAGACCTGATTCGGACCTGTTGTGTAGCTAGGCGTACTGCCAGATGGATGTGGAGAATACTGATCATTGCCAATTGTTGTAGAATGTGTGTTTGTTGGGAACTGAAATGAATTGTGTGTGAAATCTGTAGACGGCTGGAGTTGCAAAGAGGATCTTGGTTGATTATAAGTACTAATGTTTCCAACTTCGGAGCTGGACATAGGTTGATATGTCAAACTCGTGGATCTGATGTGATTTGGGGGATTCAATGCTGCTCCAAATGTTGGAAGAGGTTGGTAGAAATCACCCTTTTGATCCGCTTGTGTTCCTAAGGAAGTTTTAGGCAAATTGAGAGAATTGGTCATTCTGAAGTTCAGTACAGGTGCATTACCAATGTTTGAAGAAAAATTGGAGCTCGCACCGTTTGATGTAGACAACCCAGTGACAACGTTTGCTTTTTCTGAATCTAGAGATCTTGGTGTTATCTCGACAATTGGTGATGTGTTTGAACCGCCTCTGTCGTGACCTGTAGGCATGGATTGCTTCAGGTGATAGTTCTCTTCTTTCTGTAGTGGTGAATTGTATTCAACGAACTGGTTGTAACTGTAGCTGATAGTAGTGGAGTTATCGTTCACAGCGTTTGTGGTAGGGATCTTGCTGGTGTCAGTAAGGTTAGTGTATGCAGTGGTTGAGTTGTGTATTTCTTCAACAGACTCCATATTATGAATGAAATCTGTAATTTTGCCACTCGAAAAAGCTAGTTGGAATCTTTTGTTGAAACTGAATATTATTCTATATTTATCAAATTTGAGGGCAATCGGTCGATTTTCAATGAAACCTTTTCCCGCTTGTCATAGCTTTGGACTTTCTTTGGTGAACAAGTTGGCCGCGTGTCGTAATTTCCGATTGCGGCTGATATGCACATCGACTTCACCCATCATGCATCCAGCTGCTTCTATTATCTGCGCTTCGTTCATGTTATTATCTTGTTCCAGGCCTGGCTTAATGCAACAATTCGGACCCTAGTTCCCGAGCTAAGTTCCGACACTAAGTCAATTGATTAGATACTATAAGTTGTATTCCTTCAGATACTAATCTGCCACTCATTATCTTCTAGATTGTAAGCCTCGACGTTAGTGATCTTATTATTTGAAATAAACTGAAGAAGTAGTCATTATCATCATAACTACACGTCTGCAGAAGAAGTTCTGGAAGCCTCCTAGTTCAAATAATATTGCTCATGCCGCCTGTTTAGCTGCTAGCTGTTAGGAAGGTGCATAAATTCCCCATAAGTGCCTGCCTATAACCGGCTAGTGACACCGCTCTCATGAAAGCCGGTGGTCTCGTCACATCTTTATAATAATTGGCTTTCTCGCATAATAAGGGCTTGACCGCTGTTCATATTTGACAACGAGATACCTGGAGAATTGAGGTTCAAAAAAAGTATTAGGTGCAGATAAGCCATGGATTGCACAAGAGAAATATAACATCGATTTCGGTTTTTACTTTAGTTTGTCTGTTAAATATGAATTACAAGAACCTATATAAGCAGATCAAACATTGGTCCGAGATTTCTACGAAACATTCGTTAGAGATAGTACCGTAGACGTGCCAGAAAGCCAATTCCTTGTCGTGATTGATATAATCTACTCACTCTATAGTTTAGGTTACACAACGTTCTATACCATTAAACATATAGTACACACCCTTCTATTTTCATGCCTCGTGAAAGGACTTAAGTATATATTGCGCTCCGAGTATTCCTAGCTTTCGGTTAATGTCTGCTACAGCGTAAAAATGGCTCAAGATTAACATGGCCACAGTAACAAGCGTGTGAAGCCTCATTTCATGACGAGTTCAAAATATGTGCAAAAGATCTGATTCATATTTCCCCACTCAAACTTGTTTTAAGTTCCAGCCTTTAGGCAAGAAGCAACGTTGGTGGTTAGTTCATCTTTAAATGATTCAGGTTACATTTATAGTCAACAGATATGACCTGGCGCTTTGACGGTCAACAAAATGACTACCATACCTTCGCTTTACAAGGATTTAGTTCATACTTTGAACACCACCGAATTGTTGCGTTACTAGAAGAGTATCAGTAGTAGTTTGAGTTTGATTACTTCAGCTTACCTAGCACCCTCAATTGAAAGATCAACGTCTCAGTTGTGAGCAACGCGCTCACTGCTCCATGCTCTCGAAGATCTTGGTACAACGGAGCACAACAGCCTGATTTAAATGCCGGATAGTACATATTTCTGCAGATTTGGTCTGCTAGGGTACGATACAAAGAAAAAAAAATGTTTTATTCTAGAGAAATAGGCCAGCAGCCAGGGTAGGAGGAGTACAATTAGCAGTTAGGCATGACTGCTACTCAACTATATGCTTATTATTAGGCAGTGAGACGAAATGATAAGGATGTGTCTCAGAGTTACGTAGAATCAATGAATTCTAGGAGGGAAAGAGAAATTCCTATCTTCTTAATACGGTATTGGAGTCGAATTCTCTAACATTCTAATTGATGTGGTTTTGTTTTTTGGAATGTGACTGACTGGCTATCCCATTGCTTGAGATGAAAATAGTAGGGACGGCAGTAAGAACCATTTGAATTCAACCTCGTATACTGGAGACGTAAGAAATCAAACTTACCAATGGTATAGACCTATTTCCTTTCTAGTACATGCAGGGTAAGTGGACTTACTGGTTCGTTCAAAGCTCATGAGTTAGTTCGACTACCTAAACTTGTCTGCTCAAAACTTAAGAAGGCGCTGCTCGAAGAAGGCGCTGCGCGCTACTGATGCCAGGAATTTCCAGTCAACTGTGGGTCCATAATTATCGTTTAATGCATGAGAATAATAGAATTTCGAATCAATAGTAACTATTACAGACTTCAAACACCTCCTATTATATATTTCGACGTGTTTTGTTAAATCAGAAGAGTGTCAACTTTCTTGTAAAGGTCTTGTTGGCTGTTTCTGCATAAATATGTTCAATTCAGCGGAATTTGCACACGTTAACGCGATTTTTCTGCAGGATGAGGGAGTATCTGGGCGGATTTTGCGATCTTTAAATTAGAATGCACAAATTAGCATTGAAGGTTTTGTTGGAGTGTGCAGCGAGATACAGTCTTGGTGACTAAGCGCTTTAGATCTAAAATTGCAGTGCCATCTCGGCCGGGCCGTTCCTTATTGGTATTCTCCAAAGAAGATCAATACTTAACTTAAAATCAGATTATCATCGTATTTATTTTCTAGATCTCTATGACTAATGATACGAAGTTGCATAATATGAAAGACTGGGTCTAATTCACGGTCCAATTTTTTTTTGTTGGGTATGTGGCACTATGACTCAAGACGCGTCGCGGGCGCCAGTGGTACGCGTCCAGATATTGGTCTCCGCCATGAAAGCCTCGGTTACTGCTGACAGAACTGTACTGTCTAACGAAGAACTAGGATGCAAGTTTCTCGATATTTTAACATCAAGTCAAGTGGATGATCCAGTTTGATGATTGGGTCATGGAATTGTCATCTGTACTCGAGATCAGTCCCTCCCGCTCAAGACAGATTCAGGCGTATTGTAAGTGACCCAATCAATGTGGCTCCTTTTTATGAATTCACGTCATGAGTCTGAAACTGACAGCAAGCCGTCCCTCAGCCAATAGTTCTTATCAATCTAATTTTAATTTTTTCTGTCGACTAGTCCAAGGATGACGTTGAGAACTTTCAGAACGAAGATGAATAATTATCTCCAAAAGAATGTTCCAGAAGTTTCAACCATCTTGAAGCTCTCGCAAGTCCGCAACTTATTGGCAGTGCTACTCCTCATTCTGTACTATATGATCATTTTTCGTTAGGATCGCAATTTAAATTAGTGAGGTTAGATGCGATGTTTGGGATGCCTGAAAAGGGTAACGACCGCTACATTTTCTAGCAGAAGTATTGCCTACAAAGAATAGAGCAATATTGACTAGCGGTCCGTCGTACGTGCCTCGCTGACCATTATCAATGGGTCACAACTGAAAATCAGAGTGAACCGGCAATTCCGACCGTGAGACTTCATAGTTTCAATTGATATTTATTGTTTTCCTAACTTTAGTTTTTTATTAGGTATACAATCACATCTTCTAATAGTCTTCATGTCTCTGAATGTACTCCACAATAACCTCAAACGTCTCTTTCGGTTTTTCGGCAATGACCCAATGACCAGAATCAATATCTCTCACCTCAAAGTTCGGAAAGAAGCTTCCAATATCAGGAATATATTCATCAGGAACATACTTTGACTTTGTTCCTCTGATGAAAAGGGAAGGGCCCATATATCTGCTGACAGCTGAGCTGTACTCCCAAGCAGCAATGTTACCTTTGACAAGGGCATCTTTCATGATTTTTAGTGGTATTCTGCTTTGTAATTTTCCATCTCTCTTTCTGACATTTTGCAACAGAAATTGCCTGACACTTTTATCCTCTTCAAATTGGGAAAAGAATCTATCGGCATCTCTGTTAGACTTGAGCTCTGGGTTGTTTGTAATCTTTTCAAGGATTGAAACATATTTGATAAATGACGAGGAAGGTGGTAGGTTCACTGGGGCATTGTCAACAGAAATCAATATCTCAACAAGCTCTTTTCTCCGAAGGCTCACAGCCATAGCAGTCTTAGCGCCCATAGAATGCCCTATCAAAATCGATTTACCCAGATCATGAGACAAAATGAATTGTTCAACATCTGCAGCAAGGGCAGCATAGTCATGCCTTTCATTTTGTGGTGAATCTCCATGGTTTCTTAGATCTATGCAAAACACGTCTCTCTCTAATTCTTCGTTCAATTGTTTGGCTATCGTTCTGTTGTTTGTTTTGCATCCAAACAGACCGTGCAGGATCAGAATGGGAGAGAGTGGATTCAAAGAAGAGGATTTCTCGTCATACAAATCGAAGGCAAGGGGAACTGTTGGGATATCTCTAGACAGTAACTTTTTGTTTAATGAGTCTAGTGTGTCGGTCTGTGGTGCTCCACCAACACCATAGTATTTTAGAGGTCTGAGCGTGCTGAAATGACGTCTTATAGCTATTCTCAACATTAGCGACATACAAGCAGAAGCAAAAAATGTGTCACTCTCCGCTAGTACTTATTTCTTTAGGTTTGTCAAAAGAACTCATCGGAGGACGAAACTTGAAACGGACAGGGAGATTATTTACCCGGGTGTTAGTGGCAGACCACCTTTTTGTTGGCAACTTTCCCTTTCGAGCATCACAGAAACTTGTTCACTACTTGTGCATTCCTCAGCGTCTTCACTCGGATTACTCTCTGCCCTTCTACCTTGGTCCACACCGTTACACGCTAACCACACTAAACCTCTCCTCTTTATTCCTGGCAGCAACCACCAACACACACAGAAAGTTCGCGCCCCTTAGTTCGAGAAAATCGTGAAATTTTTGTTGTGTTTCGAAATTTGGAAGCATCCTCAAAATCGGATCCCCGTAAACAATCGAAAGCAAACACCCAAAGGTCAGTGAAACCGGAATATTCTTTCACCTCGAAATCACCATCTATTTCGTCTCCACTGTTGGATCATATCAGCACCCTTTTTCCGAGTAACTTCCATCTTTCCATCCAGTTGGGGCGCCATCCCTTGCCAGTAAAACATTCAACATCATTCAATAACTACACGCTCTGATATCAACAAAAAGGTCGATCTTTTTGCATTATGACAGGCTCAAACCCTCCTTTATACCCACTTCTGACGAGTGAGCTTCCCTGGAACTGCACGATAAAGCCAGAAGATGGTTTTGCATTTGACGTTTCCACAAACCTAGAAAGAGTGATCTCGATGGTCAACGATACCCAAAACACGAAAAAGAGAACAGCTGATGAACAGCAAAATTTAAAGTTGAATAACGAGATAAAGAGACGGCTCACTATCAAAGAGGAGTTGTCTGCAGATACTGATTTTTCTCACATGGATGGCCTCATAATTAAAGAAGAGCATTCATCACCAAAGCCCGACTACTCGGCGAATGTTGAAGATGACAGTTCACAGATACCTCAGGTGAATCAAACTCCTCTTGTCTTATTGGCTAGTCCTGAGCCATCTTTGAACACTTCAACAGACACAAATGAACTCTCCTTGCCATCTCCTTCAGCTTCTCCAAAACAGTACAGCCTCGAAGATGAGCCTATGATAGAACCTGATCAATCCTTGATAGCTTCTCATCAGCTTGTGGACATTATATCGACACTGGCTACGTCTTCTTTACCTAAAAATGCTTTGAACAACTTGATATTTAGATTGATTTCGCAAGCTGACAGAGCTACATTAAGTGATTTAAGAGACTGTATCGATAAAGGTTTGAAGAGAGATCTTTTGATGAGTCTTCCTTTAGAATTGACTTTCTTGGTTCTTGAAAAATTAGACTACAAAAGTTTAAACAAAGTTTTGCTTGTATCGAAGAGCTGGAACAGGCTGATTTCCGGTTCTGACTACTGGAAGAAACTTCTAGAAAAAGAGAACTTAATCGACAAGTATGAGTACAATGAAGTCACACCCAATTATTATCACAATTTGTACATGAAGAGGTATGAGCTTTTGAAGAACTGGACAGATCCAAATTTTGAACCAAAAAGGATATCTGTAAATGCAGCTCATGGTTCGCATGTTGTGACTTGTTTACTATTTGATGATGAGAAAATAATCAGCGGCGCTGACGACAAGATGATCAACGTCTATAACGCAAACACTGGAGAGTTGCTGAAGACTTTGAAAGGTCACGATGGAGGGGTATGGGCTTTGAAGTATATTGGAGACCAAGTGGTGAGTGGTTCAACTGATAGAACAGTGAGAGTCTGGAACTTGAAAACTGGGAAATGCACACATACCTTCAAAGGACATACCTCAACTATTAGATGTATGGAAATTGTCACAGATGAAGAGACTGGAGAAAGAAAGATCATTACAGGTTCGAGAGATAACACGTTGCACGTTTGGAAAATGCCTGATGAGGATGACATGGGAGAAGATTATGATCCTGAACACGAAATGAATCCTTATTTCATTGGTATACTTAGAGGCCACACTGGTTCTGTGAGGGCTGTGACGGGTAGAGGAAACACCATAATTTCAGGTTCATATGATCATACTGTTAGAGTTTGGGATTTGAAAAAACTTTGTGTTAAATTCGTCTTGGAAGGACATACAGATCGTATCTATTCCACCATTCTAGATACTGAAAGAAACAGATGTATTTCTGCATCAATGGATTTTTCAATTCGGGTTTGGGATTTGCATACTGGAGCTTGTTTATCCGTTATGAAACAACACACAGCCTTGGTTGGATTATTGGGTCTATCGTCCAAATCCTTAATCAGTGCTGCTGTTGATGGTTCCATAAGAATATGGGACCCGGAAATGTATACCAACGAATTTACTTTACACCATGCTGATCATGGTGCTATTACGACATTTGATTTGACTCCAAACTTGATGGTTAGTGGAAGTGAAGGTCAATTCAACCTGTATGATTTGAGAAAGAAAGGTAAACTAATACGGACAAACATTTTCCATGGTTGTGGTCAAATATGGTCAGCAAAGATAAGTCATAGCAAATGTATCGTTGCTTTGGAGAAGAGTAGCCAAAGTGTTATTGAAATTTTAGACTTCAGCCGAAGTGCCTGATGTATCATTAAAGCTAATGTTAGCCTATTTATGATTTGGGTTCATTATAAATTGCATGTATCTTGCCATGAGAAATTCTTAGAACAACCATGCACTGGTTTTGCTACTGATTGTAAGAGCACTTGTATTATCGATGTAGTCTGTGGTCAAGACAAATTGCTTACAGTAATTTTATGTGACACCTTAAAAATCTCTTGGTATACGAACGTACTGCCGGGTAATGTGTAGGTGTAAATGCTCAAAGTAATATTTAGTCACCAATTCTGATGCTTGTGCTTAGCTGTCTCATTGTGGAAAGATCACCCTGAAATTTTGGAATACGCTTCAAGTCAAAAGTCCCATCTATGGTATTTCTGTTCTTGTACAAATGACTCCAAAACTTTTGATCTATCTTGTCTGATCCATCTGACTGCATGTGACCCCATCTCAAAAAAAACTTTTGAGAATTAATCCATAACCACCCTATAATTATATCTGAAAGGTAAAACCTGTCTCTTCCACGGTCCAAAACCCCCCGTTCAGAGCTTGAACCCCCTCATTAGGAACTCTGTGTATATAATGGCGAGCTCTTCCGATTCACTACTACAAAACAGCAAGGCATCACTCGAAGATTACGATAAACAACAGTCTCTTTCTGCTGAGGAGAGCATTTTTGGACCTCCACTTGCCTATCACAAGTCCCAACGCTCTGGTGTATCACTTACTTTGGTGTTTGCTGGCCTAGTGGTTGCCATCGTCACTGCGATCGACTTCCTTTTGGCTACAAACATCATCATCTATATCAGAACGTTGGACGTTGATAATACAGCTGAGATCTTCAAACATTCTGCGATCGTTGTGTTATCGTTAGTTGGTATATGGTCAACTTACAAGTTCTTGGTGTGGTACATCAAGAAGTTCAACATCAAAACTTCGCTGAAGAAGAGTAAGCTGTATCAAAAAGTTGCCCAGGAGATTATTGAGTTGGATACCCTCTTAGCACATCCGGAAGCTAAAGATGACTGAATCATCAATTTTTGAGACGACTATCATTTCTACTGATTACACTTTTGATTGATTCTCCCTTTGTAGGCTGGCAAACCAGTTGTGCGACGTAGACAGCCAGTCTTCCAATATGTCCTGGCGGGGGCAAGTGCCTAAGCCTAATCCCTTCCACTGAGTATTCACCCTCCAGGAAATGGCAGATGGCTTTGGTAAAATTAATTTGTGGACCGAGAGCGATAAACGTAGAGCAATGCAATCAGAAGGCTAGAAGCAGAAATTTAAGACAGATAAGATGGTGAAGATACAGTTGACTAAAGGAGTGATACGACTATTGTTGACTGTTTTTTATGGGCTTCTTGTTGTTTTTGGCTTGGTGTTTTATGCACATCATCAGGATGAATCGAATCTTGTAAATTCGCCCTATGATACAGGCTACGTGATCACTGATTTGGAAATACGAAACTGTTCGGTGTTTCTTGGAGGCTGTTCTGCTAAAGACGGTTGGTACAAGGTACCGAAGAGCTTGAACTACAACTCTGTGGGAAGACTCTGGTCGACGATCAATAAACAATATCTATTTGTGAGGAAATTGCCATTGGAAAGAGTTCAAAAAAAGCACGAGAGAGTGCTCACAAATTTCAAAGTAGACGATAGTTCACAGAGGTGGAGTTACAATTTGGACAGGTTTGACTCCTCAAAGTTTGAGAGATATTTTTATAACGTTGATGTCTTGTTTGGTGTTGATGCTGTTGATCCAAGAACGGAATGGACACTCCACAAAGACCCCTTACATGGCATTGAAGGTGATATTCCCATCTACCTGACTTTCAAGACCAAACGGTTAAATGACGTATTACCTGACATCAACTTACAAGTCACTAGAGATGATTACAAAATTTTACAGGTGGCTGATTTGCACTTTAGTACTTTTGAAGGTATTTGTCGTGACCAATATCCTGAAGTTGAGAATTGTAAAGCTGATAAGAGAACACTCACCTTTTTGGAGAAAGTTTTGGAGCTGGAGAAACCTGATCTTGTGGTTCTCACTGGGGATCAAATCTTCGGAGAGGATTCTTTTGACTCACTAACAACTACTTTGAAATTCGTTGCACCTTTCATTCAAAGAAAGATTCCTTATGCTTTGATGTATGGAAATCATGATGATGAGGGATCCATGACCAGAAAAGAATTAATGCAGTTGGGCTCCACACTACCTTACAATATTGCCTCTGCTGGGCCTGAGGAAGTTGATGGTGTTGGTAACTATGTATTTCAAGTCAAAGAATCAAACTCGAACAAAGCAGCCTTATCCATGTATGTCTTGGACTCACACAAGTATTCTCCCAGACCGAAGGTCCAACCAGGTTATGATTGGTTAAAGGACAGTCAGTTGGAATTTGTAGAGAAACAACATGAGCTTTTGAAAGAAAGCGAAGGTGCAAACCATCTTTCATTTGCCTTCTTGCATATCCCATTACCTGAATACAACAACGTTCAGCAGGGTTTTGTTGGTAATTACAAAGAAGCCGTCATGGCTCCAAGGTACAACACAGGAGGAAGAGATATGTTACAAAAGGTTGGGGTATCCGTTGTCAGCGTTGGACATGACCACTGTAATGATTATTGTCTGCTTGATGATAAAGGGAATGATAACAAGATCTGGTTGTGTTACGGTGGTGCATCAGGAGAAGGTGGTTATGGTGGCTATGGTGGTACAACTAGAAGGTTACGTATTTTCAATGTTGATACGGTAAATGGTAAAGTTGAAAGCTACAAAAGATTGGAGACTTCACCAGAGGAAACTTTTGATCATCAAGTTCTAGTTTAGTATTGATAATAGTTCTTCAGAACGTCTTGAATATCAGTGTTCAATAAAATCACAGCATATTGAAATCTGTAGAATTGATTTGTGTAAAACAGAGGGAACAATTTTCTTTGATTTATTTGACTAATCTTATCAATGACATATGACGTGGAGCCGAATGGCTTGATCTGATACTTCAATGGGATGGCAAGGTACCTTGACAATAAGAACACCATATGGGATATGTACCCGAACCCTGCATTTAGTTCCTCTATAGTTCTCGAGTTGGAGGCATTTATGAGATTGTTCAAATTGGAAAGATTCAGATCAATGGGCAGGATTTCGAATTCTGGGATCTTGAGCCATCTTTGAATATCACTCTTTGGGAAGATCTCGAGGACCTGTTTCACAATTTTAGATCTCTCTAGAAGGAGTTCTTGTGATGTGATTTCCTGACTGACGAGAATATCACTGTATGATTCTTTCAATACTGCCAACTTCTTGGATTCTGCCTGCTCAAGTTGTAATCTCTTGGAGTGTATAAGCTTGATTTTTTTTGCTCTAAGTTCTTTCAGTTCGTCTAACTTTTGTTGTTTAAGAAAATTCACCTCTTTCTGGTTGGATATCAAATATTTCAGCTTGTCGTATCTGTATGTGTTTATCAGCTGTGTGTCTCCATATTCGATGTCTATTTGGTTTGATATTAGATATTTGGATTTCTTCAAGTCATCAATGACCGTGTCTAGATTGTTCAACTTCATGATGAGGTCGAAAGATAGAAGCGGTACTTTGAGTTTGGGCATATGACCATTTGATGGGGAAACAGCATCACTCACAGCGAGTTTGTAGTCATCAATATTAAAATCTTCCGTGGGAAGTACATAGACACCATCTTCTAACAGTACCAGCACCGAGTTTTTGACTTCGATCTTGACCTCATCCAAACTTCGATTCAAGTACAAGAGTTGATCCAAATTAACGGAGTAGTTGCCAAATAGACACCAATTATCGGGGTTTTCTTTAGAACTCGTCCATACCTTAAGAATGAAGGATGAATCTCTTGAATGCTTTATCGACTGTAAGCTGATCTCTTGAAAGTTCGGGTTCAATGACTCCCTCACAACTTCTGAAACGTGGAAGACATCACCGTACTTTTCCTTGTTGGTGAAGTGGAAAGAGACAAAAGAATTGGCAAAACTCTGGTTATTGATTGTCTGTGAATGTATTTGTCTCTCCAAAGGTGTCTCTAGCCCATCGTTCATGGCCTCTCTGCTATGTTTACCGGTGGAAGTTGAGGGCACACTGGTTCGTCTTTTCACGGCATTGAACTCCAAAGTCAGGTTTCTCAGACTTATGGCCGTAACGTGTCTCAGACGCCGCTGTTTGAGGAATTAGTATCGAGTTGGAAACGAAACTGGAAGGTGTGTTAACATACTCTCCTAGGATGGAGAATACAGTCCGCGGTATTGACGAAGCTCAACGACGGCACCGCTTGAAACGGCTGCTCTCTGAGTGAATTCACGGGTAGCGACATGCGTTTTCTAGCTGAGCTTTTATCCTTTCTTCAAAGGTGTCGAATTCGACCGTGATCTTCCTCTATTTCTTTGGGAAGGTTTATCGTTGTCTCAATTTTTTTGCGAAAGCATCAACAATGAAAGAAACAACGAAGAGCCTTTCAGCCCATAAACTACGCCACGTCCTGAAGCCATGAGTTTCAGCATCAGCTTGACGCATTTCTGCGACAAACATGGTCCGAAGTCAATTCTGTGTACGCAACACGTTCTCAAGTCCGCAGTGGAAACTCTGATACTACCTGATTTCTCCAAGGAGTCGTATTGCAAGTCCTGTTTGCTGATTTTCCCCAAATTTAAAAATGAAGTTGTGACCACGATGAAGACAGAACAAGCTGATGATGTCTATATCACGACGCAGTATTCTGCTACAAAGTTCAGAGTTTTAAACAGTATAGTAAGAAAGTGTCTGTCAGAGGAAACAACTATATATGATTCAAGACCCATGTACTTTGGGGATGAGGCAAGAGGGTTTTCGCTTACACAAAGCTTCAAGATCAAAGATTTGGAGGCAAGGGGTGCTGAAAGAAGGTTCAGTTTTATCGTCAATTGTGATGATGAAAGGTTGATACTCAAAAATTGGGATTTGATCATAGAAAATATAACTGTGATGATAGATTACTTGAAAGATCAAAGTCTGAAGACAGAAATGCAAACGTCTCTGAATAACGAAACGTTCTTGAGAGGTAAGAAACAAAGCCCCAAAAGTTTAACTGAACTTTTGAATGACGATACGCTATTTGTCAAAGTTCACTTGTGGAATGCCAAACTATTAAGGAAGCTTTCCCAGCACGGATGAATATAGGGCCAGTGAATAACATAAAATCATCTGCGTTTCCCTGAGACATTAGTCGGTTTGTGAATAATGTTCCCAGAAATAGACGCTTAAAATTGTTAGTAGTTGTTGAACCAGGATTAACTCATAGTATATTCCCTCATCAAAGGACACTTTGTGAGTCATTTTGCAGATTTTCCAATGATAATAAAACTCAACATCAGAGACGTAGCGTAGCTCATAGTTCACCATCTAGTCCTGGAAAGTGCCGATTTGCTTGACTTTGCGGTTTCTATCACTATATGATGAATTTGCCGGGGCTCATAACCATCTTTTGGTGTGGGAATAAAAAATATAATGAATCCTAGGCGATTCGAACGCCTGCATCTTACGATATTCGATCTTGAGTCGAACGCCTTAGACCGCTCGGCCAAAGATCCTTGTTTTTTTCCCAAAAAAAACGCAGTAAATTTGTCGTATACTAATTTTGCACGTGACAAATCACGTGCATCTAAATATAGATTAGATCGTTTAATAAATTGCTTAAGGAAAAAAAAAAAAAAAATTCTCAGATACAAATACAGCGTTTTAAGAAAGATGATTTCCAATGAAATAGTCCAATGAGATTGAGAATGGAAGGTGAAGGTGATGAAAAAGAACGGGAAAGGGGGGAATCATATGCTGTACTCTACAATCGAAGGTATATAGACTAGATCGTTTAATAAATTGTTCAAGGAGGAAAAAAATCATCGAAAGATCCAGAAGGAGTTTTATGACACAGTTCAGTTGAATTAGCTCGAGAAGGTTGACTACAGCATGTTTCCTAGGTGGCTTCAATGAAATAAATCTGGAAACTACAACTGCTATGCCACAGAGCTAAACCAATCTTCTACACCTTCACAGAAGACTACGACACTTATGCAATTCTGAGAGACTAGGTACAGTTCTTTGCCAACCTCATCACACATTACTTCAGGCTACATCCCGCAATGGCCTGTTATGAGACTGCTAGCACTTCCACAGAGGAATCCACGAATGAACAACCCGATGATTGATGGTTATGGACTGAACACTCATAATTGTCAACTAGGAGTTTCCTTGAATGTGACTGCTCATCAACGCATTACTTCAACCTCTCACGCTAAAATGATTTACGTTGCTCTTTCATTCCAATCTTCCCATGGTATGAACTTCTGAGTAGTGGTTTCCTAAGAGACTTCATCAGAAGCCCAACATGCTCCTATCTGAAACAGAGTGGCCATCGCGAACTCCACTCCACAGGCTTTGGATAAACTGGAAGTCTTCAAAAGACAGGCAATGTCCAAAACAACCAACGCACCGAAATTCTTGAAAGAAGGTCTAGCCTCAAATTGAACAGGAGAGATGCAGAGTACAAAGCTTTTGCGTAATCTCAGTTGAAGTGGAACCCACTGAATCTTCTATATCACCTTGAAGCTCAGTACGCTGCTCGACTCGAAGCTTGGTTCAAGGTTAGTTCAGCCCAAAAATCATGTGGAAGACCTTTCGTTTGGAATCAAGACCAAGCTGGAAACAGCCAACAATTTATGTGCCAGTCCAACTCTTAGTACCTATCATGCCTAAAACACTATGAAGGACATAGAAGGAGCGCATATATCAGAGGAGCCGTTCAAACACACCCACAAGAAATTTTATGCCAACTCTCACGAACCTATCACGAGCGAAGTCAAAAACAGGCTAGATGGTGGAAGAATGATGCACATTGTGGAGAAATCGAGCACAATTGGGGCCAGTTCTGGAAGAAAATTTACAAGATACAAAAGGCAGCACCAGGAAGGCCGGAGACACTGCATAGATTCAACCTGGATATTACGAACATAGGATTGGAGAGATCAACTCAACCTAATGAAGACAAGGACGAGAGATATGCAAACGGAAGAAACATGATTTGCTGCTTGTGTGGAGATCACCCAGACACGTTCATCGATTTATCTAAAACTTGCTCAGTCTCACAAGAGGCCTGGACAAAGTTGATTAATTCGAGTTCCAGAAAGATTGAAATTGAAAGAGACCTTATCCTCCATAAAGAAACAATAAAGAATACGCAAAAGCGAACGACTACATCAAGTACATACTAGTTGCTGGAAGTCAGAGAAGATTCGGAGCAGTAAAACTGTAAACCTTTAGGTACAGCAGAAGAGAGTCATTATACCAAACAATTTCTGAAGATCAAAAAAATCGCAACCAAAACCTTACCACTCTGATCAGAGAGCCTGAATAGCTGAGAAGGCTTGCAACAAATACCGCAGAAGATAGAATCATGGTGGTTTGAACCCAAACTCGGTCAACATTGACACTCTGGTGTCCACCGACCATATGACACAGAAAGAGGAATGGACTACAAGGTGTGGCGAGCAGAAGAAGTATCGAGGAGAGGAGAGTGTGTAATCTTCACCATACTGGACATCTACAGCCAGAGATATATTTAGAATTGAACCGCACAATAAGTACTTACAGGAAATAAAAAAACAATACAAAAAAAAGTTATCTTCTTCTACTGCATCATACGCCTATATTTTATTTGGTAGAATGGATTCCCTTATCAACGAAGAAGCCAAAGAAATAGAGTCCTCTGATTTTGTTTATGTTAGTACTTAGTCGATGTCGGCTTGCTTTCACGTTTACTCGGCCTGAGGGTTGAGAAGTAACTTTCTGACTCCGTTTTTGGAGATAAGCACTCAGGGGAAAAAAAAATCTGACTCTGCCGCAACTATTGTGTCAAAAACGAAAAAGGCTCTTAACCTTCCCCAAAAAACCACGAAACTGAGTCTAAAAGTCAAAAAGAACTGGAAGTTGAGGGAGGAAAGGCACAGGAAAAAAAGGACTCCTTCGATGCCATTCGGAGAAATCTTTGACAAAAGTTGGAGCAAGGCAAAGGCTTTTATAAAGGGTTAGATCCCTCAATCAGCGGCCTTGATGTGAATATGTTAGGTTGCCTCTACCCAAATTCTTAACAAAATGACAATCACACAGTGCGAACCAGTTCCTTACATCAAGACGCCATTGATCCATTCCAGATCTCTATCTACGGCTGCTCCTTGTAAAGTTTTATTGAAGCAAGAGTTTTTGCAACCATCCGGTTCTTACAAACTTCGTGGGCTATCACATCACATTAAAACTAAGTACAACATCTTGAAATCACAAGGAGTTGATGTTGAACGTATTAGAGTCATTGCTGCTTCCGGTGGTAATGCCGGTAATGCGGTTTCTCATGCTGCAGCCTTCTACAACCTGGAATCTGTTATCGTGATTCCAACAGTCACCAGTGTGAAGATGAAGGAAAAGATTGAGTCTAATGGATCAAATGTTGTGGTCCAGGGCAACAACATTGGTGAAGCCGATGAGTACACTAGATCTGTCTTCATTCCAAAACTAGAGAGTTCTGGCTTCTATGTTATTTATTGCCATCCTTACAATTTGCCAGACATCTGGGATGGACACTCTTCTATCATTGATGAAATTGCATCCGAGTTGGGTGAACAGGGTCAATTACATCGTTTCAAAGGCGTTGTCTGCTCAATTGGTGGTGGCGGGTTATACAATGGAATAGTTGGTGGCTTGAACAGAAACAATCTTTCACACGTTCCTGTTTTGACCCTGGAGACCGACTCTTGTCCAACTTTCCAGGCTGCTATTGATGCTAACAAGTCTGTCCATCTCAAGACTTTCAACACGATTGCTACTTCTTTGGCCTGCCCATACATCTCACAAAAATCTTTAGAGAACTATCATGCACATCCCACCAAGAACGTCCTGGTGACTGATTCGGATGCGGCAGCTGCTTGTATTTCATTTGCACATGATTTGAACACAATTGTTGAACCAGCTTGTGGTGTTGCGCTATGCAGCGTTTACAATGGTATTTTGGCCAAAGAAGCAGAGTTCTTCAGTGGATTGAGTTCACAGGATATCGTTGTGATCATTGTATGTGGGGGAAGTGGAACTTCACTGGATGACTTGTCCCACTATAAAAAGATTTATCACATTTTATGAAGTTTTACGATCCCAAATAATTAACTATTCTACGTCTTTGCTTTCAAGTTCATCAAGTACATTTGTAGCAGTAGCAATACACCTAATCAGCAAATAGAAAAAATTAGGCAACAGCAGGATAACTTCTCAGGTCGAGAGTTAAGGTTTTGGAGCTATTTTTCTGTTGTTCTCTATAAATTCCAACCAAAGCATCAGATTTCTCAAACAATCCATTCTTCAAACTGATAACAATAAATTGAAAGTCTGGTCCTGCATGTTTTTGTATGTAGTTAGCTATTTTGGTAACATTTGAATTATCCAAAGCAGCATCAACTTCATCCAAGACAAAGAATGGGGATGGGTTGAATGAATGGATGGAGAATAGCAAAGCTAAAGCAGCAATGGTCTTCTCACCACCTGAAAGAAACTCCATACCTTTAAATCTCTTCATTGGTGGAGTCGCATGATAGTTTATACCAGACAAATATGGTTCATCTTCATCTTCCAAATTCAAATATGCAGAACCACCACCTAAAGTTGATGTATTAATCGGTTTGGTCAATTCTTTGTAAACGGGATCTATTTTTTCTGAAATATGGTTGAAAGCCCCAATAAATAACTCGTATCTTTTGGTCTTAACTTCTTGAAACTTCTTGGTGATCTTTATTTCAGAGGATCTTGCTTTGGTGGATTCTCTTTCCAATTCTTCAGACTTCTTCTCAACCTCGTTCAATCTTTCAATTGCTTTAACATTTGGAGATAAAGCCTCGAGCTCTTTGGAAATGGTGGAGATCTTATCTTCGAATTCTTTAGCGATCAATTCATTGTTGTTCTCCTTATATCTCGCACTCAAGCTGGAAAAATCAACGACAATACCTTCAGCTATATCAATGACTCTCTCGCTACTCTCAATAGGCAAAACTTCCAAAGTGGACTCAAGCAAAGGTAATGGTGTGTTTTCAATCTTACAATTCCTCAAAATTGAAATTCTTTCCAACACATATTTCTCAATATCTTCTTGACGTAAAAGTAAATCTTTCTTCAAATGATCACGCTGTTTAATCAAATCATACAATTGATCATCAATATCTTTGATGACTTTCAAATTGGCAGCGTTTTCTTTTTCAAACACTTTGAACTCCTCTCGGATCAGTTCCAATTCACTTTCAAGATGATCAATGGAATCATTCACAATTTCCTGGTCTTTGTAATACTTGCTTGAAAGAAGTTCTTGTTTTCGCAGGGCTTCTTTCAACTTATCAACTCTTGCTTGAGTACGACCATGACGGTCTTTTTCAAATTGCAACTTCTTGTCCAATTCAACCAATTGTAAATCGAGTTTTTGTAATTCTCTGTTTTGCTCTCGAAGGTGTGACCCACTTGTGATCTCATATTCTTTGATGGATTTGAAACCCAATCTAGAACAGAACTCTCTGAAAGTGTCGGCTTGTAAGTCGGATAGAATAACCTCTTGATCTTGTATGTTTTTTTCGATTGACTTTAAAGTGGTGTTGTGATCCTCAATTCGTTTAAACACCTCATTATTCTCGACATAATGTTTAACCTCAGCGTCAATTGACATTGCGGTCCTTTCCAAATCACTTCTCTTTCTTCTCAACCCGCTAATTTCAGTCTCCAAGCCTAAAATATCATTCTCAACGTTCTTGAGTTCCATTGGGTCGGGTTTACTTTGGTGCAGCAGATCCAAATCATATACCAAATCATCTTTCAATTTGGTGAAGTTTTGAACATCTGTCTTGTTCCATCTTCTGCCTTGTCCCTTGGATTTACCACCGGTCATTAAACCAGCCTTGTGAATCAAAGAGCCATCCAATGTAACAACCTTGACATCAATACCTCTGTTCCATCTCAATTCTCTAGCAGTACTCATATCATCGCAAACAATGGAATTACCACAAGCAAATTGAACAGCTTTTTCCAAATAAGATTCGCTCTCGACAATATCAATCGTTGGTCTGGAATTTGGACCCAGATGACGAAGTTTGTTGTCAATAGGTCTCCCCTCAATAGTGTCCAAAGGAATGAAACTAGCAACACCGCTTCTCTGCTCCTTCAAGTACTGGATACATCTATGTGCAACAGAAGAACTCTCAACTATGATAGAATCAAAGTTTTTACCCAAAATTGTGGAAACGGCAACCTCATACTTCTTCTGCTTTGGTTGACAGACATCGTGTAACAACCCAATAACTCCGGGTATGACCCTTTTCAATGTTGAGACATTCTCTCTCAATTTTCTTTCTCTATTCGTTTCTCTTTGATTAGCACTCAGATCATCCAAACTAGTCAAAACCTCTTTCAATTTGGAATTGATCTCAAACTCTTTGGCGTAGTAATCTTCCATCTGTTTGCTTAACTCCTTCACGTAGCCTTTCTTACTGTTTAACTGATTGTTTAGTTGATTCAGGTCCGTAGTCGCACTGTTAAACTGGTTCATTACATCGATCTTTTGTGATTTCAAAACTTCTACTCTGTCACCTAGCACAGACTTTTGAACCTCGAGATTTTGAAGAATAGCTTTCACTTCATCTCTCTTTGTATACAGGATTGATAATTTCTCATCTTCTGAAGACCCTCCTTCACTCAAAAACTTTTGTTTTAAAGACTCATACTCTTTCTGATCAGCACTGGATATTTGAGCAACTTGGTTTCTTTCATCAAATTCTTTCTGTGCACTCTTCTTGGCCTTGAAAACAACTTTGATTTGTCTCTCTACTCCAGCAACATAGTCACTCTGTTTTTCAAGATCAACCGTCGTGGATTTGATGTTCTTATTCAACGTAGTAATCTTGTTAGCAACGGTCTTTAAATCAAGTTCGACTTGTAACAGCTGTGATTTCTTTGTATGTATCTCTTCGATCTTCTTGCTGATTTTCTTCTTATGCTTCTCAACGCTCAATGATTCTTTAGCATGTTTGGTCTTGACCACCTTGGCTTCTGTTTCTTTCTTCTGTGCTTCGACTTTTAGTTTCTTCAAGTGTGCTTTTGAATCTTCAAATGAACTTTCCAATGTGGATTTCTTCTTCTCGATATGATACAGCTTCCAAAGAGTGAAAAGTAGATTCATTTCATTCTTTTCGGTCAATTTGGATTTGAATTGCTCAGCTTCAGAACATTGTTCACGGTATTGTTTGATTTCACTATTCAAAGCTCTCTTTTTAGATAACAACGCGGCATACTCATTCTTTGCAACATCCTGTTGCTCTTTTAAAGTTTCATATTCCTTCTTGTACTCAATGGAACCGCTAACAGTTTCGATCAATCTTGTCAAATCATTGGACGACTGCGAAGCAATCTGTTCAATGTCACCTTGGAAGACCAAGAAGTTTCTAGCCTTGATCAAGATGTTTTCTCTTTTCAGCACATTGGCATATTCGACTGCCGATATCACTTCGTTATTGATTCTGTACTCACTCGAGCCATTTACACTGATGGTTCTCTTCAATTGGAGAATTTCACCGTCTGACTTCTCATAAATTGCCATTACATAGGCTCTCTCAGGATCAGTGACTGCGGTTACACCCTCATCTCCATCATCATCTTGAAGACGCGTCTCATGGGAGCCAGCTAACCTTCCTCTGTAAATCAAGTCCTTCAGCTGGTTGGATCTCAACTGATTAGATCTGATGCCCAAAACGAAAGAAATAGCATCCATCATGTTTGATTTACCAGAACCATTGGGGCCAATGATACTGGTGAAATGTGCCGTACCAAAACCGATTGAGGCAGTACCTCTGTAAGACTTGAAATTGTGTAGCTCTAAACCGACTAAACGACCCATCTTGATAGTGCAATGTGCTGCTTTCAAGCTTCTTGATGAAGGCAACGCGTAAATGAAGCACTTTTCTAAACCTTTTTTTTTGTCTGCTTTTTACGCGTCTCTTTGGAGATTTCGCGAAATCACGTAATGCTGTCTGCCATTTCCGATCGGGCAGATAACCTCTGTTTGTCAGAAGGACCAAACCGAAAAACACAGAAAAGCGGCTCCCAACCACAAAGATCAGCTCGGGAAACAGCCACAAATTACACTTTCAACCGTCTCTCTGTCTCTGTTGAGGACTCCAGAGCCAGGACTACAGATCTATTTACTATTCAGCGGCCCAGAAACACCTTTGCAAAAACCAGCGGTCATCAGACAGTCCAGCGCCAATACGTCCATTCCCATTTAGTTCATTATAAATCTTGAATTCCCTTATCATAAAGCGCACTTAGGACTTCATCTAGAACAATGAATAGGTATGTATTGGAACTCACATCCTAACTGTTCTTTCGGTTGAACTCATACTAACTTAATTATACAGAAGTAACCCTTCCAATAACTCATTTGTGGTGTTTCAGTTTGGTGATGGAAACACTGAAAACATAATGCTCAACCTCCCAACTGTGCTTCTGAACAACACTTCTGCAAGTGATTCCCCTAACCCACAACCCGGAGGCGGAGGAGATAGTTCTCAAGACCTTGATGATTCAAACATACAGAGGAATATGATGCTTTCGGTTTCATACATCTACTCACAAGACACTTCTTTAAATCCTATTTCTGCAGATCCCAGACTGTCCGGTCAATCAGATGGTTCAAGAACTGGATCTGTATTGTTGAATGTTCCAAATATCCCCTCTAATCGTACAGATGCTCAGTTCAGTGCGTTGGTGGAATTCGCAGCGTCTCTCGCTTTGACTGCCATAGCTGTAACGGGTATGAGAAGAAACGTAGGTATCACTAGGGAAGCATTTGAAGAATTTCCAAAGGTGAGTACATCTAATCTAGTGGATAAAAACTGTCCTATTTGCTTTGAGGAATACCTTGAAGTGAACCCATCTGAGTCTGAGTTACCAAAGAAAAGAAAAAGAGAAGATGATGATGAAGATGAAGCGCCTGACCCAAAGCAGAACAAAACTGAAGAGGAGTCAGAAAGAGTTCCATTACCAGCCACGGTGGAGTCCACAGTATCCGATTCTCAGATGAATTCCAATACTGAAGAAGCTAGTGAGCCTGTTTATACCCATGTTCCCATTGAATTGCCATGTCATCACAAATTTGGTCAAGATTGTCTTTACGAGTGGCTTAAATCACACTCTACATGTCCCCTTTGTCGTCAAGTTGTTCATGAAAATACCACACCACAAACGGCTCCGGACAGAATCAATCTACCCAACATCACCTCGTTGTTAAACCGTGGCACTAGAGATAGGCCGATTGTAATATTTTTGGACAGAAACACAAATACTTTGACAACAAGAAATAGCCAAGATGCTTCATTGTTGCAATCTGGAAATTCGCTCATGGATATTCAGGCGAGTCAACATCAACCACAGCAACAATCACAAGAGCAGCACCAAGTAGAACAACAATCTCCAAGACAAAGAGTAACGGCAAGAACTTCTTTTGCCTCAAACCTTTGGGCTAGATTCTCAAATCCAAGAAACACAGACTCTATTTTTACATCAGGGGTGGCTAGCAGAAGAACAAGTACTGGTGTTGAGACTGTGAACACTGATCACTCAAGAGAAAGCTTAAACGAAAGCTTTTATGATGAATCAAGAAGACTACTTCAATCCAGACTCAATGAAAGCGTCAGAACTCCACTTAACATGTTTGAAAGCCATATTGATGCCAACAGCGCAGGAGAAGATAACAATCTTACTTCTCCAGATGTTCATAATGGTGAAAACCAAGAGGGAATAACCACTAATACCAACGATCATGAGCGCAATGAAGTGAACGAAGATGAAACCAATGACCCACGTGATATTTGATATTCAATATCCATAATTTAACCACAATTTTTCAGAAAAACTAATAAATACGATAATAAGGTCATCGTTATCGACTTTCATATTTTATCTCTATTTTCCATTAATGTCTGCTTTCATTTCCAGATAGGTTACCGCACTGGTGAATTGTGCTTCGACAGTTGTAGGTCCTCACCAAAAGATTTAATAAGATGCCTTCGAGTCGTCAGCTTTATATCCCTTTGATTCATTGGCTAAAGATTAATTCTCTCTATGCAAGCACCTCGACGTGAGAGTCATAACTCATAAGGAGGTGTCCGCTCACTGCTCAGGCAATTGAGGGCTCACGGTTCGGAAACATCCATTCCTGAAGCGGGCCTGAAAAAGAAATTCACTATTCACCTGCTCGTCCATGGGGCTCCAGATTTTAAGCACCGATCAATAGTCAAGAGTCGAAAGTAAAATGCGGAGTGACCTGTTGCCTCTATGGGGCTCCAAGGCTCCAAATGATTTTAAGACGTAATAAAGAGACAAATTGCGAAGATATGGTGGGGTTCTCGGCACTGTTCGCTTTTCTTGATTCAAAATTACGCTATAACTGAGTACACCTTCCTAACTTTTCATGATGATATTTTGCGAGGGAGGGCTAAAGTAGTAAATTGATGACTTGGGTCCTATTGTTCTAGTACAGCGTTCATGCCCATTGGCCAACAAAATGCCGTAAGTTACCTATCATATTTGCCATTCTCACTCCATCTACTACATTATGGCAGATGTTCCGAATATTAGTGATATCGGACTTTAAGAATGCCACGCCTTTCTAACTAATCAAATATTGGCTAGCTAATTGAGTTCAGCGAAATGGATCAAACTTGCCAACAAAATAGAGGACGTCGTCTCATTTGTATTTGAACGGTTTACTGTGATTCCTTGATATCCATTCTCCTATATCACATTTGAAGCTTAAAGAGATGTTCACTTAGTTCATACTTTGAAGCTTCAATTACATCAACCTACTGGCTCACTATTAATGGTTCAGGTAGCTCGGTCATACATCATGAGTAGCGTATATATTCAATTTATACCCACGTGCGGATGCATTCGAAAGCCATAGAGCTTTGTTGCAATCAAATACACTTCGCTCACTTAAAAATTTGTCCTCTAACGATCATTTTCAATGTGGAGCCATGAGGATAGCTCAGTTGACTCCAGGGATTAATGCGTTTACCGATAAGATTCCTAATTTTTTGTCGTATAATAGGGGGGAGTGGCTGGTACATTGGGAACATTCTACGTTATTTCAGCCATATGCAAGCGTCGGGCCTCGCGACTAAAAATTTCTTCGGGTCTATTCGGTCTACTTGCAACAAGTCAACGAATAAGATTGTAAGGTATATACATATCTCAAGTCCAGTTCACTGTACGTTGTGTATAATATGAGCATCCACGTGTGGTATTGGGTCACTAACTGAATTAGGCTTAGGTAAAAGCTTGCAATATATCATCCATGAATGGGAGCGCGGCCAGCACACAACGAACGGCCATGCACCAGTCCACAAGTTATTCCGGGGCCAGCAATTGTTTCTTTTTTATAGCTTTATTCGCGAACACTCGCGAGTGCCGATCTACATTGTCAACCTGCAATATGGCTAAAAGGAGTACTACTGTCATCTTAAGTCACCCTAAAATGAGCTAGAATTGCGGAATAATCTTGAAAAACAGACTAGATTTCTCTAAAAATATTGTTGAAGTTCGAACATTAAAAAGCACTTTAAATTTAAGCTAATTCAAATTAATCAATATTTGAATATATCGGCCATATCATTTTTTTGATTTCAAAATGAAAAGAAAAAAGAAAACCTTTTTTTGAAATAAATTTATAATAATCTTGAAAGCAGAAGGGGAGCTCAAAACTAATATCTTTAGACCAACAATATTTCAAAGTGATTGATTCTGTATTAAAAGAGGTTTTTGCCCTTACAATTATTCCTCTGGAAGCTAATTCCCAGTATTCTTACCCAATTCGGTAATTAGTTTAAGCTTCAGGCACAAGATTACGAGATATCGGCAATAAAGCTAACTCCGGCCGATAGTTGCAAATATTGACATATTTCCTCTTTCGACATATCTCATTATGATACAAGCGCTGGCGTGTAAACAAAGAAATAATCGTAAATATCAAAAGTGGTGATTAAACTTTCTGGACGTTTCCTTCGAGCAGTAAACTGTCCTGCTTTGTTAGTATATAGAGATTCAGTTGTGGACGCTATATTGGATTTTTTATTTCTAAAGAACTTTGCATGGCACCAGCCACAGAGTGAATGTACTAGTACAAACAGCCACCTTTCAAGAATAGAGCATGGTGTCAACCAGCTGGAACTATAGGCAATCTGTGCACACCACCAGTGGTTTCAAAGCAGATTAGCTCAAAGCAACTACAACTAGACTTGATGAACGTGAAGTACTCATTTTCCCAAAGCCATCCATGATACCAGAAGCTTGAGTGCAATTACAGAAGTTTTCAATCTTTGTAACCACTGCTTCAAAAATTATTGTATGATATCCTCGAGGAACTAGTAAGTTGAGCATTAGCTATGGCTTTGGTTTCTTGTCGAATAGCTTGACGTTTGTATTCTTTGGCGGAAAGTCGATATAGTGAGCGTGAGCTACTCGGTATATTTCTGAGAACATTTTCTGAGAACATTTGTTATCAGAGATATCCCGAAGCTCATAGCTCAGGGACGATTTTGCAACAATGTTAGCGCAATCTGAGTGTCTCAACTACGCAGGTCAAAGTCTCAACGTTGACGCTGACAATTCTCGGTTTAGCATCTCGAATTCTGGCTGGTAGTTGGGGTTCTATCGACGAGCGCAATTCTTGTTACGTCATTTTCAACGATGATTTTACCAGCGAGAGTACGTCGACGACCAATGACATCTGTCGAAAAAAAGTTAATAATACTGGCCATTCTGCTTATTCTCTAGGGTGAGCCCGAGAGGTCAACGGTTAAGCTAAAAATCAGGTACCGAAGTTGAGGTATTTCGGGCGCCCCGGTTTTGATATCCTGATGAGGATATTTTCAGCTTCTCATCGATTATCAAAACATCTGGTTTTGCCGGATTTCACGGGTAGGGTTGGCCGAGATTTTAACCTTTGTTTACTTTTTCTACGGCCATACCGTTTTGAGTCATGATGTGCTGCCGCGAAAGGTATTTCTGCTCTTTCGATGAGTAGCGACCACCGAGCAGCGTGCTGTGGACATATCTCACACTGATTCTGCCGGTTCGCTAAATGAAAGGTAACTACGGGATCGACGTCATGATTTGACTGTTCCGTTATTGTCTTGTGCAAGATGGGAAAGAGTGAAGCGCCAATTGAAAATAGTCCTTTTGAAGGAGCCGATTAAGGGCCTATTTTTCACACGAGAAGTCGCTACAGTCATTGAGAAGACATTGGCAAGTTATTTGGCTAATGTAGCTTCTGGATATGATTAAAGCTCATTGGCTTTCGATAGCGGACTGCAAGAGGCCAGCGTAGTTGACTGGATCCCCACAGTCCGTGCAGAACCAGCTTATTTTGGAAGAACTTCCCCGGCTGGGCAGGAATTACTGAGGCACTAGAGGGAATTAGGCATTCTACCTTCAGTAACTTTGAAGCGCTTGGTGGGTTCAACCCAAACGGCTCAGGCAAAAAGAAAACAAAAAAAAAAAGCAACGACTCTTCGCCAAAAGAAAAGAGAATATCCGCAAAATGGCGAAAATAGTGAAAATCGCCGTCAAGGGTTGGCCAAAAGGTTGGCCAAAAGGTCGGCCAGCAAATGGGTTTGTCCAATTGTATTAACCAACCCTTTAGAGATATGTGTAGCTATTCGTAGTTGGAACTAATTCCAATTGGTAAAATCCGATGAGTATGAGGACCATTTTTCTGCTCGAAGTGCCCATCGACAGAGAAGGAATTTTAATAAGAGGGATGGATAGACCGGTACGTAAAGTGGCACACTAACAAACAACACGAGGATTGCCGAATGGGGGAAAGCACCTACTGGATCGAGCGATATATTGTGTACATTTTTTCGCCAAAAGGCTACTCATTTCCTATTTCGGCTCGGGCCATCCTAGACAACAGAGTGCAACAAAGCTGCTTTGAGCTGCAGCTGCTGGTTTATCTAGAGAATTGATAAGTCTTGCCAATTACAATTTGCGCTTTTTTCTTTTGCAAAAAAAATTTTTTTTTTTTTTTTCGTCTCAAATTTCGAAGTGGACGTCCATCTGAAAAAAAGTGTGTTGATCGCGCATACTGCTGAGAGAAAAAATTATAAAAACATCCGAACTCCCATAATTTCTCAACTTCCTTGAATTTGAATTTTGATTCTTCACATTTCTATTTACCTGAAATCTTGTTACAAAGTGATTTAATTGTTTACTTAGATTTGACTTCTATAGTTAAACAATATCAGTATACCCAATTAACAGAATTTAAGTAAATAAATTGTACAAGTAAGTTCTTTGCAACCAATTTTATGCCCAACACTTTAAGAACAGCCAGAGCAGCAAGAGAAGCCAATTATCAACCAATCACCATCCGTTCAAATCATCATTTACATCACTGTCTGTGAACTGGAACTTTAAGCGATATGATACTCTGAAACATCACAATCGAGTCCCACCTCACTACCTTTCCCTCATCGCTCAAACTCATCTCACTGTTTGTTTTTGTTTTTCGGCAATTTCGTTCCTGTTCGGGAAGTGTTGCCTAAACCAGCCGGGTTTAGTCCCAATCCGGAAATAAATGTCCTGAACCACCGCTCAATTTTGGCAGAGTCGGAAGAAAAGGATTTTGCTGGTCGGGCCAAAAAAAATTGATAATTCAGGATTTTCATTGGCTGCTTCTCGTGGTTAAGGAAAAGAAATTCTCCTTATAAACCTAAGTGTTGGTCCCAATCTTGGCTTTTAATTCTCAGCAACAGTGTACTAACAATTCTCTAGAATGGCTGAAGAACACGCTCCAACTGTCGAAAAGCCAGTTAAACCTGTCCAAGGTGAAGATGATGATGAAGATGAAGACATTGATCAACTGATTGAAGATCTTCAATCTGACGCAGGTGGTGATGAAGAGGACGAAAATGAAGAAGCTGAAGCTGGTGCATCTGCTAAACCAGTCCCAGAAGAACTTCTACAAACCGATCCAGCTTATGGTTTGTCCTCAGATGAGGTTACCAAAAGAAGAAAGAAGTACGGTTTGAATCAAATGGCCGAAGAAAAGGAAAATTTGGTTGTCAAATTTTTGATGTTTTTCATTGGTCCAATTCAATTCGTTATGGAGGCTGCTGCTATCTTGGCTGCTGGTCTAGAAGATTGGGTGGATTTCGGTGTCATTCTAGGTCTATTGTTCTTGAATGCTGCTGTTGGTTTCGTCCAAGAGTACCAAGCCGGTTCTATTGTTGAAGAGCTAAAGAAGACTTTGGCTCACTCTGCTACTGTTATCAGAAATGGTCAATTGGTTGAGATTCCAGCCAATGAAGTTGTTCCAGGTGAGATTCTACACTTGGAAGACGGTACTGTTATCCCAGCTGATGGTCGTCTTGTCACTGAAGACACTTTCCTACAAGTTGATCAATCTGCTTTGACTGGTGAATCTTTGGCTGTTGACAAACACTTCGGTGACAATGTTTTCTCCTCCTCCACTATCAAACGTGGTGAATCTTTCATGGTTGTTACCGCTACTGGTGACAACACCTTCGTCGGTAGAGCTGCTGCTTTGGTCAACAAAGCTTCCGGTGGTTCTGGTCATTTCACTGAAGTCTTGAACGGTATTGGTACTATTCTATTGGTCTTGGTTATTATTACTCTATTACTTGTCTGGGTTGCTGGTTTCTACAGAACCAACAAGATTGTTAGAATTTTGAGATACACTTTGGCTATCACCATTGTTGGTGTCCCAGTTGGTTTGCCAGCTGTCGTTACCACCACCATGGCTGTCGGTGCTGCTTACTTGGCTAAGAAACAAGCTATTGTTCAAAAACTTTCTGCTATTGAATCCCTAGCTGGTGTTGAAATTTTGTGTTCTGATAAAACTGGTACTTTGACTAAAAACAAACTGTCTCTACATGAGCCATACACTGTTGCTGGTGTTGATGCCGATGACTTGATGTTGACTGCCACTTTGGCTGCTTCTAGAAAGAAGAAGGGTCTTGATGCTATTGACAAAGCCTTTTTGAAATCTCTTGCTTCTTATCCACGTGCCAAATCTGCCTTGACCAAATACAAAGTTATCGACTTCCACCCATTTGACCCTGTCTCAAAGAAGGTTGTTGCCCTTGTTGAATCTCCAGCCGGTGAAAGAATTATCTGTGTTAAAGGTGCTCCATTGTTTGTTTTGAAAACTGTTGAAGAAGACCACCCAATCCCAGAAGATGTCCATGAAGCTTATGAAAACAAAGTTGCTGAATTTGCCTCAAGAGGTTTCAGATCTCTTGGTGTTGCCAGAAAGAGAGGTGAAGGTCACTGGGAAATTTTGGGTATTATGCCATGTATGGATCCTCCAAGACACGATACCGCTAAGACTGTTAACGAAGCTAGAACTCTTGGTTTGAGAATTAAAATGTTGACTGGTGATGCTGTTGGTATTGCTAAGGAAACTTGTCGTCAATTGGGTCTTGGTACCAACATTTACAACGCTGAACGTTTGGGTCTAGGTGGTGCCGGTGACATGCCAGGTTCTGAAATTGCTGATTTTGTTGAAAATGCTGATGGTTTTGCTGAGGTTTTCCCACAACATAAATACAATGTTGTTGAAATCTTGCAACAAAGAGGTTACTTGGTTGCCATGACTGGTGACGGTGTTAACGATGCTCCATCCTTGAAGAAAGCTGATACTGGTATTGCCGTTGAAGGTTCTTCTGACTCTGCCCGTTCCGCTGCTGATATTGTTTTCTTGGCTCCAGGTCTATCTGCTATCATTGATGCTTTGAAAACCTCCCGTCAAATTTTCCACAGAATGTACTCTTATGTTGTTTACAGAATTGCTTTGTCTTTACATTTGGAAATCTTCTTGGGTCTATGGATTGCTATCTTGAATGAATCTCTTGACATTGATTTGGTTGTCTTCATTGCTATCTTTGCTGATGTTGCCACTTTGGCCATTGCTTACGATAATGCTCCATACGCTCCAAAGCCAGTCAAATGGAACTTGCCAAGATTATGGGGTATGTCTATCATTTTGGGTACTATTCTTGCTGTCGGTACTTGGATCACTTTGACCACTATGTTCGTTCCAAAAGGTGGTATCATCCAAAACTTCGGTTCTATTGATGGTGTTTTGTTCTTGCAAATCTCCTTGACTGAAAATTGGTTGATTTTCATCACCAGAGCTGCTGGTCCTTTCTGGTCCTCATTCCCATCTTGGCAATTAGCTGGTGCCGTCTTCATTGTTGATGTTATTGCTACCATGTTCACCTTGTTCGGTTGGTGGTCTCAAAACTGGAATGACATTGTTACAGTCACCCGTGTCTGGGTCTTCTCTTTCGGTGTCTTCTGTGTTATGGGTGGTGCCTACTACTTGATGTCTGAATCTGTTGCTTTCGACAGATTGATGAACGGTAAACCAATCAAAGAAAAGCAAGAACAAAGATCTCTAGAAGATTTCGTGGTTGCCATGCAAAGAGTCTCTACTCAACATGAAAAATCCACTTAAATTAATTTTTAATTATTAACTCCAACTTTATATCATCATACACGTTTAATTTGAACTGAAAATAATAGTAGCTTTATTTTACGAAGGCTTGGATTATTGAGATGGCTTCTGGGCGCTTTAGTTGTTTTCTGTGTTGGTGATGTTGTCCTTGGTGCTGACCTAATCGTATTTACCTTTCGCGGGGTTGTTTTTCCAAGAAATTTTGAAGTGAACGACGAAAAACCTCCTCCGTAGTTAATTTAACATTTGAGCATTGCTGCCTTCGAATCTTCATCGGTATCCCGCGTTACCACTCAAAGCCAACCAATATTGACTGCCTAGTGCGCTGTTTTTCCCTTCGGGTTCTTCCTTTGTACATTAATAAGATTCTGCTAATTTGATCTGTGTTGATTTCCTCTTCCAACTACTTCATTACCTAACGCTTTTGCAAACTATCATCCCGCCATCGCTGTACATTAGCTAAATACCTCTTCATTTCCACTTAGAGATCTTTTTGAACAATATCTACCTTGTCGATCTGAACCATTCCTCCCATGTCTGACGAATCATCTACAAGCATCGCGTTCCAAGAGGACTCCACGAAACAACCACTCATATCATCTGCAGAATTGACTCCACCAAGAACTGGTCCGAGCTCCACTCCGGGAGAATCGACTCTGCTAGCTGAATCATCCAAGTTCAAATTCGATGAGAATACAACGCCGCTTCAAAGATCAACTGTTGCACTGAATCAAACCGTATCTACTGCCCCTCCTTCATTGAGAAACACCAATACAAACCCTTTGACAAACATCTCGACTGATCTTGTTGACATTAACCTTGCCCTTGGTGCCTTAGATTTGGATTTCGGAGCTGGTGGTCGATCCAAGGAGAGAAATGGGTCAGTTGATGCTGATGCCGAGAAGTCCCAAAAAGGTGTCGATTCAACGAAGAATGAAAATACAAACAACGATTTACCATTCGGTAATGGATTGATTGCTCCTCAACAACATTTTCAACAATTCTTTCCAATCAATGGATTCGGTCATCCAATCCCTGGTCATTTTGGTCCTGGCGAAGGTATTGATGGTCAACTGCCACTACACCAACCTTGGCCAACAGAGCAATTTGGTGCTGCTATAGGAGAAGGTGGAATCGAGAATCTGAACTCCCAAATACCACACCCTGGTCTGATTCCGTTCAGACCTTTCGAATACAGACCAGATGGTATGGCTACTCCACCACACATTGGACTGCCTGATGTTCATTTCAACCAATTCCAAAATGGTGCTTCTTTGAAAGATGGTAGGGTTGATCCAGGTTTCCCAAGTGGTCTGGACCGTGGGGGGTTTGGAGATAGACAAGGCTTGCAAAACTCTCAACTATGGCCTCCTTTAAGTGGAACACCACAGGACTTTCAGGATGGATTTGGGTTGAACGGCCATCCTTTATCGCGAGGTAACAATAACGAACGTGGTGCATCGTTCTATTCTAATGGAGGAAATGGCCACCACCAGAACCGCCATCATCACCATAACAACACATTTCAAGGTAACAATTACAACAGAAGAGTGACTCATCGCAGAAGAGGTGAAGATGCCTCCAGATACGTCAATGCAAAACTTGAGGATTTTGTTGGTCAGATTTACACGTTGTGTAAAGATCAACATGGATGCCGTTTCTTGCAAAAAGAACTGGATTCAGATGAAGCTGCTGCTGCAATAATTTTTGAGGAGACAAAGGCACATGTTGTTGAGCTGATGATGGATTCCTTTGGTAATTACTTAATTCAGAAATTGTTGGAAAAAGTTAACGATGAGCAAAGATTGACTTTGATACAAAACTCTGCAGATGAGTTTGTTGCTATTGCCCTGGATCCCCATGGTACAAGAGGTTTACAGAAGCTTGTTGAGTGCATCAATTCTGGAGAGGAAGCCCAAATTGTTGTCAAATCATTAACGGGCCACGTTGTTACTCTATCTAGAGACCTCAACGGTAACCACGTTATTCAAAAATGTCTACAAAGGTTCACCAACCAAGACTCTCAATTCATCTTTGATGCTGCTGTCTCAAATTGTTTGAAGATCGCTACGCACAGACATGGTTGTTGCGTACTCCAAAGATGCTTGGATCATGGATCTGATGAACAGTGTAAGAAGCTATGTACAGCTGTCTCTGAGATTGCTGATCAATTGTCCTTTGACGCTTTCGGTAACTATGTTGTTCAATACGTGTTAGCTAAGAACGATGAGAAGTCAAATGCAAAGATTGTCGAGGTAATTAAGAATGACTTGACAAATCTTGCTTTACAGAAATTCGGCTCTAATGTTATTGAATCCTGTTTGAGAACGACAGATGACGGTAAAGTGTTAATCGATGAACTCTTAGCTAGAGAAGATGATTTGACTAAACTATTGAACGATTCTTTCGGTAATTATGTCTTGCAAACAAGCTTGGAAGTTGCCAACGCTGAACAACGTGAAAAGTTGTCCGCTTTATTGAGACCGTTGTTACCTCAAATTAGAAACACTCCACATTGGAGAAGAATTACAACAAAGCTACAAGCTGAATGATCCGTTACGCCACTAGTGGCAGAATTTAGGCATTCTTTGAAAATTAGAGAAAAAAACGTTGTTTTAGTTTGATTTACAGGTAATTTTTAATACTTCTTGGCGTGTAACTATTATGCCAAGAGTGAAACCCATTGCAGAATGTACCCACATATGGGATAAATATACATAACGAATGACATAAAAAAAGCCAGATTGAGAGAAAGAGCGTAATTACCAAAGAATATTAAATTCAATAACAGTAATAGCAAAACCAGAACATAATATTAAAAAAAGAAAAACAGCAGGTGGCCTGAAGAGGCATTAGTAATTAAAGGAGCGGACATGAATGATTCGTTAACGAATTTCAAAGTGAATTCTTTTGAAGGTTGAAAAGTACAACCCAGATGCAAATGTATGAAGATGATTGAAAGACAAAAAGTTATGTTCAACGGATGGAAAACATCAGGATACGGTGCAGCAAGAGGTGGCCTGTTCGTCCAGAACTAAGAGACTTGTTCTGGTGGCAGCCTCGAACACGTCGTCAACACCCTCACCTGTAAGAGCGGAACATTCCAAGAATTTTTTAGCACCAATCTGTTTAGCAACTTCTTGACCTTGAGATGTCTGAACATATTTTCTTGGGTTTGAACCTTCAGGACTTCCATTTCTCAGATCTTTCTTCAAACCAACTAAAATTATTGGAGCAGCAGGACAATTTCTCGCCACTTCATCACTCCATTTTCTTCTTGCATTCTGTAAGGATTCAGGTTGGTCTATAGCAAAACCAATCAGTATCACATGAGCTTTGGAATAGCTCAGCGGCCTCAACCTCTCGTACTCTTCTTGACCAGCAGTATCCCACAGAGCCAGTTGAACGGCTTTACCATCAACTCTACAATCAGTAACGTAGTTTTCAAACACTGTTGGATGGTATTCTGTTGGAAACTCACCAAGTGTGAAAACATAGAGCAAAGAGGTCTTACCACATGCCCCGTCTCCAACAATCACCAGTTTTCTTTTAATGGACGTCATGCTGAGTCTGTATTATACTATGCAATGGGATGGGACAGTTCTTTGGTTTAGTGCGATGGAAACAGTCTTTATCTTTTGGGGAAAGTCACACACAGGAGGTAGACGAGACAAAGGGAAACCACGAAGAACTGTTGTTACCGACTGGAAGCAGGATAATCAGGGGAAAGTGGAAAAGCCTCAATCAAGGGACTACAGCGTCTTTATAAGTCCTGACGAGAGATGCACGTTTGTTTTTGTTTTGCTTTCACAGCGTTTCTAAATTTGTGGTACCTTGGGAAAAAAAAATAAAAATAGCGCGAGCTCAAAAATATAAACAAAAGTTCACCAGGGCTGATGGCAGATTAATCCGAGGGTAGTCACATGATGCAGCCACCTCGGTGAGAGCAAAACCTTCATGATCTAATACATCGCGACTAGCTAGTTCCAGCTACATTAAAATGGCCATATATGGGAGGAGTATACGTATAATGTTATTCATGAAAGTGTAGAACCCCAAGTCAAGCTATCACCTAGCCCAGGAGGTAGAAACCCATTTGTTTCGTTCAAACTTGATGCTAACGGGTTATTATTGTTCAATTGGAATGCAGAGCCATTTCTGGAACGCACGCCACCACCGTTCAAGTTTGGTAGTGCTTTAAGGTTGACAAATTTCACGGCACCAAAATCATCATTTAGAACTTCAGCGGTATATTTGGATGATTTTGCTTTCAAAATGAAAGTAAACAAAGAAAAATCAATTGGTTGGTTTTGAAGTGCATTGAAAGCAGTGAATAAATCTTGAACTGGCATAAAGCCACCAGTTAAAAGATTTGTAGAGGCAGCAAAATTATAAACCTCCAGAAGTTGATTCTGATAACCATCAACAAGTAAATCTAGTGAATCAGGATTTGTAGCCGTCACGTGTGTTTGTTGATTGAATCCCAAAGTGTTAGGTAGAAGCTGGGACGTGACACCAATCTGGCTCTGTTGTGGACTTGCTTCATGATGTGGTTGAGCCTGTGTTGTAGAACCGCCCCAGATATTTGAAGTTGAAGGTAAGTTGGTATTTGTCCAATCCGAGCGTGCGTTACCAAAGTCACCCCAAAGCGTAGAACCACCACCAATAATATCAAAGTTGGATAATTTATTGGATAAGAGGTCGATATCAGTGTTTGAGGTTGGACCAAATGCATTATTAGGTGTTGGTGTAGCAGACACAGAGTGATTGTTAGCCAAAGAGGACGATGACAAAGATTGACGTTTCTGAGATTGGAGACCATCAATGGAATTCTCAAATCCAGATTGTGGGAATAAGTTCGAGTTCAACTGATGCTGTGGTTGTGGAGCCCATGGAGAGGCAGCAGTATTGGCGTTGAAACCAGCATCAGAAGGTCTTGGTGAGAAGAGGGTATTTTTTGGTTGTTGTGCAACACCATTGAAAGCATTCAATTGCGTTTCTAGTCCAAAAGCAGGGGGTGGACGCGAAGAAAGATTTGGAAGTTGAGCATTGAGACTTGGTGAAGAAGCTAAAGGCGACGACAGATATGAAGAGTTTTGAAAAACGCTATCGAGTAACGGATTAACAGATTGTGGTACACCAAATTGGCTGATCTTGGAGGGTGTTTGGGCGTCCTGGAAAGATGAAATACCATGGTGTGGCTGTTGTTGTTGGTGTTGTTGAAAGGATCTTTCAGATTCTTCCAATGCAATTTTCTGTTGCAATGTAGTTTCCTCGATTTGTTGATCTCTCAAAAGTCTCTTCCGAGTAGCTTGTTCTTCAGCTTCTACCTGTCTCAGTCTTTCAGCTTCAACTTCTCTAGCCAGAGCTTCCGCCTCCAATCTCTTGGATTCTTCAATTGCTAATCTCTGTTCTTCAATCTTGAGTCTTTCAGCTTCTTCTTCGAGTCTCTTCTTCTCTTCTTTGGCCTTTCTTGCCTTCTCCATAGTTTCTTCTCTTAGACGTTTTTCTTCCTGTTTCTTCTTGTCTTTTTCCTGCTTACGTCTTCTACCTTCTTCAATCTTCCTTTTTTGTTCCTCCTCTTTCTCCTTTTTGATTCTCTCTTCTTCAGCTTCTCTCTTCAACTTTTCTTGTTCTTTTTGTTGCTGTAGAGCTCTTTTCTTTTCACGTTTTCTTTCTCTCTCACGCTGTTTCTTCTCTTCTTTTAGTTTTTCACGACTCTCTTCTTCGTCCAATTCGTGCAGTAGAGCATTGATACTTTCCTCTCTCTTCTTGTTCTTCAATGATTCGATCAAACTTTGCTTCAACATCTTTGTGGTACAGAGATGCAACATGGCACGACCTTCTTCAAGCTGTTGTTCTTCGTCGACAGCCTCATCACTGTACTCCTCATACTCCTCATCACTTTCAGGCTCCTCTTCTTCATCAAGTAAATCTTCAATCTCTTTCATGTTGTTATCTTTAGATGTCTCATTATGTGTATGTGAATGAGAGTGAGTATGATCATGGTCACTATGGTCATGGCCACACGAATGAACATGACTGTGATTATGATCATATTCATCGATTTCATCGTCATCATATTCATCATCATCTTCAATGTCTTTTTCATCGTCACCTTCAACATCTTCATAATCTTCGTCATCAGCTCCGTCTTCTCCACCAAGGTTTGTGTGATTGTGATGACGGTGATCGTCCAGAAACTCTTCTTGAAGTTGTTCCAATTCTTGCCTTTCACGTTGCAACTGCTGATGTAACTCTTGATGTCGATTGAGCTCCAAATCAAGCATATGTTCCGGATCTCCAGTTAAATTGGTTATATCTTCTTCCATAATGGCTTTGGCGTCTTCTATCAGTAGTAGGTATTCTTCCTTGGTTATCTCATCCCCATCTGACAGAAACTCTTCAGACTCCAAATCATCGATGTCAGTAAAGTCTTCTTCGTATGAAATATCCGTAGCTTCATCATAGCCAACTTTGAAGTTGATGTCCAAGATCGACAAATCTCGGCCGTGTAGATTTTCGGTATTTTGAATCTGTTGCTGAATGTTATCATAGTCTTCCTCTTCATCATTGTCGTTGTTGTAATCGAGATTCTCTTCTTCATCCGCTTGATTTGAATTCACCATCAGATCGGGCCTCTTCAGGTTCACAGATTGTCTTTGAATTCGACTTTCTGCTAGTTTTTCCATCATCTCGAGGAACTTTCGACCGTCATTCTGTAACAAATCTTCCGCAACTGACATGATACCATTCTTTCTCGTGGCCTCCAGCTTTGATGAAATGTTTCCACTAACAGAGTTGATGGGCGTAGCAGAATTTGCGGTTTGTGATTGAGAAGGCTGAATAGCTGCTGGTTGACTCTGTTGTGAATATTGTTCCACGGTAGACTTTTGATGATTACGAGCCTTTTCTGAAACAGACATATCGAAAAGGTCAGAGTTGATGATTGCATGTGTGTCAATGTCTTGAAAATAAGTGTCATATAGCTTTTTCAACTCACCTTCAATGATTTGCCTTTTACGACCGCATACAGAGCAGTTACAAGTAATCTTCTGCTGATCTTTCATCACTTTGAACACAGACTCCCTTTCAACATTCAGTAGATTTTTCTTCTCTTCGACCGATAAACTTTGCCAGTATTCTTTCAACTGTCTATTGAGCTCAACGGGATCTTTAGGAAGGAGATCATCATTCCCATTTGTGGAGGGTAAACTTGGTTTCACAGATTTCGTGGTTGCCGTGTATTCAAATGAAGACCTCTTTGGAGGTTCAAGACTTTGAACAATGACATCACCATTGGCATTTTGCTTCAGAATTCTAGAGTCAGGATATTCAAAATCTGGATCATCAAAATCCAGCTCTTCTCCAATAACATTGACTGAGGGCGTACTTTTAGTCTTCTTTTTATTCTTCTTCTTTGACTTTTTCTTTTTGGATGAGCCAGATAGATCTTGTGATGCATTTGATGGATTGTTATACTCAAACTTCACATCATCTCCATTGACCAGATGGCTATTTGAAGTGGTTGATCCCGCAGACATACTGTTCCAGTTGTTTGTTGAGAGCAAATACACGAATAGTTGGGGAACAGCAAGCAGTGAAGCAGCCAGTTACCGAGAATGAATATGAGGCTCAGAAATGAAACGGATGTGCCTGAGTGACAGAATATTCAGGCCTCTTTTTCTTCTAAATTCTTTCGAGTTTTCTCACAAATTTGCCAGATCGCAGTCTTCTTTGTAGATAAAGCGGCTGTTATTTGACGTTAGTTGGAAAGCAGGCTAGTGATTGAGTGTCCTTGGTGAAAAATAACGAGCCCTTAAAAGTTCAGGTGGTGAGATGTGCTTGACTTTTCTGACGTCTTTGTGCTTCTTTAACCGTTTTTTTGTAGCTTTTTTTTTTGTTGTCGATGAAAATTATGGAAGAGATTATTGGGGGAGCGAACAGATTGAGTTCGCGGCAACAGGGCTGCGTAACGCCGGGGAGAGAGAGAGCTGATCAATGAGAAGTAATGTGCACATTATTTCTCAGTTCACGAGCACAAAGCCAGAATAACGACTCATAGCATCAAAAGTGTCTATCAGGATGAATCTTTTGATTCTTTTTTTTTCTACTCAACACATGAACCACGCTGTTATACGTCAGGTTTCATAATGTTTACTGTTTGTTTAATAAGCATCTTGTTACTTGCCCTTTACCTCACGCAACCAGTAACTGCAGATTCCATTAAACACAATGATGAATTGGTTGTTCCGCTCACACTGCACCATAATGTAATCTTTGTAGATGCAGAAGTTGGGAATCCGCCTCAAGAAGTTCGCCTGCTCGTTGACACAGGCTCATCGGTCTCATTTGTCAATGGTGTTAAGAATGCAAAGCACTGCAAATGGAGTGAAAGCGATAGTCGTTGTGCCCCTTTTGGTATGTTCAATAGCACTGAATCAGAAACATTCAGAAACCTTGGAGAGAAAATTGCACTTCGATATACGGACAAAGATTTTGCTAACGGTGAGTTGGGAGAGGACAAGTTGGTTTTACGAGATGGGAAAGGTGGATCAAGGTTCTCGTTAGATGACTTCGAATTTTCCGTAACACACGATGGTAACAGTTCAATGGGAATCCTTGCTCTAGGTATACCGAAGTTTCACAAGAATCTTTTGAAAGGTCATACGGGTAAGCTTGGTAAATCAAAAGACCATAACGATTATCAACAAATTGTGTATGATAGGAAGAACTTGATCAGAGAGTTCTCCAAGAAAGGTGTCACCAAGAGTAATGTGTTTGCAATCTATATTAACAATTTGAACAACAAAGGTGAAATGTCCATCGGATCCATCGACGAGGCCAAATTCAAACCACCTCTTGTTAGCACAAAGTTCATCAACTATGAACATCCTTCAGACCCTATCGTCAAGTACACAATTGGTATTTCTGAAATCACACTTAAACATCGTGAGTCCGAAGGCTATGGTGACGGTACCAAGCTAATCAGCTATGGAGACCCAAATGATGACGATGACGATGATTATGAAAGACCCAAACACGACCAAGATCGAAATACTTTCACTGATGCCGTTGAATTGTTGAATATATCACCAGGTTATGAGGGAAAGTTCATCGATGTCTTGGTAGATACTGGATCTACAATGTCGCACTTTCCTGATGTAATATATGAAACTTTACTTCAAGAGCTGGGTAAGATTTTCCCAAAATATCCAGCAGCTCATGGACTTCAGATCCTTCCATGTTTTGATGATTATGACGGTTATTATGCAACTGATACTGTGTTGAGTTTCATGTTGAATAAAAGGTCCTTCGATATCCCTTTGAAGGCCTTTCTGCAGAAAGTTTCAGATACTGAACTGCAACATCTGAATCACAATGACAAAGTTTGTGTACTAGGAATCAGACCAACTGGAAACGACAGAGCAGTACTAGGACAGTCCTTCTTCAGAAACATGTATACGGTTTTTGATCTTGACAAATTGGAACTCTCATTAGCACCTAGCATTTTCACAAACAAAAGACAAATGAGAGAGATCACACTGGAGGATCCTGTGGGTGGTATCGACGATGGTCTGATTGATCCAAAAACTGCACAAGAGCTATACGATCCAGCCACTGACTTCATTCACGATACAACTGACGGTTACTACAAGAAACTTCCTAACGGTGGTACGAGTTCTTGTAGTTACCAAGCTCCTGGATGGTTATGGGCGTGCTTAGCTGCTGTTCTGCTTCATGTATTGAGCTGAAGAAAAAAGAATAGATGCATGTGCCACCGACAAATGTCAAATTACACTAATTTTATAATTTAACTGACTTTAATGAGCACTACTAGCTAGCTATTTTGTTGTAAAGGGCCACAGTTGTGTCTTTTAACTGAAGAACTTTACAGAAATGGTGCTATTGTTTTGAGTTTCATCACAGCCATATAATTTAGATTGTTTTCGTAATTATTGCTAGTGCAGCAACAAAGGCTCATAACATGTCGTCAACGTAGAGTCAATTCGGGACAGGTCATTCTTTGTCTAAGTGAGGTCTGTGTCCACAGTTAAACAACAGACTACTCTGATCTTTTGGAGCGTTTGAAGTGTGACGGTGATTGTTCGTTGCGTTTGGTTTGATCGAGTGCGGAGTGCCGATGGATCTCAAAGGCAGTGTCTTGTTTCCAATCTGGACATTCAGTTCCTTGAAGTCTTTCTTTGTCTGTTCTTCAAGCTGAGAATCATTCAGCTCGTTCTTGGTCTGCCCAACGTTTTCCTTCTGCGTATTACTTTGCGACATTCTCTTGGTTTGTTCGATGTAGAGACTTCAGCAAGAAGAGATGTTTTCCGGAGAGCCGTTTCGAATTCTGTTTGATGCCGGAATTCACCAAAACAAACAAACTGAATTGAACAACAAGAAAGGACAAGCCGAGATTACGGTACAGTTCAACCACAAGTCTCCACTCAGGTCAATATGAGCGACTCAGAGTACGTATATATTTCTACTGTGCTATGAAGAGACGCATACTAACGTTTGACCCCACAGTCAGCTCGTCAATTGGCTTCAAATGGTCAAACTTCCGGAGTATCATCAAAACTTCAAACAGCATCAGATCGATTATGATACGCTCAAGTATATCGATGCCAGTATTTTGAAGGACATGGGTGTGGTCAACATTGGAGACAGAATTAAGTTGGAACAAGAAATCATCAGATTGAAAGGCCTTAGCTCTCAGAAGCTGGTACAAGTGAAATCTCTCTTCCAGGAAATCAAGAACAATGCCCAACCTATAACACCAATTGCCTTGCCACAATCCAGCTCCAAAGGAGTTCTCATATCTAACACAAACACAGAGTTCAATCTGCAGCAACCGCCTAACTCCAGATCCAGCAAGAGTTTGGTTTCCTTCATCTTACAGAACGGTAGTACGGTGAAATTAAATGTCAGTGGTTGCTTTAATGCTATTTCCATAAAAAAGAAGCTGATAAAGTTCTTGGGGCTTCCTGCAAAGGCAATCACACTGTATGACTGCTACTTAACAGATCAGTTGGGAAATTTGCATCTGCTGTTTGACGTTGAACTTGTTACTATCTGCCATTCAAATGATAGAATAGAGAAGAATAGGATTCTATTCTGCCCAAAAACTGAACAGCCCACAGAAATCGCAATAGAGGTCTCCAAAAGATATATCACCCAGGAGCCAACTACAGAAGCTGGATTGGAAGATGATGCTAGCACTTACAAGAAGCAAGACTCTCAGGATTCTAAATTTAGAAAGATCTTTGGTCAAAGACCGACATCACAATTAATCTCCACTAACTTATCACAATATTTTCCTGAAACCAACCAACAAAAATTACAGAAAACGATACGGAACTCTGTGAGGTATTCCATCAGGATGTCGACTTATGGTGCAGCCAAGAGACAATCCACAGTGGGTGATTTCCTGGTCAATAACAACAACAGAATGGATGAGGCAAGACTATCAGTTATAGGCACGGTTGATTCACTCAACTTACAAGCAAGTATGGACCAGCCAAAACAAAGATTCTCTATTGCATCTTCCATTGACTCTGATAGATCTTCGAAGATCGAGCTATTTGATGTCGAATCGGATAGTGATGAAGAGCAGGATTATTTTACACATGCAGTCACAAACACAGTGAAATTGACTGAAGGGCCTACCAATTGGCTTAAAGGTGCGAGAATTGGTGCTGGTAGTTTCGGCACTGTTTATCTGGGGATGAACTCCACAACAGGTGAACTTATGGCTGTTAAACAGGTTGAACTAAACCCTTTGATCGATCAAAATAAAGATAAAAGTGGTAGTAATGATGGCAAGAACAGTGCAGTCCATAAGAAAATTGTTGAGTCATTACAGCATGAGATGAAACTTTTAGCAGAACTACATCATGAAAATATTGTTACATACCTTGGTTCGAGTTCTGATGATTCACATTTAAATATCTTCTTAGAATACGTTCCGGGTGGTTCACTAAACACCATGCTCACAAACTATGGCCCGTTTGAAGAACCATTGATCAGAAACTTCACTAGACAGATCATGATTGGAATCAACTATTTGCATTCACAGAACATCATCCATAGAGACATTAAAGGTGCTAATATTCTGATAGACATTAAAGGTGAGGTCAAAATCTCAGATTTTGGCATTTCCAAGAAGTTAACTCCAAGCACAAATCCAACGAAGAGGGCATCACTACAAGGTTCAGTCTATTGGATGGCACCTGAAGTGGTGAAGCAAATCGCCACCACTACAAAGGCCGATATTTGGTCTGTTGGATGTCTTGTTGTTGAAATGTTCACAGGTAAACATCCATTCCCAAATTTCAGTCAGATGCAAGCAATTTTCAAGATTGGTACTCACAATACTCCAGAAATTCCAACGTGGTGTACTAATGAAGCTAAAGAATTTTTGAAATCCTCGTTCATATTGGATTACAACAAAAGACCAAGTGCTGCTAAACTTCTCCAACATAACTTTTTGGAGTCACTAATCAACTGAAACTATAGTGCGCCGATACGGTGTCCCAACTTTGATTGTTGTTTTAGTAGTAGTACCTTAATTCGAACCATCGCTCTCAACCATTTCGCGAAAAAGTTCTGTAAAATATTTCAAAGCAAAAAAAAAAAAGTCGATCCAGTGAAAAAAGTAAACAAACGGACCTACTTGGAATCTCTATTTGTTAAATTATCGGATATTCGACGGCCATGTCTTCTAATAGACTCTCCAAGAGATCTGCGACTGACACATCTGACTTGAGTGTATCAGATGCAGCTCGAAAGCAACAGAAAAGAGCCAGAACTGAGACAGAAGTTCAACTAAAAAGAATTAGATCGGCGAGTCCAGATGGTAAAAACAACAATAAAATCCAACACACAGTACAGCAGGACTTAGAAAGACCTCCTGTGATATATTTAGACCCTTCGCAACGATTGGATATACTCAAGAGGAGACAGAAGTGGAGACAATCACATTTGTACAACTTGAGGAACTCCCGTGCCAAGTCAATCCAAGCACCACCAACATCCACTTCACTGATATTGAAAGGTCCTCAAGATGGTAAATATGCAGAAGTCTCAACACAAACGGAAACCATTCCTGTACTGAAGTCTAAACCCACGGTAACTAAAGAAATTGCAAAGATTAATGCTGAAAAGAAACTCCAAGCAGGTGTTTTTTCAGGTGCAATTTTGTATGATGAAGAAGAACTAAAAGATGTTGACAATAGTAACAGAAGCCCCGTCAAATTTATAGCCAAGAAAAAGATTGATTTGGACGGACTTCCTGTATCGTCTAATTCACTTAAAGCTTTGTTGAAAGACGGCAAGAAGATTGTACAGACCGATGCTTCGAACGTGAAACATGTCAAGCCAGTTGTTATTGAAGCAGTCACAGATGAGCGAGATCCAAGCCCAACTCCATCTATGGGACCAAGCTCTGGTTTCAATTTCCTAAGCAAGAAGAATTTGGACGATGTTGAACTGCCTACTGAACAAGATGGGGAAAAACCATCACCATTCTCGTTTGGTGTACCAGCATCTGACAAAGTAGCAGATTCATCCACTTCGCCGTTTAATAAAACGTCCAATGAAAAACCAGCATTCTCTTTTGGATCTTCTCAACCAACCACTGAAACTGATAAGAAGTCAGCCCCTTCAGCGTTTTCATTTGGTACAGCAACGTCTAATGAAGCACCGAAAGAAGAGAAACCTAAATCAGGATTATTCTCACTTGGAAAAGATACAGCTCCAAGTACAACAACCGCAGACCCCAACTCATTATTCAACTCGACTGAGGATAAAACGAAACTTAAAACAACTTTTAACCTTGGATCCAAGACCACAGATATAACTGAAAAACCAGCACCTTCCTTTAACTTCGGCGCAGCAACCAAAGAACCTCCTAAAATCGAATTACTTCAGGATTCCGAAGAGAAAACTGAACCAAATGCTTCAAAGTTCTCATTTGGTGGTGAGGATCCAGCTGCTAAACCATCACTTCGATTCAATTTTGGAAAGACTAATGCTGTTGAGACCGAGAAGCCTGCAACGACTGAATTTTCTCTTGCGGCAAAACCTGTGCCAGCTGTTACTGAAGCAAAAGAAGCTCCAAAGTTCAGTTTTGGTCTAGGACCATCGACTACAGAGACGAAAAATGATGAGAAACCAAAATTCAGTTTCGGCACTTCTACGACGGAAAAGGAAGATGAATCCAAAAAACCATTTTCATTTGGATCATCCGCAGACACCAAAGCTATTGAATCCACAACAGCTGGACTATTTGGTAACCCACCAGCACCTGCATTTTCATTCAGTACCAAATCTACAGAACCAGTATCTTCAAAAGTATCAGCTGAACCTGTGGAGAAAAGCACCAATAAACGTGGATTCGCATTCGGAAGCAGTTCAGACACCCTGGACTCAAATCCAAAACCATCATTCAATTTTGGGGCATCTGCTGCGTCATCCATTACACCTGCAGATACAGCAGCTTCTAAACCTTCATTTTTTGGCGCTGCTACCGCTACAACGACGAATAAACCATCTTTTGATTTTGGTGCTGCCTCGAAACCATCTTTTCCAGCACTTTCAACATCGACATCAACATCAACTCCAGCACCTGCTACTACCTCGAAACCAGCATTCAGTTTCGGTGCAAGCTCCACACCAGCAGTTGCAAACTCCACGTTCAACTTCGGCGCGGGATCTGCCAAACCGGCCGATTCAAATGCTGTCAATTTTAACTTTTCTGGGACTTCTAAACCACAGGACCCTGCTTCGATCTTTGGTGCTACTAATACCCAATCCAATCCTCCTTCAGCATTCAATTTTGGTTCTACATCCACTCCAGCGGTGCCTACTGCAACAACCACCAGTGCATTTAGTCAACAAGCTCCTGCTACCAATCCAACTTCATTTAACTTCGGTGTGACAACGAAACCATCATTTCCATCCACAACAACCTCAGCTTTCGGTCAAAGTAATGGCGGATTCAATTTTGGTGCCAATACATCGACCCCACAACCTCCAAGTGCATTTGCGGGTCCCGCAACCACAGGTACACCGAGCTCTTTCAACTTTGGTGGAGCCACTGCCTCTGCAAACCCAGCCCAGATATTCGGTCAGTCAAACAACAACAATGGTGTGGGTGGATTTGGTAGCCAAATACATCAACCCCAACCAGTCTCAGGATTTGGATTCGGTGCACAGGCACCAGCATCAGGGTTTGGAACACCAGCGCCTTCTGGTACACCAATGTTCAATGCTAGCAATGTTCCAACTCCAACGGCAACACCTGGTGGATCTAGAATACCCGGTAGAAAAATTGCACAGATGAGACAACGTCGTCATTAATCAAAGTGTTTATGGAAAGTTTGTATAAAATACATCCATGATAATCATTACAGGAGATTTAAAATTCATCAATCTATACTCATTCATTAATGTTAATCGAATCAATTTTCGATGAGACTGAGTTCAGTTCAGTCAGACTTTCGAAGTCCTGTACGGTTTTCACCGAAGAATTTTCACCATAATTCAAACCATATTGAGCTTGAATGTTCAATCTTTTGTTTGCAAATTGGGCAACGATCTTTGCTCTTTGCTTGATACCGAGTCTTGAGTATGGGAATGCTCCAGCTTTTGTGAACGCAACAATATCAAGGATTAAATTATGTTCTGATAGCACTTTGTTGAAAATCACTGGCACCAAAGAACTTAGATATTTTGCTCTTGAAGTGTCAACAACGACAACGACAAAACCGCCAATTTTAAACACGCAACTACCACCGAATTTGACATCTGGATGTGAGCTTTCAATAGAATTTTCAACATCAATGGCAAAATGCATCAACCCCATGCATTCAAAAGTGTTCGCAATAGGACCAAGAATATACAATGGCTGATACTCTAAGGTTGAATTTTTCTCGACTCTTGACACATTATGCAAAAAACCAAAGTCGGCAGTTCTCGTGTAAGTCAGTGAATCATCACCACCAATGATTTTAACACCGAACTGATACTGATCATAAGAGTCATTTGGAACACCGTACTTGTGAATGGGTTTCTCAACATTACCTTCAGAGCAAACCCAAATCTCACCAAATTCGCCAACTTTACACAACCTTCTTGTTTCTGGATTCACGATGGCGATTTGCGTACAGACCGGTACGATACCAGAATCTTGCAAATGAATGGCATTTGGTGATGATGGGTTGACGATGGAAATTAGACCAAGACGCAGGGAGTCTGCATCAATGTAAAGATCAATCGGATCGAATGAGAGGTAAGATCTTAAGGAAATAATTGGATTGAAAGCATGAGAATAAACATGGTTGATTGATGACGAGCTCAACTTCGTAGCAGAGAACCTTGAAGCGACATTCTTAATCAAGTTGACATTTGGGCGATCTTCATAACCCACAATCAAGTTTTTAATTCTCTCCAATGAGAAATCCAAGTTCTTGACTCTTCTCATGGCATGCTCAAGCATTTGTGGAGTCATATAGACATCTTTCACTTTCACTCTGGATAAAGTCAAAAAAAACAACGAAGGATTTGTTGCAAAGTCAATTGGTGGTAATATGTATGTCGAAGAGCCGATATAAATACCAAGCAAAGCACTTTGAATGAAACCAATACCACCTGTATGACGAACGCATGACATTAATGGATTTTTGCTTTCAAGTTGACACGTTTCTTTGATAATTTTGCAAATGGCTGAGATTCTATTCATCGTTAAACCAACACCAGTACGCACGTTATCCTCGGTCCAGTTCAGCAAGATCAGACACGTCTTGTCATTACCAAGTTTCTTGCTCCCTGCTGTCTTCGTGATAGCATTGGTGTATGCAGAAATGGAACTCTTGGTTGTTGATTTTGTGGTATTTCTAATCTTCATCGTTGACAGCAATGGAGTCTCTTTGATCAGTGTTGATATTGGTTTATTTTTGATTAAATTCTCAACATCATTGTTTACAAAGATATTGGCAATTCCGTAATCTTTCACAACATTCTTCAAACTGAATATGTCTTCTTTAGCTCTACTGGGATCCACTGGACTCAGAGGAATAGGAATCAAATTTGTGAACCAGCAAGCATACAAAGCAGCTGAAAAATCATCAGATAATGTGAACATCAGACCAATACGATCACCAACTTTTAGTTTTCCTTTTCCCATCTTATCAAGGATCACTGAAATAATTCCGGCCACTTTGTTATCGAATTTTTTCCATGAGAGCTGTTTCGTGGTGGTCTTGGTCACAGTGGCAAAAGCGAGCTCATCAGATTGGTGTTTGGACCTCCACTTCAAGATATCCAAAATGTTCTCGAAATCAGTCAATGGCCTCTTTGTCCTGTCATCAATGGAAGTGTCACGGAAATCTAAACCAGAATATTGATCCTCTGCTCCTTTGAGAGATTCATGTCTGTATCTTGAAACGGTCTCGCTCCATATACTATCCAGATAGTATTTTGATCTTGGAACTTCAGTGATTGCCCTTTTGATGTTGTACTTGACGTACACAGATCTCAAATTACCTTCCAAAAAGTAACGTTTACAGAGCATATTGGCTATTCCAGGAATACCACTTTTAATTGTTCTTGGCAGTGTGTCTGGTGGAAGAATCAGAATACAGTATGGACGAACATTATGATATCTCTCCAGTACTGTGAAACTCTTTGACGCGATCAAATCCAATTCAGGAATATCAACAGAACCCTGTTCATTAGGAACAGCAGACGGACTCTCGATAACAACAACAGGTAAATATTCCCCATTAAACAAAACATCAAAAGCAGAAGAATCCGAAACTCTCTTTTGTGGAATAGCTCTTGCCAAAGTATATGCAATATGATCAGAATAGTGATATCTGTATTCGATCTCTTTGGAATGGTTGATCAATGGGGTTGTTGGCTCATCAATATGAGTGATTCTTTGACGCAATCTATCTTCAAAAAGACCAAGAACATAGACTTTACCATTGTAGGTAAACCCCAACAGACCTGTTCTCAAGAACTCCAGGTCTAAAACACCCTCATGATCTCTGCAACGAGCGTGAAAGATATCTTGCGTTCCTTCTGGTGTTCCCCAGAATCCACCAGGTAATGAGACACTATCGATCCAAATTTCACCTGCTTGCATCTCCTCCGATAAATAGCACGTCTCTGGATTGACGATTGCCAAGGTAGCATCTGGAAGAGGGTATCCAAAAGATCCAATTCTCAAGAAATCCGATGATCTGTAATTCTCGGTGATGGGTGGTGGCCTATCTGATATGACCTTGACAGTGTTCGTAGTTAGGGACTGCTTATCAATAAGAACTTCTGATAGCGACGATAAATTTCTTGAGGTCGGATCTTCATCATCTGTTATCTGTGGAAGTATCGTAGTATTCAACTTGTCTTCCTCACCAAGCCAATCTCTAATTGAGATGACCATTCCACCAAACTCACTTAATGTCAACAATGGAGCAACGACATTTTCCACATTCTTACAACCCAAAGGCTTCAGCCATCTATTCGTCAAGATCTCATGAAACTCACCATCAACGATTGAGGTATAGATTAGTACCCATTTAATCTTGGAGAAATCAACTTCCTTCTTTGAAAATTTCCTCGTGTACTGTGGAAAAGATTGATAATTGTAGACCACTTGTTTCAAACTTAGATAATCGTTCAATAGAACAGTGACGCCAAACTTCGTGATAATATTGGCATATAAACCGGCAATGTCCAATAGACTTGAAGGGGTCCATACCATAAGATTACCAGAAAACACATTCAACAGTGTGCCGACGATCAAACCGACAGATTTTCTTGGATCCAAAATGTTTAACATCACATTTCTCGTCCTCGTGAATGAAAGATCTTTTCTCTTGAATGGCTTACCTTCATAAGCAGGATTTGAGGACAAGATTGAAGTCATTAGGTTCATTTGCTGCATTATGGTCTTGTGTGAAATAGCAACACCGTTTAGTTCGCCATCTGGAGACTTGACGAATTCGATATAGGCGAGATCAGGAACTTGTAATATTGGCGGATCGTGTTTCTTTTGTGGATGATATGCACCAAAATCAGTCGTTTTCCAAAATTCTAAACCTTTTGGCCATTTTAATTTTGAATGAGCTGGATTAACCTTCTTGTCAAGGTATTTCAACACGGTCTCTGATGTGAGACAAAGATGAGATTGTGTCACAGTCATGATACTGATCATTTCGGTGATTTTCATATCCAAAGTGATTGGAACAGCCACGACACCAGCCAGAAAACAACCAAATAGGGCAATGGTGGATTCAATCACTTCGACGTTCTGATAAATCAGACAGACTCTGTCATTCTTGTAGAGTCCCGATTTATCTCTGATCTGCTGGGCAACCTTCTCAGCTTTGAGGTAAAGCTTTTCCCAGGTGATCTGAACGGATTCCCTGCCTTTTGAGTCAACAATAATAATAGCATTCTCTCGTTGATAAGTTGAGCCACGATGTCTCAAGATAGCAGCTAATGATTCAAAATTCCCACCCGTACTGACATCCTCGATAATTCTAGGATCCAAAGGTTTCTGTAATCGAGCAGTAGTTGCAGGTGGGAGTGAGTTTCGCGTTAAACGACGTGAATCAGCAGACGACCTTCTGGTGATACCTGAAGTCATTGAATAAGCTTGGTTCTGCGAGCTCGAGTTGTCCGCGATTGTGAAGCCATCTGTGCCTGTGCTGTTGGAGTTTGAGTGCGGAGTCCTGCTTGCGATAGCATTGTTTGACTGCGGGGTCGAAGGTTGAAACTTTGATAGGATCATTACTCTTTTCTTGATGTAACCCTTCTCTGTAAGGTAACCCTCGCTGAACTCTTTGTTGAGTTCCTGCAACTCATCCGCAATGCTCGCGGGTAGACCGGGAGGTATTGAAGAGTCCATGCTTGTTTGAATGAGCGAGTGGAGTTGTATGCGGAAGCGCCGGGGACTTTCTGGTGTTTTCAGGGTATTTGTTTGAACATGTTTTACGTTGTTTACAACTGAAATGTTTTTTTTTTTTTTTTTTTTATTTTATTTTATTTGGAGGCTTTGGAATATTATTTCGATTACGTCGTTTGACGGGCCGGGGAAAAAGTTATTTGTGAAATCTGCAGGCCGCTCGGGGCGGGAGTTTCCCTTAAAATGGTTTGAGCACGCTGGGTGCTTCGGGGGGTTTTTGAAAGTGACACTTTCCAGAGCAACCAAGTGAAATTAATGAAATTAATGAAACTTCCATCTATCTCCTTACCACAACCAATTCGCTCTGGAAAGTGCTAGTCACAACCCTACTTCATTATGTCTCCTGTCAATAGTGACAACTCCGAGGAGCCGTTGCACTCCTCGTCTCCTCAAGGCTCTACTTCTCCTGCCAAAAAGACATCACTCCCAAGCAACAGTAACAATAACAGTAATAGTAATACCCACACCAATACAAATACAAATACTTCTGCCTCTAGATACATTGGAGATCCAGAGAGAAGACCACTGCTTTCTCCTGATGACCCGGGTGTGTCACCATTGAACGTCAAGAATGTCAAAATTGCAAAATTCATCCTCAATACTAGCTCAATTCTGTCCACTTTATGGTTCTTTCTATTGCTTCTAAGTGATTTTGTCTCCATCCCTGGATTCAACAACAGAGGAAGATCTTTCCTTGAGATCAATCTGATACTCATCAGTTTGTTTTCGGCGTTAACCAGTCTTCTATTTTTCCAAGTCCCTTCTCCGTTTGAAAGATTGCTTGGATACATCACCTCTGCTATCTTGGGTCTTATCATTATATTTCTTATTTCATTCCAAAGAAAGCAACTTGGATTTGTGGGTATACTCGCTGCAGTCTGGGCAATCGTCACTAACCTATTCACATCCTTGGCCGAATACTTGGTGGAGAAGGGTAAAGAGCACGAGGAGATCAGACTGACTGGACGTGTTGAGACAAGAAGAACGTTGAAGGAGTGGATCGTTGTTACAACTAGAAATTTTTTCAAAATTGTGTTGATTGTTTACACCTCCTTCATCTTCCTCAACATCTTTCTGTACTCCATTGATCTTGCTAGGGTCAAACCTTGGGGTGAACTTGTCCCTGTTGAAGATGAGGCTTTCGGTTTGCACATTGCATGTTTCGGTGATGTTTACAATGACACCGAAACAAATCAACCAGTTCTCTTACTTGAATCAGGTCATGGTTCAAATGAGGAGTTTAGTGAGTGGGTTGAAGAATTGCACCATTTGAATGAAGTTGAAAGATACTGCGTTTATGACAGACCAGGCTATGGCTTTTCAGACTCTTCCCCGTCTCCACTCTCATTATCCATCGTCAGTGATTTGCTCTCCGAGGCTCTGCGCAAGAAAAAGATTCGTGGTCCTTTCATATTGGTGGGTCATGGTATTGGTGGTTTATACTCTAGAGTGTTTGCTTCAAGAAACCTATCTCAAATAAAAAGCATCCTTTTTGTCGATTCATGGCATGAAGACCTGTTGTTGAGAAATCCAAATGCAAACACCAAGAAAGACTTGCCTTTACCACCGGGAATCTCCTCCATGAATAGTCGACAAGGATTTAAACTTTGGTTCAAGGGGTTGTTCTCACCTCTAGGTTTCGCACTCCAAGGTTCCTGGCTATTCAAACATCATGGCTCCAAGGATCGTATAATTGGAAGAGACATGCATCATCAAGGGAAATACTTGAGAGCAAGATTACAAGAACAAATCAGTGCCAGCATTTTATCTCACAATGAGGCTATAAACGCGAAAAATGCACTAACTGACATTCCAATCAGTGTTGTTAGTTCCGATTACCTTATCAAGAAATCGTTGAACTGGGGTAATTGGCAAAGAGAGTTAACAAAATTATCAAAGACAACAAAAGAATGGAAGATTGCGGACTCTGGACATGAAGTCTGGAAAACTCCAAAAGGTAGGGAACAATTACAAGATGTTTTATTGAGGTTGCTTGAGAAATAATTTTGGAGGTTGATCTTATACCCCGAAGATTGAGAAGATTACCAGTGTTTAGTTTTGTAAAATCAAGGGTAACTCCATTAAAACGTTGTAAATTCAAGTAGACGCTATCTATAACTAAATGAAACAAGTTGAATGATCGAATGATTGATCAGGAAAAAAAAAAGACAATAAAGTTTATACTGTGGAACGGTCAATGAACGTGAGATTCTTCAGATGATTCTTCAATGATGAGATTTCCATAAGAATCGTAAGCTTTCTTCACTTGTGATGATTGACTCTCACCACTCAATAAATCATCCTCATCATCACTACTTCCCAATTCTGATTCCTCTTCATCAGCTTCCAAATCACAAGTTTCACGACAGTTTGGACATAAGAACTGTGGATAACTCTTGACGACAATTGGTCGTATACATTTATAATGCCAGCAATGGGAACAAGGACTAATGAATACGGATTGGCATGGTTTGATCTTTAACAGACAAATGGCACATTCTGTTAGTTCAGAATCATCAAGTAGTGCCAATGATCTCAACTTCTCGTGAGCTTCCTTGTTAAACTGATTTGCTTTTCTTTGCCATGATTTATTCATTTCAACTCTCATCTTGACACACTTGAAAATATCTTCAACACCACCTCTAAAATCCATACCTAACTGAAGCACATCACCATTCTGAATCGGACTATCTATACTTTCGGCACCTGCAGGAGATAATCTCAAATGGTTCAAGAACGTACCAGATGATGACTTTAAATCTTTAACGTACCAATTACCCAAATCATCAACGTAAAATTCAGCATGTGTTCTAGAGACAACTTTTGATTTGAATACAATAGGGGCATTGGATCCAGAAGGTGCTTGTGCAGCATCCCGAACTTTATCCGTATAACGACCAATAGATAGTCTTGAGTTTGGTTTCGTCTTCCTTAAAACGGGACTAAAATAAAGTCCAGGTGCAGCTGTAGAATGATCGATGAATGGAGTAAGTCTAATGGAATATGTACCATCTGAATCTATTTTCTGTGCAACTGGTTGTGGCGCAAAACCTGTTCTTAAGGAATTTGCTCTTGTTTGTCCCTGCATGACATCGTCTGTAGGTGTCCCAATAATAGGAGGTTCGAGATTAGCCTCCGATGGTATATTGATGGCTGTTGTTGAGGTTGGAAGTTGTGGAGCGCTGTTATTTCTAGAACCTCTTCCGATGCTTGGGTTGGAGTTGTTGTTTGCGTGTAATGAATGGATGACGTTGAGCCTTGAGGACGAACCCGCTCTTGATCTATTCCCACTTGGTGTTCCCTGTGGAGTTTGTCCTGTTGCCTGAGCTGCAAGGTTGGAAGAAGATGCACTGTTTCTTATGGAAAGTGACAAGTTGGAGAAGAAATTCGTGGTGAAGCCGAGGGAGGATGTTCTTCTTCTGTTGGTTTGACTAGGTGATTGTGGAAGAGGAATAGGAGGCTGATGCGCGGAGGTGGTGTCTGACAAGGAGTTGTTTTGGGAGAGCGAAGGTCTGCGTGGTGGAGTAGATGATGAAAGTTGGGTGTTTGCTTGTGGCGTGTACATTTATTTGGTGTGTGTTTTTGAATTGATAGCCAGCGGGAGATATCTTTGATGGGGGAAAGACAAAGAAAAAAAAAAACACCGTGTTCTGAGTAAGAGCAGTGATAATGTGAAACTTTGATTTTGTTTGATTACAGGAATGTTTGTGCGTCGCTTGCAGAGTTTTAAAGCGGAGTAGTGCGTTGAACACGGAGTCGTTTCACCTTTTGCTGATTTTTCCTCAGCTTCCACAGAGGTTGTTTCTTTTGATTCGAGATGCAGAGCGTCTTCGCGCATCGAGCTTGTTCGCGAATAATATGCTTCGGCAGATAAGTTATAATGCCGGGCAAGCTTCAATAGGTTTGTTCATACCGAGCAAGTTAAGAGAGTACTATTCTTCTTTAACAGTGTTGGAGATATTTGGGACTCGAGAATTGATAATGACACTTTTTGGAAGCACAGGAAAAGATTCTCAGTCTGGGACAGCCACTAAGGATGAGTTTCTGGCACAAGTTGATAAGTTTGTGTCTCAACAGCCACAGGCGTTATACCTCATCGATGGGTGAGTATCTTTTGAGATCTTTACTTGGGTTCATCTATTGACTTCATGGATGTAGTGACAAGAACACATTCAGAAGTGTGATATGCAGACAGAATAACAACGGAGGACAGACGTAAGTGATAAGCTGAAGTGTTGCTAACATTGAGGAGACATGTTTACTAACAGTGAAAGATGTCTGAATTTGGATATTGATGGTGTTGCTTTGTTCACGAAGATGCAAGGAATCGTAAGTGTTTACCAGTAACTATCACAGACATATCAAACTGATGCTAACATTTCCCCCCCTCAGAGATACTTTTGCTCGCTTCCTGGTGAAGTCAACGCCACTCACTTTGAGTGCCGTAAGATCAATGATTGATCTGTATTTAACTCTGCAACCATTGAATAAGACAGATCCAGCTGCAATAGTGTACATATATGCTCGGAAGTCACTTGCTACAGAACCATACCGAAAATAAAACAACTATTAATACTTCTTCTTTTGTTCCTTTTAGACGCTGTAGAATCAACAGTATTGTGAAAAAAAAAATAGATAATAAACTCGTCAAAACCAAAACATGAAAAAGTTCCGAAATAGTACTCACCACCAACGAAATAGATCGAAGCAATTTCCAATGTCGAGTGATTTGGAGACAAGAATATCCACTGCGATCGAGGCCATTGAAGGAATCATTCAGAAAGTTTTGGAGCTGGACCCAGCCATTGACCCAGTTCACTCGTCGACAATAGACTTCACGAGATATCCAGAATTGCAAGAACCACTTTCTTCAGCCGAGGTGCAATTCGCAGCGTCCGAACTCGTCACTGAGACAGCATTTGCCAGACTCTTGAATGAAATCATCGTCACAAACTCTTCGGATAACAACTACAATTACGCTCAAGTTGGTATCTTATTAGACCTGTGTTTCTATCTTGCAGAGAAGAATGTTGCCAAACCAAATTTGTCTACATATAACATCATATGGTGTATTAGGGACTCGACCACAGAGTGGCTTGTTGAGTTCTGGCCGTACTTTGATCACAGATACAGCCTTATCAAGGAGAATCCATCGTTCAACGAAACCAACATAAACAAAGGTGTTGCTATTCCATTTATGATTGCTTTGAACTTTAAATTAGACCTCTTATCAAACACTTTTGATGCATCTAGAGATATACTGGCGAACAAAATTTTGCATCTTGCCAACACCATTTATCCTTTGTTCAACAGATACACATCGAATAAGAAATTCGATACTTACACAGAGAGAATTCAAGATACGAAAGTCGAAGAGGCAAAAACAACAAACAAACTGACAAGAGCGTTTTGGAGAGTTCAAAAATTTCTTGAGGATCCATTTCATCCACTGAACGAGTCATCAACTTACGTGGCAAGTAAGAATTTACATAATCTGACTTTTGATTTAGAGACTGTTCTAAGGGCCATCACAAAGAAGAATGACTCCACTTCATATAGTGGAAGTAGCCCCATTGCATTATCAGTCAACAACAAAGAATTTCCTGACAGCACTTTAGAGGGATATCACAGAACTTCAGTTAATGAACAAGAGAGAGAAGAATTGATAAGTTTTTACAAGAACAAGAAATTCAATCCATCATTTTACATTGACGCTAATAAATTCGAGGATCAACTAAAAAATGACAAATACCTTAGAGCTACCATTTTGACTCAGATAGTCTTTGCAACTGGCTTCATTGAGTCGTTGTTCCAAATAGACCGTGTTTTACCACCATTACCCCCAGCTGCCAAAATCAATGATGATCCTTTAAAAAATATAAGACAGGCCAAAAAAGTCTTGAATCAATCTAAAAAGGATGTGAAATTCTTCGGGATCCTCAAGAAAGATGCATCAGCGAGTTTACAATCCCTTTCAAAGTATCATTCTTCCACAACAGAATATATTAGAGAGTTTGCCGATAACTATTGGTTAAACAGTAAGATCACACAATTTGCAGATTTCACAACCATCTTTGATAAATTTGAAATTTCTTCTGAAATCGAAGAAACAATTCAGAAAAATTCTCAGCTCAAAGCTAGATTCATACCGAAGTTTGGTACAAAGGAGATTTCACGTCATTGGAAAACATCAACCGGTTTAGATTCTTTGAAGAATGATAAGAAACAGTTGCAATCCGAAAGAATAGATAGATTACTCGAGGAGCTACAGGACAAGATATATGACGATGTCAGAGGCGACCACACAGAGTTTTTAAACTGGAAAGCCCTCAGACTTGCCAGAGGTAAACATCTTTTGAAGTTCGTTAACATAACACCAGACACAGGCCTTGAAGGTTTATTCAAGCCGGAACTGAAGAAAGAGATTGAAGAGAAAAAGAGGATACAAGCTTCAGAAAGGGCTGAAGAGGAACGTAAAGCTGAAGAAGAAGAGGACAAAGCCAACGAAGAATTAATCAAAGAACATGAAGAATTAGCAGTTCAAGCGGAAGAGAAGAAAGCCGAAGAGGCAAAAGATTTGGAAAGAAAACGAAAAGCAGAACAGGACCGTTTTGAAGAGGATAGTAAACGGGCCAAGCTGGAATCTGCTCGCAGTAACGTCAGCTCCTCTGTTGATCTGGACTATTGAATAGGTATAATTACTATGACTTATGTCCACCCACCCCACGCTTACGTAAACAAAAAGCATCGAGGAGCCAATAATCTCCTGCGATCGAGTCGAGAGCCACCCTAAATTTGTTCAAAACAAAATGTGTTGTGCGATTAATTCAGTCAATGAATCCAACTCGAGCTCTTTTCAATAAGAATAAGAAGAAAATGGTCGAATGGTTAGCTATTGTCTACGATAAGCCAGGGGCTGTAAGTGCTGCAATTTTAGTGTACTAATTCCACATAATTAAGTTGAGTTAACTAATCCAGTTTTCTTATATATAGATCAGAGCACCAGTCAGAGCTCAACATTTGGCTGATATTCCAGCTTCTGTTGCTTCAGGTAAAGTCGTCACCGCCGGTGCTATATTCAACGAAATCCCATCTCCTGATAAAGCTCCAAACTTTGCTGGATCTTTCTTGAACATCATTGCTGATTCCAAAGAAGAGGTATTAGATATTCTGTCAAAGGATATTTACGCTAGAGAAGGTATTTGGGATTTAAACAATGTATTGATCTATCCTGCAGGAGCTGCATACCGTCAGGCCAAGGACATCTAAACGTGGCTAATGACACTTCAATCTAGTAGCTCAGAATCAACAACATCCTTCCAGTATGGTAATATGTACTCCAAGCTTTCAGGTTTTAGTTCGGGATACTTTTCACCAATTAATCTAAGAACTTCGTCGTACAAGATTTTGTAGCCTGCACCAGTGAAGTGAACACCATCAACAAGAAGTCCCTGCCAATGCTCCACGGCATCAAATAAAGAGTATAAATCAACAAAGGCATAATCGAACTCAGCAGCCAACTTCTTCAAAGCTTCAGAATAGATCCTGTTTGTTTCGTTGTTTCTTCTGAGGCCTCCCACCGTGATATCTTCGCCCTTCAATGGCTCCCACACTTCAGCATCGTGCTTGGCAGGCCCAATAACAATAACTTTGATACCATGTTTCTTGTAGGTTTCAAACAAAAATGTCATGTTTTCCAAGTACTCATCAAGAGGAACGTGTTGCTGTCCAGCAATACAGGCATCATTGGTGCCGAAGAACACAGTGCTCAGGAGGATCTTCGCATCAGGTCTATGCTCATTCTCAATAATACGAGGCAGAAGAACCTTGGCTTGTCTTGATGTATAGCCTCCAAAACCTCTTTGAATTACGTCCAGTCTTCTGGTATATGCATCTGTAATCGCAGCACCGAACGCAAACTCTTGTTTGAGATTCGGCTCAGTGTAGATGCCATTTGGCTGTGTGTTATAGGAATACTCGGTGATTGAGTCCCCAAACAAAAGGAATCGGTCGTATTTGAGTGAGTGTGGCATTCAAAAAAGAAGTGGTTAATGGTAGTTTTTCCACTAGGATGAAGAAGGGGAGAAATCCTCACTGTTATATTGAATGGCAATATAGGACGGCAAAAGTCAAAAATTTCGGGGAGAGTTGGCCATTTTACACAATCCTGCAAAGCAACAATGGGAATAGATTACAAATCGAAACTGTGATGTTTAAATTAAGGGTATATTGCAATTACTAATAGACTAAACAATAACAAACTAGAGATAAGAACGAAGGACTCAGTAACCGACGGAGATCAAATAATCAGCCAATTTCTCAACAATAGTGGTGGCCTCACCAGCCTGAACACCAGCTGGATAATGAGCGATCAAGATGGTTTGCTTTGTTCTCACAGCAATGACACCTTCAGCATCAGCTTTACCGTAAATACTTCTCTCATCAGCTCTCAGCAAGAAGTATTTTTGTGATTGTAGATGAAGACCATTTGACTGTAATCCTGAAGCGTTATCGAAACCTCTAGCCAATTCAGAGATTTCTGGACCTGAAAGAATAAGGTTTTGTGATTGAGCCCACACAGCATCACCAGCACGGGAGTAGATGGCGGCTCTATCAAGTTTACCTGTAGAGATCAAATTATCGGTGTATGCTATAAAGGGTTATATGTTAGTATACTAAGAATGTGAGGTTAAAGTGGTTTGATTGAGCTCTAGATCGAAACAAAACGTTGCAAGAAAGGAGCCAGATCATCACTATTTCATTCAATACGTACCTTGCCAGGACATTATGGTTTGAATTGGTCTATATAGGGTAGAACAGAGTTGGTTTAACAGACTTTGTTGTCCCTTTCATACACCATTTTTTTTTCAACGAGGAATTCTCGTTACTAAGGGCTGAAAGACCGGGTAATAAGTTTTGTTTACTGAAGACGTCATGACAACAACAAAAACTACAGCAATATGACTAGACTATATTTTTGGGGTAATTTTTATAGCACATGAGAGTTCAGACCGTAGGACTCATTCAGCATCGTCATCTTCATCATCCTCAATCACACGACGTTTCTTCTTAACTGATTCCTCACTTTCTTTAGTGTCATTATCGGCCTCTTCATCGTCTTCAATATCACGTCTGTATTTCGAAGCACCATCTTCCTTAATTCTTTTCAATCTCTCAGTAGCAAGATCATCCTCTTCCTCTTCCTCTTCGTCGTCTACATCCTCATCAATGTCATCGTATACTCCCTCATCATCATCCTCTTCTTCCACCAAGAAACCATCGTCTTCGTATTCATCAGCCGTTGGTCTGGTGTAACGTTCTGATTGTGCATATCTTGAGCCGGATTGAGACAATTGACTTGATGTATTTCCAAGTCTTTCTTTCTCTTCCTTCAATTGTTGTCTTCTTCTTTCTCTGATTTTTTCTTGCATCAATTTTTCCAACTTTCTCGACTCTTCTTCAGGATCAACCTCGACAAGAACTGAACCAGCACCAGACTTCTTTGACTCTTGTGTACTATGTAGAGCACTTGCTAGTTTTTTGTGAATGGCAGAGTTCATAGAGGTAGGAATCAATCTCAGTGATTTTTGAATTTGACCATCTCCTAAGTATACAGTTGGCTCATTATTCGTCGAGACTCCTTCGGATGTCACTAGTCCAGTATCAATGAGATCACTTTGTAGAATGTCAAAAATTTCATCACCCAACTTTAATGATAGCGAACCATCATCCCATTCGATCACTTGCGAATTCGATTCGGCAATCAAAGATGAGGAATCTTCCTGTTTTGTGAATCTCCATCTTATGGTATTCTCATCAACCAATCTATTCAGCTCCAGTTCATCCTTTCCTAATGTTTTAATAGATTTTTCCAAATCGTGCAAGTATGCTCTGCCATCAAATCTTTCAGGCTTCACTTTTAGAAATTTTGGCACTTTAAGATTGTATATCAATCCACTTTTATCTGAAGTTGGATCATTCTTGAACTTGGGTGGATGACGTATAATATCAAGTTCACCAACTCTGAGTTCTCTCTGCTGTTTTTCTTCGTCAACTGCGAATTGTGCGCCGTCATCTTTGAGAAAGTCATCTTCATCACTATCAGCTACAATACCATCCTCATTTGCAGGTCTTGCATCTATCTCGTTATCATCATCACCGAACAAGTCATCAAGTTCGGCTTCCACTTGCACTTCAGTTGCAGCTTCTCGTTCTATTGCTTGCTGTGTTAGTTGTTGTTGTTGTTGTTGTGGTGGTGGTGATTGTTTTTCTTCCTCTTCACTTTGTAGCTGTTCTTCTCCGCCTGGTGCATCAAATTCCTCCTCATCATCGCTAATGACAACTTTTTTCCGAGCTTTGTGGATATCCTCGCTCTCGATGTCGCTCATTTATAGAAGTAGTTTATTAAATTGGCAGCTGATGCCTTAACTGCTGCGTTTTTTTGATTCTATTTAGACAACACTTTTGGTGATTTCGTTGAGTTTTTCCATTTTACTTTTCAGATTTTCGCGAGTAAAATTGTTCGCGGACAGTAAATTTGTATATGAACTCATTAACAGAGAGTACGTCTCAAGTTTCTCCTATTCTCCAATTCCCTTTGAGAGTCAGAGCACTTCTTTCCTCTTTTACTTTTACATGCCATGGAATTGCAGATGTTTACCAATTGGCTATAGCTGAAATGAAGTCCACCTTGCCCGAGCTATTACCAGACTACCCACCGCAGTATGAACGTTCCTTTCCTAAACTGATGTTCCTGCCTCAGTCATTGCCGTTTTGGCTTTGGTGTTAGATTAATATTCTTCTGGTATAGTGCTTCAACATTATAGACATTATAATATCGAAAATTTATTAGCAATCAGATTCAGATATGTATGATTTAGAGGGCCCGGAAGTTCAGAAAGAATCTAAAGAGGTGCGAAATCAATTAACAGATCTCCAACAGTATAATAATCGCAGATAGATTCACTCTAATCACAAAGTGTTTACAATCATATTATGATATTAGTTTAACACTTTACTTGGTATGCTTCGAACTTCAAAAGCCTCACCCGGGTAACCTTCCAGAGAAACTCTGAAGCATCTCTCGATTTACTACGACCTTTTAAGCTTGGGGCACCTGTGAATTGATTCACTTCGGATATTGGTTACGCTATATATAATGATTTCCATCACATGATTATGGTTGGTTTATTGTTGAGTTTTCACTACCAGGTTATCTCCATATACACAAACAACCAGTTCTTCTCGCCGCATCCCAAACGGTAAAGTGACCTTTACTTTTAGTCCATACTGTTCTGCAACGTCTCTTTGTTTTGGGCACACAGCTTCTCACTATAATCAAAATCATAATGTTAGTCCGATAATTTAATGCCATGTCCATAGTGACCCAAATCCCAGCACAAGAAGAAGGTATAGCCCCCAAGTGTCATTTACACAAAACCAACAAAAAAAAATGCAACTGCCAAAGAAAGTTCAAAACTTCTTTAAACAGTGTAAGATCGTCATTGCAACCCTTGTCACTCTTCTCATAGTTGTATTCATATTCTCAATGACTTTTGGAATTCTTCGAAACAAAATCAAACACACTTTCACGCCACCTGCTACGGATCATGTTGAGCCTGTTCAGTTAATCAAGACTGGTAAGAAAAAGACGTGTGTTTATTACGCCAATTGGACGGTGTACTCGAGAGATCACAAACCGGAAAACATTCCGTTCAATGAAGTCACCAATGTGTTTTATTCGTTCTTCAATATCGATGAGAAGACTGGTGAAGTCAAACCAAGTGATGATTGGGCAGATATTGAGAAACCATATGGATCTGTGAACGGATTGTTTGCTAAGTTCTTTGAGGTCAAGAAACAGAACAGAGGTGTCAAGATATCTATGTCAGTTGGTGGTTGGTCAAATAAAGACAATTTCAAGAACGGTGTGAGCAGTGCGGATAAGATGGACAACTTTGTTAGAACCGCCATCGATAATTTGAGAGCTTATGGGTTTGATGGTGTTGATCTTGATTGGGAATACCCAGAGACAAAAGCTGAAGCGGCACAGTACTTGAACATCATAAAAAAGTTAAGAGTCGAGTTAAGAAAACTCGAGGATGAAAGTGGACTACCTCACGACTCTTTCCTCGTGACAATAGCTTCACCAGCGTTTGATGAAAAGTTGAATTTGTTTGACGTTAATGAGATGGACAAGTATTTGAGTTTCTGGAACTTGATGACTTATGATTTTGCTGGTTCCTGGTCTGATAAGACTGGGTATCATAGTAACCTTTATAGCACCAATGAGGATGATTTATGTGCAGATGATGCTGTACAGTACTTTTTGGATAAAGGAATAGACTCTGAAAAATTGGTTCTTGGAATGGCTAATTATGGCCGTGGGTTTGGGAAAACAGATGGTTTAGGCTCCAGGTTTCATGGTGTTGGTGCTTATTCGGATGGTGAATCCGAAGGCATATGGTGCTATTTCCAACTTCCACCCGATGGTTACAAGGAAGGCTATGATTACAAGAGTGTCTCTGCTTATGCTTACAACCCCAAAACACGTCATTTCATAAGTTATGATAATGTTCAATCCATAAAAGAGAAGGCAAAATACGTTTCAGAGAAGAATCTTGGAGGTGGCATGTGGTGGGAGTCATCTGGAGACAACTACAATGATCAAAACAAGAGTTTGTTACATACGTTTGTTGTTGAAATTGGTGGAGAAGGTGAACTTGATCGGTCAGAAAATCACATCAAAGGTTATGGGAACAGCACTTACTTGAAAGCAAATCATTTGATCTAAAGTTTTGAAAGTCGCATTCTGATACGTGAGCTTATGATTGAATTCAAATAAACCCAACATTTTAGGTAATTATTTCTTTTTTTGAGTTCTTTTTCGTCTATAGAATTGAATCCATCTTTGAGAACACTGAAAGCACCCCAGCAACAACTTCAAGTTGTAAATCGAATCCAGTATTGGCCTCTAATTCTTCATTCAGCTCATTGATCAAATTGATACCCAAACCAAGACTGGAAGATTGTGGTTGGAAAGGATACTCTGAGAATTGAGCCAACAGTTCATCAGCTCTAGCAAAAGCCTTATCACGTTGATCGTAACCCAAACTAACCAAAACGTTCTCTAGGACGTTTGCAGCATAAGCTCCAGCAACCAAGGCAATAGAACGTAGCAGTTTGAATTGGATATCTTCCGAGAACTTATCTGTAGTTTCAATGGCGATATTTCTAGATGCCACCAAGTTTAAGATTCTCTTGATTATATCATTTTTGGCATTGACGTCTGAAAGTGGATGTGTTGGCATATCAAAGATTAAAAAATTCTTACGTTCTGTTCTCAAAATACCTTTATCCACCAATCCTTTTGCCAATCTTTCTCTGACTTGTTTCAATTGATAGTTGATTTTTAACAAATTCCAAGTCTCACCACTCAACAAATCAATCCAACTTGCAATGCTCAAGTTGCTTTCATCGTTCTTCATCAAGTTCAAAGTTTCATCCAAAAGAACCTCACCTGTCTTACGATCATCAACGACTTGAATCAGTCTTTCAGAAAGTTCGAATCTTCTTCTGGCTGGATCATTAACAACAGCAATTTTTCCTCTGAAAGCCAGTTCAAGCAGGATACACCCACGAAGGGCATAAGAGATGTTGTCGTTCCAGAACGACAGGTATCCCTCTTTATCCTTGATACCCATCAATATGACCTCTTCCATCAGTGTCAATGCTGGTTCTTTGGATTCTTGTGTTTTGATCTCGTTCTCTTTTGGATCGTAACCGACTTTATGGCTTGTCTCTGAGGATTCCTGAACGGTGTCATTGGCATCTGAGACTTGTCTCCCGACTCTTCGACGTTGTAGTCCAGACATTCTGTGCTCAATTTTTCTAATTGGTGATAAGCTATGTGATGTTGTTATATGGACAAATAAATCACGGAGGTAGTATTTATACTTCTTTATCAAGAGTGCTTAGAAGCGGCTTTTGCTGATGCCAATGCGTTTGATCACGTGGAAGGGAATTAATGCAGCGTCAGTGTCAGTGTCAGCGATGATGATGGGGATTACCAGAGGGCAAGACGAGCTGGAAACGTATGGTTTTAAAAGTTGATTGTTATCACCACCTCTTTTGACCAAAACAACGAAAAAAAATCAACGTTTTCATTAAATTTCTCCCAAAAAAATGCCAAATTCCCGCCTCCCGCGAAATTCTGCAACTTCTACAGTTCCGCGAAAAACAAAACTACATTTTACGGGGCCAGTTTATATAAAACGCGTTGTTCGGAATATTTCCGCTCCTTCACTTTGTGACTTGTTCCAGTTTTCTGAATAGCGGCTCAATTTGATCCTCTTGACCGTTCTTGATGTATGCCAAAAAATACGGAGTCGCAGTGTTTGTTTGCTCAAAGTTGAACACCTCTTGTACCGTTACTTCCGAAACAATTTCATCGTTGTACTTTCTGTACATATTGTTAACACGATCTCTGATATAAATCCAGTAGTGACCATAGTTTGCCTCACCTCTATGGATAAAGATGGCAAAAATTGAGTACCCATGTTTCTGGAACGAATCAAATTGGTGATCAATGTTGTTCTCAAGAAGACCAACTTTGGTATAAATGTCAACAAGTTCATCATCAATTTTTTTCAACTCATCCTCAAGCAAAGCAATAGTTTCTGGAGTAGCAATACACTCTGAGTCCAACCAATTTTTAGTGGCTCTCAATGCATCTTTGAGCGAGATATCACTGTTATCCTTAGCCAATAACTTCTCTCTTCTACCAAGCAGATTGCTAATTTCAACTTTCCATTGTTCAACCTCTTGACGTTTCTTGATTATATCCTCATCATCAGTATCGATGTATCTATCCATGTAAAGTGTTTCAGGGAAGGGCAATGGATCAATGCTTTTGTATGGACGTAATAGCTCTCTGTCAAAGTAAACTCTTGAAATCTGAATCTGAAGAATGGCAGGAAGTTCAGTAATTCTCTCAGATCTGTTAAATGTGCCATTATCAATAGAAACCTCTTCATTCTTGAACACAAAATCAAAAGCTTCGTACAAGTTTCTTGGTTTATCTGCAATGTTGACAAAAAGGTTTGAAAATCGATCGATTTTGTCTCTTTTGATTGTTGGATCATTGACATCGATCAAATGTTGAACAGTTTTACCGAAAAACAGACGTTTCACTAGATCGTTCTGTTCCTGATCATTTTCATCAAAACCATCTGGTTTGAAAGCCGCCTCGATCTGGGACAAAACATTCCCTATACACTCAGTAACATCCTGTTGTCTTCCAATTTCATATGCTGTTTCCATTTCTGTCTCTTGAACTTTCAAAGCTTTAGATGTAAGCACATGCTCAGTTTTTTTATCTTCCAAAATGTCTTCATCGATTTTCTCCTCAAGTTCTGGCTGCACCTCTTCAATAGCATCAAAATCATCTGAACTTCCAGTGGTTGCAGTAGCACTTTTCTCCTCATCTACCATCACAATATCACCATCATCGTCATCATCAGAAATTTCAATCAAGTTGGATGAAGAATCATCGGTTGGAACAACAACTTCAGCTCTAGTTTCAGTGCCACTACCACCATCAGCTGAGTTTTCATCACGAATCAAGTCGGTGCTCCATTCAACTGAACCAGCTTCTGCATCCTTTCTTATTAAATCCTCATTTTCGACGTCAACTTCTTCAACTTGAGACTTTGATTCTTCCTTCTTGAAATCCACTTCTGCAACACTTGGTAAAAACGCCAAATATGCTAGCTCTTTGCTTGGTGTGATACACCTTTGTTTGGATCCAATCTGTTCTTCAAATAAATCTCTCAACTGATATGCAAATTGGAAAGATCTCTCTATTTCACCATGTTGAACCAATCTACCACCAATTCTTCTATTTTGATAAATTTCTTCACCGTTATAGATATCATGAAAATTCAAAATTGCATCTCTGAAAGGTTTGATGGAAAAGTAAAACTGAAGCAAGGAATTCAAGTAACAAGTATTTCCAATGTTATTCAGCCCAACAGGCCAATTCTCAGCCGGTAATAAATTTGGATCCACAACACCAGTTCTCATAAAAGTTTCAATAACTTTACTGTTTTTCGCCTCTCCAATCGCTCTCAATGCAGCTCTAGCAGCTTTGATCTCTCGATTACCACTTTGATAAATCGTAATGACCTGAAGCTCTGATGCATTTGGATCAACTCCAATAAATTCACATGCTTCATTAAAGTCCACAGGATCGTAAATATTTGGGAACTGACTTTCAACCACATGTAAGAGCTCTGGACTCCGTCTCTCTGTAGCAATGGTTATTAGTGCACGGTCAATGTTTTTTTTCTCATGTGGAGAATCTGATTTCTTCACCATGGCAGCGGTGCGGACAATATCATCATCAACTGTTTCATCAATTTCCAACAATTTGTAGGCGTCCTCAATTGCTAGAGGTTCAAATTTGAGATACTTCTTAATCTTCTTACTGTTTCTGAGAGTGCCTATTGAATTAATTGCACGTCTCAGACTTTCGTTGTGCGGATTGGCAGCGATCTCCGTTTTGTACATCGTCAACAGCATGTCATCATCAATCAACTTGCTTTGTTCAGCGTCAATACCCAATGTACTGTACGC